>CM067174.1:79518775-79564282 GCA_034093135.1 Erigeron breviscapus
AGATGGGAGCTCAGAAGTTGATTCTCCTGATCGAAGACTGAAGCATCTCAGTGTGAAGTACTTACAACACTTTACACTGATTACGAGGAAGCCTTTTTGACTGCATACCTTTACCCAGTTAATAGAATTATCTATTAAAAAAAAAAGTACAAGGATAGGCAAAAGGTTGGGAATAAAGTATGTAGTGTCACATCAATTGACTTACATACTTTACCTTAAAATAAGCATGTAAGGAATTAGGTTTAATTCCTTAAATGCTCACAACCACATTTTGTACGATCTTGTCCACATCATCATGGACTTGGTCTATAAATACAAAGTCTTCTCACAACTTGCAAATGGCTTGAAACTTGCATTGCAACTTGTGAGATATACTCTAAGTAAAACTTACGAGTATTTCCAAGTTATTATATCACTTGTATTTCTAGGTTGTTTAGATATTTACACTTGGGTGTTTATCTTTGTTCCGCAACAACCTTTGTATTTGTTTATATATCATAAATCAAATACATTGAAAAACAAGGTGTCTCAATGCTACATACTTGATTATATATATATATATATTATTTATATAGTTTCTGCAATTTAGTTCTTGCAATTTACTTTAAGTCATTTGTTTTGTTATCCATATCTGGATCGTAAACTGAACTTGTCCATCAAGATCAGTTGCACTTGCCAGTCGGGTTTAGTTAATCATTTATATTTGGGACTCACAACAACAAATGTGATTTTCTGATTTTGACAGATCAATGTGTTGTTAAACACTTAAATAATGATAATTAGTTATACACTATGTTAGTTTATGGACTTTTAATGCATCAAAATGAAGTTTTTAAGTGTTCTCACCGTGTTCTCATTTTAAGGGTGTTCTTATTTGATTAACCATCAACAATTTAGAAGCTCCCCAATGCAACCTCCGTTTCTATTCGTCCCTTTACTCGTCCTTGTCCCAAGGACATGTCCACACCATTGGGTTGGACTAGTCCTTCACTGGTCTTTGGATGACTAGTCCCTTCAGGGACGAGTTATATAAATATGAGTGTGTGAGGTGTTTAAGGGATTAATGATATAAAAGGTGGGTCCAGGACTAGTCCTTTGCATTGGGTATGTTTTGGAGGGATTAGTCCTTGAAGTGTTTTTTGCTGATGTGACGCTGACAGGACTAGTCCTTCTGGTAGGATGAATCCTCGTACTGGGAATCCCCTTATATATATACTAATAGTAAAATTAAAATCACCCATTTTCCATGACTACTGCTCCATCTTTCTTCAACTCAATAATTTCCATTACAACCAACTTTCAAATCAAATCCATATTATATGTATGACTTGTATAAATACCAACTCTTACCATTTGAAATACGGTATTGCAGAAAATGAAAACCTTTCAAGAGCTTCATGGAGAAGAGGGTACACAGGAAGGTACATTTGTCACAATGAATGCTTCATCGATGTATTTTCATGAACACAATCCTAGCCAAAGTGATGATGATTAAAAGTCTTGTACATTGCAACTAAAGCCGGCAATTGTGACCCAGACACATACAAGCGGGTTATATTGGACCATCAATTTAATTATCTGGGTGAAACTGGGCTTTATACATTTACTACGCGGGTTATCATAGACTAAAATGAACATCAAAAAGGAGTAAGGGCGGGTCAAAATGGGCGGTGATTGGTGATTGAAAATTCAAAAGACAACTTCGTGATTACCAGTAAATTGAGTTGTAGTGTTTATCTTTTTACTTTCTCATTTAAGAGTCACCACGTGTATACCATTTATTATTATTTTTTTCCTTTTAATTTACAAAGTACACCGTTTGTCTATATCTATTATCAATTTAATTATTAAAAATGTAAAAATTATAGTTCAAATTCAAAATAAAAAATAAACTACTGTATATAATACTATAACTAACTTGGCTTAAAAAATAGAGGCCCATTTCTTTTTTTCTTAAGTACTGAGTGTATTAAGTGGCTGAATGTATTAAGAATGTCTGTATTGATTAAGTAATTAATAAAAAATTGGTGTTTCTTTTTTATGCTGAATGAACATTTTGAATAATGTAAATTACAAGTTTATCCCTATATATTAAATCAGGAACTTTACGTAATTATTGCTTTATTATTGATCATTAATAAATTGATATATTAACTACTACGCTACAGTATATTACATGACTTATTACATAATACATGTATGAATGATTTGGAATTTTTTTTCTTCAAATTATTCGATATAAATATACTACTTTGAATACGAGTTCTGTCAAACCATATATATTTATGTAACCATTTTTTGTACGTTTCATCATTTGACACTTATGATAAATTATGATGGTTAACAGTCTGTGTTTCTAATACATTGAAAAACATAAACAATAAATCTATATAATTTATACAATAACATAAGTCAAAAACTACAAAAAAAAAATAGTAAAATACTCATAGTCAAACATACTATATAATATAGTCTGAATTATTAAACGTAAATGCATTGATAACTTATGAGATTTACGTTTAATATAGTCTATATTAAACGTAAATCTCATAAGTTATCAATGCATTTCTCAATAATTCAGGTGAAATAAGAAAAGGTACCTGTTTTGTGATGAAGGGAGCAAGTGAGCAACTATATGATTTGGATTGTAATGGTAAATATAGAAGGTAAAAGATGGCGCCAATTTATGAGTAACTGTATAAGTTTTGCCGCCAATGAGAGGTGATAATGATCATGGGTGTAGTGGAGGAGTTTGGATAGAAAGTGGGGGTAAAATTGGTAAAACAAGGGGAGGCTCTAAAAACCAACCATCATCTATTAAGTCGAAGGAATTATTAAGTATAAAAAAACGCTAAAAGTGGCTGAAGTAGTAACTACTGAATTATTAATTCCATTAAATAGAAAGTAAACAGGCCCTAACAGTTGTATTGATTTTTCGTATTGATATGTTTAATGTCTTGATATGTTTAATGTCGCTAATAATATATTTATTCAGATAATTTTTTTTTCATTTGACTATGTAAATTGAATTCCCTATTGGATTTCTACTAGTTTATTAACCCGAGTGATACCCGAGGTGATTGATAATATTAAGACGAAAAACGATGGTGATACTATTTTTGAAATTGGCATATAGTCATTTTAAGAAAAAAAAATAGATAATTACATTTTAATTTACATGAGACTTAGGACTAGAAAAGAAATAAATCATAATCAATTAGAAAATGATTTAAATTTTAAATAAGGATGATGTCATAAATCAAGATAATAAGAATGAAATTGTTAATATAAAAAGTTTAATAATGACAAATAAGCATTATTTAGAAAATAATGATGTCATAAGAATTTTGTTTTATTTATATAAGAGATTTGCAACCAATGTAAGTATAATATAGTTTGGTAGAATGGTGTCAATATCTGTACATATAAAATTGTAAATTATAGTAGTGTCGGTTAGAGGCAATTATCTTCATATTTTTGTATACATTAGTATATAACATTTCATTTTTTAAGTCAATAAAATCATAAAATCCCCAAACTTTTCTCTCAAATTCAGTTTATAATATAGACACATGTGCGCTTTAACATCAATTTTTTAATTTTGACTTGGCTTTATATAAATTGTAAGTCCTATAGCCATTGGATCTACGAGGTTGGATCAATAATGTTTAAATGCGAAAACTCATAAAAAGTAACAATCAATAATATACAATAATCCGAACACGAATTGAATACAATAAGGATAGAAACGAATATGAGATAAATAAGAATCAATACTCATTAATATACAATAATCATCCCGATTACAAATCTTTGAGAGAATAAGGTAATCTTTACCTCATATCTCACATGAATGAATTATAATCATCCCGATTACAATACCAAATGAGTATACATCTTTGAGAGTATGAGGTAATCTTTACCTCATATCACACATGAATAACTTACAATTGCCACAAAAACTATTTTCTAAAACATATTAGTACATAATAATTTACAATAATAATTTACATAGGCATTGGACATAGTCGAACTCGACCTCCCATGGTCTAAGGTCGAACTCGACTCATCGCAAAAAAATTTCCTTATTCTTTTTCATTTTCATTTAAAAGGTGTGTCCCACAAAAAAAGCGTCACAAATTTTGTTGCAAAAGAAATTTGCGACGACTTTATTGCAAACGAACCCATTTCGTTGCAATATTGATATATTTTGCTACGAAAATTTTCATTGAAAAAACGTTTTTTCTTGTAGCGATAACATGATAAAAAAATATATATATATTAAGATTACACGGACTTAATTAAAGAGAATGGAAAAACTGCTCGACTCTCTGTCTTCTTACATCAACAAGTTGCCTTGTTATATTGTAAAGTTTACTACTGAAAAGAAAAGAAAAAAAAGTTTTGAACTTTTAAAAGCTTTTTCTATTGGTGTGTAAAGAATTTTTACAAAGACCTCCTACACACTATTTTTTTAGAAAATAAAAATTCAAAAAGGATGCTAAGAATGTCGGAAACCTTTGATCCATTTTTTTAACGACGTGTTAGTAGATTAGTGACAAACAAGCGGCATATGCTAGAGGTTGGACCCGAAGGCACCCATGGAGACCAATTGTGCGATAGCACGGCCTGCACGCATCCGAAGAGGTAAATGTCCGAAACCATGAGGAATTAAGATTCGATATCTGGTTTCCAAGTCAACATCCCATGCCCAAAGCCCAAAAGAGGACCGTAGGTGATCTAAGACCAAGTGGTTATCGCATTTAATAATCATTAGCTCAATAATATAAAACATCATGAACAGCATCTACACAAATTAATATATATATACAAAATACAATAGCCTTAGCTACAGTAACTTTTGCTGACGTCATGCTGACGTTAGCAATTTTGTCTTATTCTTATTTTTTTTTTTTTTTTTTTTTTTAGATTGTATATTTTTAGAGTTTCTTATTTTTACACTTATCTTTTTTCTAACTTTAGTCTAACTTTTTTTATACAAGTATACTTTACTTTAACTTTTTTTTACCACTTAACTTTTGGTTTTTTTATTTTAGTCTAACTTTTTTATACAAACTTAAGTATATAATTAACTTGAAATGTTTTTTGTTGTTGTGACTGTTTTGCAAGGAAACAAAGTTTGAGGACTAAACTTGGGTATTTAGAAGATGAAGAAGTAAAGGGACTGGAAGAGGAAAAAGATAGAAGTTCAAGGGTGCTTTACTCAAATTCTGGAGGCTATATAAGCTTTCTTCCACTTCGATTAGGGTTAAGAAACCCATTCCATTCGTTCATCTGGTTTCGACTTATATTCTCTCTGTATATGTATATCACTTTGATATATATATCTATAGATATATTTTTCTGGGTTGTTGTTCAGATTAAGACTATATTTCTGGATATCAATCTTGATATCCTATTCTATTGTAATCAAACTCATAAACTCTTAATAATAATAATAATCATTCGATTTGTGTATTTCGATCTAAATTCTTTCATGGTATCAGAGACAGGTTCCCTAATCGGTGGTTATTGATTCGATTATTGGTCGATTTAATCAGATCTAGGGCGTATTCTCTTCGGAACCCTAGATTTTTTGATTTTAGGGTTTGTTCATCTGGTAAAAATTAGGGTTTCATCTGGAAACCTCGATCTAAGTTCTTCCGCTGTATTTCTGGTTGTTTTACCTAATTTTTCCTTTGACTAAGTGAATCAAGGAAAAATAGGGTTTTCTGATTTTGATTTCAGATCCTGATTACTTCTCTTGACTAAGTGAATCAAGAGAAGAGTTAGGGTTCCTCTTCCGATAGCACTGTATTGTTATCTCTTCTTTATCTCTTATTAATTGCTTTTATCTGCTTATATTTTCTTCTCAAATTAATTTTTTATATATATATATATCAAATTTTTCTCTCTTATTTCTCATAAAAACAATTGTGCTAATACTTGACCTGCCTTCATACGAGAGGTTAGGAATCCTGTCACTGGCACTCTTGTGAGATTAAGAGTTATTTTCTGCAAAAATCTTTTATTTGAGAAGTTAATATTTGTAGATTTCTTGTCTGTTATTGTGTGTTTTGCTTCTAATTAGTTTCTCTCTATCTGTTTATCTTAGATTACTTGTTACTCTGTTTGTGTGTTTATCTGCTTCTTGATTGTTATTCTGTTAATTTTGTTATATATACTATCTGTCTATTTCTGTGATTACTTTTGATTAAAAATGGTGAATACTCCTCCTGGTTCTGTTCATGGTAATACTCCTCCTAATTCTGTGCATAATGAAGATTCTGATCATGAGATTGATTTTGAAATCACTAAGATAAGTAAACTTGATTTTGGTGATCCTTTGTATCTGCATGCTAGTGACACTACTAGTACTCCTTTAATTGGTTTTAAACTTCTTGGAACTGAGAATTATAAAGTATGGGCATGTGCAATTGAATTGGCTTTGGAGACTAAAAATAAAACTGGATTTATTGATGGAACTTGTTTGAAAAATTTTGATAATCCTGTTTTAGCTAAACAATGGGATAGGTGCAATGCTGTGGTTCTTAATTGGATATTAGGATGTGTTTCTCAAGAGTTATATCTAGGCCAAATCTATTCAAAAAATGCATGTATTGTGTGGCAGGAACTTAAGGATACATATGACAAAGTTGATGGTTCTGTTACATTTAATTTGTATCAAAAAATTAATAGTCTAGCTCAAAATGGTTCTCCTTTGTCTGATTATTATCATAAACTATCTGCTTTATGGAAACAATTTGATGCTATGATTCATTTACCTGCTTGTACTTGTGCTGCTGCAAGTGAAATACAAAAACATGCTGATCTTATGAAATTAATGCAATTTTTAATGGGATTGGATGATGTGTATGTTTCTGTTAGATCTAATATTCTTATGAGAGACCCTCTGCCTACTGTTAAAACTGCTTATAACATTGTTTCAAGAGAAGAGTCTCATAGGGGAGGGATGGGTGATAAGTCTATTCCTTCTTCTTCTGCTTTCATTGCTAAATCTAATTTCAATAGAAATACTGGTTCTAAAGGAAATAAAAATAACTTTGACAGTAAAAGAACTTTTGATAACAACTTTGAATCAAGAAAAACTTTTGATCAAACTCAAAGAGTTTTAAGACCTCCAAATCCTAATCTTCACTGCACTCATTGTAACAGAATTGGTCATACCATTGATAGATGTTTTAGTTTGAAAAATAAGAATTCTTCAAATTCTTTTAATAATGGCAGATTTTCTAATAACAATGTTAACATGGATAAGTCTGAATCTGGTTCTTTGTCTACTTCTTCATCATCTTCTAATTCTCTTACTTCTGATCAAGTGGCTCAATTGCTTAGTTTGTTAGATACCAAATCTGGATCCTCTTCTAGTCTGCAAGCTAATATGGCAGGTATGCCTATGTGTAGTAATTCTTGGTTTTTAAGTTGTAACAGTTTCTTGTTTAATGCCTTGATTAAATGGATCATTGATAGTGGTGCTAATCAACACATGACTATGTCTGCAAAAAATCTTACTAATGTTGTTGACATTTCTGATTTAAAGTTAAAGATTGGTCATCCTAATGGTACATGTGCTATTGTCAAACAAATTGGAAATCTTCATCTTAAAAATGGCATTGTTTTGTTTGATGTGCTTGTTGTTCCTGAATATAATGTGAATCTTATGTCTGTCCATAAACTTGCTAAGAGATAACAACTTGTTTATTGGGTTTGATCCTAGTACCTGTTATATTCAGGACTTACATCAAAAGACTGTGCTGGGGACTGGTAGTGAACAAGGTGGTTTATATGTTTATGATGATCTTCCTGTTTCTTCTCATTCTTCTGTTATGTGCAATTCTGCTTCTGTTCCTTGTGAGTCTGATTTTTATGGCATATGAGGCTTGGTCATCCTGCTGATCAAGCTCTTTCTGTGTTTTCTAAGAAGTTTAATTTGACCAAAGTCAATGTTTCACCTTGTGATGTTTGTCACAAGGCTAAACAGACCAGAAAACCTTTTCCTCTTAGTGAACACAAGTCAACTGGGTTGGGTGATTTAATTCATATAGATGTTTGGGGACCTTATAAAATCACAAGTAAAGAAGGTTTTAGATATTTTTTAACCATTGTGGATGATTTTACTAGAGCTGTTTGGTGTTTTCTAATGAAGTCTAAAACTGAAGTGTTTGATAATTTACATATGTTTGTTCATATGATAAAAACTCAGTTTAATGTAAAAGTAAAAATTGTTAGAAGTGACAATGGGTCTGAGTTTGTAAATGCTAAAACTTCTTCTTTGTTCATTAATGAGGGAATTATTCATCAGACACCTTCTTAATGTTGCTAGGTCTCTTATGTTTCAGGGGGGAATTCCTCTTTACTTATGGAGTGAATGTGTTTTGACTGCAACTTACTTGATTAATAGAACTCCTACCTCTGTGTTAAATGGCAAAACTCCTTATGAGTTAGTTTTTGGTTGTGAACCTGATTTAAGTCATTTAAAAGTCTTTGGGTGTTTATGTTTTGCTACTAAGCTTAATAATCATGATAAATTCAGTACTAGAGCTGAAAAATGTGTTTTCTTAGGGTATTCTAATTCTAAAAAAGGTTATAAACTTTTCAGTCTTGAAAGCAAATCTTTTCTTTTTTCAAGAGATGTTAGATTTTATGAGAATATTTTTCCTTTTAACATGCTTTCTGAAAACAATTCAAAAATTATTTCAAAAATTACTCAACTAAATTTCTTTGATAACTATGAGGATAATGCCATTAATCCCAATGATGATGAGGTAGCTATTGGTAAAACTGTTTCTAAAGCTGGAAGTAGTCTTCAACATAATACTAATGGTACATTTGAGTCTACCTCATTTGGCAGTCCAACAGAAGTTGTCAATGATAGCCCAATAGTGACTACCAATGATGGCAGTACATATGATACTACTAGTAATGTTCAGGAGACAGCTATCAATTTAGAAGTGATGAATGACAATTCTGAGGGAACCATCAATCTTAATGATCAAAATTTTTTTGTAAATGAAGAAGGATTAAGAAGGTCTAATAGAAATGCTAGTCTTCCTATTAGACTTGAAAATTTTGAACTTGATGGCAAAGTTAAATATGGTTTAAATAAAGTTGTCAATTATGCAAACTTGTCTTGTGATGCTTATGCTTTTGTGAGTAGTCTTAACAAGAGTGTTGAACCTAATTCTTATTTTGAGGCTGCTAAACATGAACATTGGGTTAATGCTATGAATGAGGAAATGGAGGCTTTAAATAGAAACAATACTTGGTCTATAACTGATTTACCTAGTGATAGGAAACCTATAGGTTGTAAGTGGATTTTTAAGATAAAATACAAAGCTAATGGTGAGATAGAAAGGTATAAGGCAAGATTAGTTGCTAAAGGATTTAGTCAAATGTTTGGCATTGATTTTGATGAGACTTTCTCACCTGTGGTAAAAATGGTTACTGTAAGGTGCTTATTAACAATTGCTGTGAATAATGAATGGCCTTTATATCAAATGGATGTCAATAATGCTTTCTCTATGGTGATTTGGATGAGGATATTTATATGGACATACCTCAAGGGTATGATAATGGTAACAAGAACTTGGTTTGCAAGTTAAATAAATCTCTTTATGGTTTAAAGCAAGCTCCTAGGCAATGGAATTCTAAATTGTGTAAAGCTTTACTTGAGTTTGGTTTTGTTCAAAGTAAATGTGATTATTCCTTGTTTACAAAGAATAATGAAGATGTCTTTACTGCCTTACTTGTCTATGTTGATGACATTGTTGTTACTGGCAACAGCCAAAGTGAAATTGATAATGTGAAAAAATTCTTGAATTCTAAGTTTAAGATAAAAGACTTAGGAAAACTAAAATACTTTCTTGGTATTGAGGTTGTTGATACTGATCAAGGTATATGTTTGAATCAAAGGAAGTATTGTCTTGAATTATTGAATGACTTTGGTTTACTTGGTTGCAAACCTATTAAAACACCTTTAGAGATGAATTTGACCATGCAAGCTAAAACTGCTACTTCTAAACTTCTTGATAATATAACTGTTTATCAAAAGCTTATTGGAAAATTGATTTATCTAACCTTGACCAGGCCTGACATTAGCTATTCTGTTCAATGTTTATCTCAATTTATGCATGCACCAACCCAAGAACATTTTAATTTTGGTTTGAGAATTCTTAGATACTTGAAAGGTTCACCTGGATGTGGACTACATATTACTAAAGGTAACAATCTTAACCTTTCTGCTTATGTTGATTCTGATTGGGGAAGGTGTTTGAGCACAAGAAGGTCAGTCACTGGCTACACTGTTTTACTTGGTAATAATCTTGTTTCTTGGAAAAGTAAGAAACAAAATACTGTAGCCAAGTCCTCTGCAGAAGCAGAATATAGGGCTATGGCTGCAGTAACTTGTGAAATTATATGGATGTTAAACTTGTTGAAAGATTTTGGTATTACTTCTTCTCTTCCAGTGCATTTGCATTGTGATAGTAAAGCAGCTATTCAAATAGCTGCAAATCCTGTCTTTCATGAAAAGACTAAACACTTTGAGATTGACTTGCACTTTATAAGAGAAAAAATTTGTTCAGGGGTCATTAAAACTGTTAAGATTCTGTCTGAGGAAAACATGGCAGATATCTTTACCAAAAGTTTAAGTACATCTCAACATCAATTCTTATGTTCTAAACTGAAGTTGAAAAATCTGTTTAAGACTTAACTGAAGGGGGGATGTTGAATTATAAGTTAAGTCTTAATTAACTTGAAATGTTTTTTGTTGTTGTGACTGTTTTGCAAGGAAACAAAGTTTGAGGACTAAACTTGGGTATTTAGAAGATGAAGAAGTAAAGGGATTGGAAGAGGAAAAAGATAGAAGTTCAAGGGTGCTTTACTCAAATTCTGGAGGCTATATAAGCTTTCTTCCACTTCGATTAGGGTTTAGAAACCCATTCCATTCGTTCATTTAGTTTTCGACTTATATTCTCTCTGTATATGTATATCACTTTGATATATATATCTATAGATATATTTTTCTGTTTATTGTTCTGGTTCAAACTATATTTCTGGATATCAATCTTGATATTCTATTCTATTGTAATCAAACTCATAAACTCTTAATAATAATAATAATCATTCGATTTGTGTATTTCGATCTAAATTCTTACAAAACTTAAATGTAGTTTTTTTACCATCAAACTCTTGATTTTGGCCACCTATTTTTTTAGTTTCTACCCCTTATAGTAAACGTTTAGTTCCCAGACTTTTAGGTAATGTTGTACGTATATATGTTTACATGACGCAGCGTCGATCCCGGGCAACACCCGGGGTAAAAAAACTAGTTTTATAATTGTTTCACGACGAAACACAAAAGACAAACACTTAACATGTTTGCATCTCAAAACTCAATCCCCTCAGCTGGACTAAGATGTCCATAATGAATTTTTAAATGTTGACACCCAAAACTGCAGCTTACATGGGCTAGGAAATGACAGATATAGAACAAATTAAAAAGGAACAAAACTAGTAGACTACAAGTCTTGCCTTTTCTCGATGTTGGTTAATCTGGAATTGTTCACCCAACCCAAAATGAGCCATTAACAACCAAACGATGGTAATGAGCTCACCACCACTGCTAACTTGTGCTGCTTGAACCTTTGCTTGTGAATGGGTTGCACCATAACACAACAACTCCACCCACACCTTGCTTATTAGCAACCATTTATTCAAACTCTTGTCTTCCTTCTCTATTGCCATCACCTCTTTTGCCAAAATAAAACTGTAAAGTAGCAACGATTTTCTCAAGTCTCCCTTCACATTCCTGTCCCAAACTTCCTCTGGTATAGCAAATATCTTCATACATGCATTTACCTGTTCCATGTCCACTTGGGCATTATTAAACCATTGTTTATTTTTTTTTACTTCGCTTATTTCATGAATTTTTCCGCTCTCGAATATGCATGTTGCATCAGCACACACATCCGAGAACTGACTTTGCAGTGTACTTGTTATAGCTGACATCATGCTCGGCTTCATCATAAGAAGGTACATCATGTAATCTGATAACAGTTTCGCCATCTCCCGATACTCATTACCATTCTTGTTGATAGGCTTCTTGGAGCTTAGTTGATCATTTATTTCTTGGTTGTAACATAGATCAGTGGCAACGTGCCACAGAAGAATACGTTGACCATAATCAGCATCTAGAGTGTATGGGAGCAAGCGGCTCCAACCATCTTCAACACGAAGCACTCTATCACCTCGTGATGAACTCATCTCCATTGCCGTTTCTAAGTCGTCTACACCTTTTGATTTTAACTTTAGTTCCTCAAAGATGAAGTTTCTAAGATCTTCTGTGAAACTTTTGAATTTGACATACTTATTGTAGTCAGCAAAGCCACTTAATCCCAGCTTATCAATAAATAATTGGTTGCATCCAGAGCGTGGATGCAGACAGTAATAGATTAGGTTGTAAGTTGGAATGCGTTCTGACCACCTTTGTTTTAAGAACCCAGTTGGCTCTCTATTTGATTGGGGGTCAGGTATTCTCGGCTCAGACATGGCTTTCATCCTGCTTCCGTGAACTACACTGAGGATTTTTGTCCAGAAAGGCTTTTGTTCCATAACACGTGCTTTCAAAAGAATGAGGACTGTCTTTTTGGAAAATATGAGCCTTAGCAAAGAAGCTATATCGAAAACCAATGCACTAGCGAGCAAACTGTAGGTAATTGCAACATCAATTGTGCTAAATTTTGATTTGCTCTTCAACTTGAACAAAACTATCGACAAACTAACTGTCACAAAGGAGAAAATGCGGCATATGGCTCCAAACTTACCGTACACCACGCAGATCTTGGTGAAGAGAACTTCATAGATGAAATTCAACTCAACCTCAACCACTTCAAAAGCGTCTTTCGCAGTTCTATTTAGAAAGAAATCCCGACTTTGATTTCGTGTTCTCCTGGTAAAAACCAGATCAACGACTAGCCCTTTGAAAGTGTTAAAAAAAAAATAAGCATACTGCACCACCTCCAATTCCGTCAGATTCCGATCTTTAGCCTTGCCGGCTGGTTCTGTAGATCCATTTGGAATCATCGTAGTGGGCAGAAAATACTTTTCCACTTTTTCCAAGTCGTCCAAATTAGAATTAGAAATTGTATTCATTGACCATTTGAATCTATCCGCACTTGCAATATAAAATGCACGTGTTCTCTCTCCATATTTGATTGTTCCATTCAAGAACATTAACATTGTGGGAAACCATAGCTTATTATGTGGGAGAGACTGAAGAAATACATAAATCGTGGCTATACATTGGATCAGAAGACTAATAAGATGGCGGAGCCAGAACTCATTATCTTCTAATGCAAAAGCTGTAATGGTGTCTGGACCACCAAGGTGCACCAATAGAAACGGCGCCCAAAAGGCAAGTAGGTCCTCTTCCATATCAATGACACCCCCACCTTTTTTCTTTGAAGGGTAAACAGGGTTCTCTTGGCTGTTTGTTATCAGCCCAACAGAAAAGCTAGCAACCCAATCGGCCAGCAGGTACGCTGACCACAAAGGCATGACGATCCAATTGCTTGATGTTCGTTTTCTTAATGGGGCAAAGACAATCAGAAATGTCTGTACTAGAAGGCTCAAGATGATAAAGCCTCTGAGATCCCATGTATCCCATAAGTTCTTCCATTTTGGAGGGATATCTACCAGCATCCTCCCCATAGTTGCGTCAGCAAAAAGCTTCAACAATGAAAATATCTGCTGAGACCGAAAACAGCTATTGTGCTTACTGGTTGACCAGAGTTAACTTACAACGACTTTGTTCTAATCAGTTGGAATTCTAGCTAAATTTGATAAAGAATGACTACATGAAATTTTAGGTAACTGTATCTAGGAAATAACCGCAAATAGCTGAAAATGGCAACTACATAAAGCGGCTAACAAGCATATAACATAATCGTGCTATACAAAGATAAACTGAACAACTCTTTCAACTGACATAACCCGACATTCTTGCATATATGAATCAACAATGACTAGTAGCTAGCACTCCCCTGTTTAGAAAAGAATTCCCTCTTTGAACAAGTTCTTGCTTATATTGAATAAGAAAAATGATTCATGTGCCTCAAAGTATGCCTGACAACAAGATAAAGACACGTCTCTGAAACCAGAAGCTTGGATTTTTCCAACAAAATGTAACTTCTCTTTTGAGTTCAGATGGGCATTTGAATTCAAGTGAAGAAAGAGTAAGCCTATCTTTTTCTAGCTCTAAGACTGTCGACTCGGTTCTATCAAATTGTTTCTCCTTAGTAAGAAAAGGTAACAAAGATAAAACTAAGCTTGTTTTATAGCAATAGTAATTAATCGTTGTTGTTTCAAGGTCAATCTATTCACTCGTCTAGATAATATTTTTCCCTGTTCACTAATAAATCGACTAATTAAACTCATGTTTTTATAATCAATTTAATCACCCGAACACTCAACATCTTTAACTGTTCAACACTGAACATTATACCTCCAAACGTTAACACCAAAACTCAACTACAAACTGCCATGTCATCATTATAGATTATTTAAAAATACACTTTATTTAAATAAATAAAAACCTTTAATTAATAAAAATTAATAAAAATAAAAACATTATACTAACTTAATAGAAAACCTAAATTAAACAATAACATAAAATTAAAACCACATACAAAATGAGTCAATAAACCAAAAGAAAATCACAAGCATGAGATTAACAACATGGACAAAAAAGAACCCGAAACAAATACAATATACGTAAATTTGGAAGACGAATCATTTTTAACATAATGGGTCAACATTTAAGAAATAAAGGTCGACCTTCATCTGAAGTTTTGAGAAGAATAATAAAATTATGGAAAATGCTAAATGAAGCTCATAAAAAAGTTATACATTCCCATATCAAAAGCTCACCCGTGAATTTTACGGTAAATGTACAACTAATTAATTCACCTTAACGAAAGCCCTTATGCTTCGTTTAGCAAAACCCTAAAATTATATAAATATATAAAAGGAAATGTAATGTGGGAAAGAGAGGTACCTAAAAGAAGAAGATAAAGTAGCTTCTCTGTGCTCAGATTATTTTAGTTAATCAAAGTGGACACACACAGAGCATTTAGATGAGAAAGACACCAACGACAGAGGAAGACTTGTTAATCTTTATAGTCCTGTAACTTCGAATATCATATAGCTGAATATTATCTATATTATATCTATATACTAAAAAGCAACTTGTAATTTACAAGTTGCTATGCATAAGTTACAACATATATTCTTCACATATTAAATGAAATATTTATAAAACTTTAATTAATGGTGAAAGCCTACACATACTTTATACCACGAGATGTAAACCATGAGTCGTTACAAGTGATTCAAATGAACGAACTATCGGGGCGCGTTACTTTGGAGAGTTGACCCGTGACCTGGAGTAAAACCAAGAATGACTCTAGCCAAACACTTAACTATAGGAGTTACATTAACTTATAAAATCAAGAATAAATAATGAAGATGTGAAATTATTAATAGAATAAAATCCAACTTTAATACATATGTAGATTATCCCGTTGCAACGCAGGGGTAAAAATTATAGTATATATATAGAAAGTGCTCGCGTGGCTGTCTCTGAGCTCGCCACGTCAGCGTTTTCCTACGTGGCGTCACCATATTAATCCGGGTACACATCACAGCTATGTATTTATAGTTGTGTACGACCACCTATATATTAGGTATTTTATATTAGTGAGCTTATAATTGGCAAATACATATTAGGCCTTGAGTTTCGAACTCTAGACCTCGGATTTCAAAGTTTGGGCTTTGACCAACATGCCATGAACTTGGTAATGTTAATTTAACTAACATTAATAATTAAAAATGACTACTTAATGTGATTTAAAATTCAAAAGGCAAACCACCGTGAATTTATGGTCCAAATCTTTCAAATTTATAGTGATATTACATTATATTTCATTTAACATATCTACCAATAAACTAAAACAAGATTGTAGCCTTCTTTTATCGACACATGTCGATATATTAAAGTGACAAGTGTCTTTTTAATGATATTTATTTTTAAAAAAAAAACTAGAGAAAATTTCATTACATACCCCTGGGGTATGTCATATTATCAAGTTTCGCCCCTCTCGTTTTTTCGTATCATTACATACCCCTATGGTGACTTTTTGTATCATTAGATACCCCTTACCCTAACAGACGTTAATGTAGCTCCGTTAACCGCCTCTGTGCAATTCACATGAGGGTACTTTTGTCTTTTTACTCCTAAAACACCCTCTTCACTTTTGCAGATCTAACCTATCCTCCTATCTCTTTCTCTTTGTTATCCCATCTATATCATCATTTTCATCACAAATTTCTATTCTAAAATCAAAATCAAAATAACACAAAATATCACAATATATAACCAAAATCTATAAACACATGAATTAATATGGAAAGTTTCTTTTGATGGTTATTTAATCCCAAGCTAGCCGCAATCTTCAAAAACGACCCCAGTTAATTTCCGGCCACCATGGCAGCTCCGGCTACCATTTAACCACCGATTTCAGCCACCATCTAGGGCGACTAAGCAACCCCAAACCTCTTTATGTTCTGGTCTAGTCCAAGAAATGTGGTAGTCCGGTGGTCCCGTCAACAGGAAAACTAGGGGAACTGACCAGAACGAGAGAGAGAGAGAGAGAGAGCCAAGTCGGCAGGAAAAAAATGTCGCCGGAAAAGTTTGACCGGAAAACTTAAAAAACCGATTTCTTCACCGATTCTTCGAATTAGAACACGAAATTGGTGCCAAAATGCTCACAATCACAGTCCGCACAAACCCTAACCAAAAAATTCGAAATTAAAGTTCGCCGGAAAAAATGACAGCTCGCCGGAAAATGTAACCGACACCAAAACTCAACCAATCGGAAATCTGAAACTATCACCGTGTTCAGAATGATCTCGCGAACAAAACCTCGTGATTTTCAGGTTGAATCGATGAAAAACGAAGAAGAAATCGAAGAGAGAAGTTTAGAAATTTTTGTTGTTGCTTTTTCCCTTTTTTTTAATTAATTGAAATTGTAACAGTAACTGTAAGAGCAATCACATGAAGGATTACTGTAGCATAAAATTGAGATAGCAGGTAATATAAATATGTGTGTGTAGTTGAATATATAGAGAAATAGATGTAGATCTTGGATTTTAATGTATGTATGTGGTTGAATAGATGTAGATCTAAAATATTGTGGAGTTTGAGTGTGTGTTTAGTTTATGTGTTAGATCTGGAAAGAAAAGCAAGGAGAAAAAGTGGATGTTTAGAGGTAAAAGACTAAAGTACCCTCACGTGTAACGCACGTGAGGGGGTTAACGGATGATAACAAACGGACGTTACGTGGAGGGGTATCTAATGATACAAAAAGTCACCATAGGGGTATGTGATGATACGAAAAAACGAGAGGGGCAAAACTTGATAATATGACATACCCCAGGGGTATGTAATGAAATTTTCTCAAAAAACTATAAACGATTTCCTTATTCTAGCCGTATTTGAACTATCCTCCTCTATAAGATAAGGTATCCGTATTTAATTATAATATTCGAATGGATCTTTGATAATAATCCTTTTCCGTTTCTAAAAGTATCCAACTCCCTATAGAGTTCTCATATTTTGAGATTTCCAAAACCATATATATATCCATCACTTCTTATTTTACATAGAAGATATTACAAGTAAGCTTTTTTTAATACTTTTTTTTGGCTGTCATTATTGGTATATCAATTATGATTATTATTAATATTGTTATTTTAAAAATTCATTAACAATGTTTTTCCAAGTGGGCATATTATCAATTTCGCTTTGTGGGATGCAATTCATGATGAATTTGGTGATTTAATCTAACAACAGAATTCAGAAAAACATGTTTTTATGATTATGTCATTTGGAAAAGCTAAAGAATACAAAAGCATTAATAAACAAGAATTAAATAAGAGGTTATAAATCTTATAAATTGTTTAAGAAATGTTAAGAAAAGTTATAAATTGTTTCCCGTCAAATAAGAGGTTTACAATCGTAGTATATTAATTCACCTTTAAATTATTAATAAACAAGAATTAAATGTATATAAATATTGTATTTCATTGTCTAAACATCAAGTGTATAAATAAGATAACGATTAATACAATTATGATTTATATATGTTTCAACTTGCATTATATTGTTTATACACCAAATGCATATATAAAGTTTATTATAAATAGAATGAAATACAAATTTAAGTAATTATGAATCGAACCGTGCATCACGCACGGGTATTAGTACTAGTAAAGTATATAAATATAAATATAATATAAAATAAATATAAATGTTTCCACATTATTAAAATTTTAAACTCTTTTTATTATTTTTATAACTTCTATAAATCATGATTGTTAAATATATTTTTCAAAGTCGTATTTCATTTCTATTGTTTTCAAAATCATATTTTCTTTTTGCTATCTTATAATGACTAGATTATTTTTTGTGTAATTGTAACATCCATGACTTTTGACCATTCGACCTCATACGCAAATCGACTAACGATATTAGTTAATAATAAAAATTATAAGGTTTTGGCGACTTAATAACATACATTATGATAAACGAAGTCGATTGGTTAGTTTATTTGACTTAACGATGATTTAATTAACTAGAATTTGTGAAACGGGTCAACCCATGGACTTAACCCTTACCCATGACCCACCCAACCTTACCCCAACCCTATCCTCCCTTCCTCCCATCCATTCATTTCATTTCTCTTTTCTCCTCTTTTCTCTCTAGCTTTCAAGAATACACACAAATCACTTCTTCATCAAATTTTTTGATCTAGAGCTTGCATTAACATCAAAAGTGTTAGAAATTGGTCAAATACTATTTCCCTATCTTTAATCTTCAAGAAATTTGAGTTTCTTCAAGTGTTCTTCACCATTTTATCCCCAAATTTGTATTGAAAGCTTCGGGTCGATTTGGTAAGTGTTTCTTAGCTCAAATTCATCATTATATGTTGCTTATTATGTTTCTTGGTCGAATCTAAACATCACTTGTCTCTTGGGTTGTCAAAATCGATTTTTGAGTTTCTAGGGTTTTGGTTTGAGTTCTAGGGTTTGATTTGATCTTGGTTTGTGTTATGGAAAGAGTTTGATGATGGGTTTTGTTCAAAATATGTTGGTAACATGTTTGGTAGCTTCAAAATGGTTCCAAAATGGTCAAAAATGAGTTTGGGGTCGATTTGAAGGTATTTGGGTTCGTTTTTCTTGATTTTGGGCATAGCTGGTCGTTCATGTTCAGTAACCAGCGTAAATTACGCCCCACCTGGCGTAATTTACGCCCCTCTAGTTTGCCTTACGCCACCTTTACGCCAGAAATTTTCTGTTTACGCCAAAAACTCATATTTCTTGTAACGATCATAACTTTTGAACCGTAAGTCCGTTTTCAACGATTCAAGCGGCCAAGGAAGCGTAAATGAGTCTATTTTTCAATGGTATAGGTCTCTGAGTCCAAAACATAGTTTGAACAAATTAAAAGTTTTCATAAAGCAACAGTGGTCAAGTCCCGATGGGTCATTATGAAGCAAAATGTAACGATTTCACTTTGGTTGGATCAACGCCTTATAAAATGGACATAATAAATCTTTTTATAGTAATATTAGGTCAATTGAGATTCGGGCTGAAAAGTGTACACATACGTGCTTGTTTGATTGTTTGGTTAATTTGATTGACGACTTATTGATTGACTGATTTATTTTTGATTGATTGATGGACAATTTTGGTTGATTGTTTAATTGATGGATAGTCTTGATTGATTGTTTAATTGATAGATAGTCTTGATTGATTGTTTGATCGATGGATGGTCTTGATTTATTGAATGATGGATTGATTGACACGTTTGGTTGATTATGTACATGATTGTGATAGGTATGGTTATATTTAGGATAGTTGTACATACATGGAAGTCGATTATGCCTTCAAAGGGTTTGAGATGTGGTGGGAAGGCTGCGGGTGACCCTATATATAAGCATCGAGAACTCATTGAAAGTAAAATCCTCCTAAGTGTATGTACGTATCATTTTGGTTGGTTTGATGGTTTGACGAATGATGGACTTGTGAATGAGACAAACATGCATATGTAATGATATGGTTATTGATGAGACGCATGCACCCCCAATCTATGGGAAACGTGAGCGGGAACGTACGCACCCCTTTTGTATGGGAAACGTGAGCGGGAACGTACGCACCCCTTTTGTATGGGAAACGTGTGCGAGGCCGTTCGCTCCCCGGGGAACTTGTGCACTTTTGATGATTGTTGAGAGACACATGATATACACTCATGCATTGCTTGATCATGCCGCATGCACATATACTTTATGCATCCTTATTGCTTCGCATACTCATTGATGTTGATATTACTTATGCATAATTGTGACACGCATTCCTCATTCTTGTTGATATATTATTGGCTTGTTATGTGACGAGGTTTACTATCAGTCTACCTATCTTGGTTGACTTTGTGCCTTGTAGAGGCTACTTGTAAGGCACTTCTTACTTCCCCTTATACATATTGTGATTGTTGACGATGGTTCCTTGTGATCCATTACTACGAACTCACCAACCTAGTGTTGACTTTGTTTAGTACACCTTTCAGGTAACCAAGTGAATCCAAGATGTGATGGTTGATTGATGCTTGTGCTAGAACTTGGGCTTGGACTTACATGGATCCAGGATTCATTTGCCCCTTATTTTGCATTATGCGTTATGTACTTGTTTGTTAATGTTGGATTCACCGGATCCCTTTTATTCATATAGTTCATGTTCTACGATAATCCCATGCATACGCTATATCTTTTCGGTAGCATTTCGAGCCTAGCTCGGGGTGTTATAGTAATACACGGGTTAAACATATTAAGCTATCGTTATAACTTATAATATAACTAATAGTTATAAATATGACATGTGAAATTTATAATAATATATTATTTTAAAATATATTTTGTATCAAAAGTTATTAGTAGGATATGTATATGTTAATTATATCTATATATATATATATATATATATATATATATATATATATATATATATATATATATATATATATATATATATATATATATATATATATATATATATATATATATATATATATATATATATATATATATATATATATATATATATATATATATATATATATATATATATATATATATATATATATATATATATATATATATATATATATATATATATATATATATATATATATATATATATATATATATATATATATATATATATATATATATATATATATATATATATATATATATATATATATATATATATATATATATATATATATATATATATATATATATATATATATATATATATATATATATATATATATATATATATATATATATATATATATATATATATATATATATATATATATATATATATATATATATATATATATATATATATATATATATATATATATATATATATATATATATATATATATATATATATATATATATATATATATATATATATATATATATATATATATATATATATATATATATATATATATATATATATATATATATATATATATATATATATATATATATATATATATATATATATATATATATATATATATATATATATATATATATATATATATATATATATATATATATATATATATATATATATATATATATATATATATATATATATATATATATATATATATATATATATATATATATATATATATATATATATATATATATATATATATATATATATATATATATATATATATATATATATATATATATATATATATATATATATATATATATATATATATATATATATATATATATATATATATATATATATATATATATATATATATATATATATATATATATATATATATATATATATATATATATATATATATATATATATATATATATATATATATATATATATATATATATATATATATATATATATATATATATATATATATATATATATATATATATATATATATATATATATATATATATATATATATATATATATATATATATATATATATATATATATATATATATATATATATATATATATATATATATATATATATATATATATATATATATATATATATATATATATATATATATATATATATATATATATATATATATATATATATATATATATATATATATATATATATATATATATATATATATATATATATATATATATATATATATATATATATATATATATATATATATATATATATATATATATATATATATATATATATATATATATATATATATATATATATATATATATATATATATATATATATATATATATATATATATATATATATATATATATATATATATATATATATATATATATATATATATATATATATATATATATATATATATATATATATATATATATATATATATATATATATATATATATATATATATATATATATATATATATATATATATATATATATATATATATATATATATATATATATATATATATATATATATATATATATATATATATATATATATATATATATATATATATATATATATATATATATATATATATATATATATATATATATATATATATATATATATATATATATATATATATATATATATATATATATATATATATATATATATATATATATATATATATATATATATATATATATATATATATATATATATATATATACATATTTATAATATATATATATACACATATATATATAGTTAAAAGGAGAACCATAAAATTATGATAATTTTTTTAACTTTTTACTATATATAAATGGAGAACCAAAAAAATGCATGTCGAAAGCTGTGGGAACTTTTATATCATTGATATACTAGATTATATATCATAATACGAGATAATAATATATATATGATAATTTTTTAAACTTTTTACTATATATAAATGGAGAACCAAAAAAATGCATGTCGAAAGCTGTGGGAACTTTTATATCATTGATATACTAGATTATATATCAGGTAATACGCGGATAAACATATATAACTAATAAAATACTAATGTTTCATGATATTTTGTATTGACAAATTATAAATAAAAGATATTGAAAAACAATAATGCTATATTTCTTTACATATATGTGTAAAAAAGAATTGCATAATGTAGATATAAAAAATGGAGACAGAGATTAATGATAAAAGATGTTGAAAAATGACGATGTTGTCATTTATATACTTTTATATTATTCTAGACACCATATACAGATTAGAAATATCTTTTATTAAATATCATAAGATATTGACGATGTAAAAAAATACTTATAACTATAACCAATATTTCTTACGTTATATGATAAAATCATATATAAAGTCATAATTTGACAACAACAAAAAATAATCTAAAAAATGGTTATAAAAAATCATACAAAGTTTAAGAACAAAAAAAAATGTCGAAAACTATGAGAATTTTTATATCATTGATATACTAGATTATATATCAGGTAATACGCGGATAAACATATATAACTAATAAAATACTAATGTTTCATGATATTTTGTATTGACAAATTATAAATAAAAGATATTGAAAAACAATAATGCTATATTTCTTTACATATATGTGTAAAAAAGAATTGCAATGTAGATATAAAAAATGGAGACAGAGATTAATGATAAAAGATGTTGAAAAATGACGATGTTGTCATTTATATACTTTTATATTATTCTAGACACCATATACAGATTAGAAATATCTTTTATTAAATATCATAAGATATTGACGATGTAAAAAAATACTTATAACTATAACCAATATTTCTTACGTTATATGATAAAATCATATATAAAGTCATAATTTGACAACAACAAAAAATAATCTAAAAAATGGTTATAAAAAATCATACAAAGTTTAAGATAACAAAAGAATAAAGAAAACTATGAGAATTTTTATATCATTAATATGTATATAAGGTTATTATTGTATTTTTATAAATACAATTTAAATAATTATCAGTTGAAAATAGAATTCCTCATAAATAGCTTTGTCAGTTTTAATATCTATTTAAGATTTATTTAATATTCGATGTATTTTTAATATTTATTTAATATTTATTAATATTTGTCTTTTAATATCTATTTAAGAGCATTACATAATGAATATTCGAGATTTGATACTTTGGTCTTTAGATGAATATGTATAGGATTAAACAGTAAAATTTCAAACAACTTATAACATTCATGATACATATTTAAGAAGATATTTATAATTTGAAAATGACCGATCATGCATTCTTTCTTACGCACTGGCGGATCCTATAATTAGCTAGGGTGATCGAGGGTCTTTATTATGGTCTTGTCTTTCCTTTTTTGTTTTACTATCTCAAATACACACAACTAATAATTTTTCTTCATGCGCATATGTTAAAATAGTTTTATTTGTTTATGTCAATTCTTCGAGGTTAGATGATTATGAGGCACCTGTTTATGATTTAGCGATTTGTTTCTTTTTCCTATTTTGTTATCCGTGATTTTTTTTATGAGATAGATTTTTAAGGTTTTCCTTTAGTAATTGTGTTATTTGTTTTTGATAACACCCTTCATAGTCCATGTTGTTCTAAGTTGTAGATATTTTGGTATTTATCTCTTCATGGATGGGTATATGCATATGATTTTTTGATGTCAAATTGCAGGCAGATAGCAAAATTGACAGGGTCTGATAGGTTTGATAATGAGTCAACATAAGTAGTTTTCTAGAACACGTTTGGTGCACTCACACATAATTCAAGAACTTTCTTTTGTGTATATATTTTTATTTATTAACAAGTGTAAACTACGTTTAAACTATAAAAAGGTTTCAATTGAACCCAAGCTAATTAGCACTTTCATTTCTAATGAGGTTTAATATTTTATGTTTTGTTGCTTTTTTTACTTGAATGTATAGAGTGAGAGGGTTATACTATTTACTTCAGGTTATAAAATTGTTTTTATTCTATGTAGTTTACAAAGAATCGGCGATAAATAAAATAAGCCCAGTGCAACGCACGAGTTTCACCTAGTATTATATATGCTCCGTATACTCTTCCAGAGTAATTTACATTTTTAATCCATCAAATATTCATTTTTTGCACTTTTAATGTAAAAGTAAAAAAAATTACTTGTATGTAGTATAAATATAAGCCTAAGTTAACTAACGATGGTTAATTTATCTTGTTAAGTCACCTCACATTGTTAAGTCACCTCACGTGACCAACACATGAGAATTAAAAAACGTTTTTACTTTAGGATAGAGATTCTCTAAAGTTGGTGAAGTTAACAATCCTTAACCTTTGAATTGCAATTAATGGTTAAGATTCAAAAACAAGTTTGAATCTTGACTTTTAATTTTAATCTAAAGATTGAAATCCTTCCAACTTTACTTATAAAGTTGATTCAACTTTAGAGGATTTTTGTCCCTTTAAAGAATATACAAAAGTAAAGGATAATTGTATAAGCTTTAGACTATCCTGATCCTAAAATCCAAAGGGTTTAGAAGATTAAAATGCCTCACTACCCAACCCAAGTTCAATTCATGCTCTTCCATAACTAACTTACTTTTTAGTGACTATAGATAAAATCTTAACTTACTTATCCCAGAAGTCTTCATCGCGAGTTCACCTTGTCCCTTGGCAGAATGAGTGTGACTGGAAGGTTTTTTTTTCTACGGTTTAAGGGATCGCATTGGTCGAAGATGTGAGGTACTAAAATCGGCTGAAAGCTACATGGATTTTAGTTAATAAGGTGGAGATTGTAAATATATATTAGTTACTTTAAAACCATGTAGGATTAGAATATGCAAAAGATAGTTATACTTGGAGAACAAGTATGAGGAAACTGGGTTGTATAGGTTGTCTAGGAGTAGGTTTCGAGTTCGTATTATAGTAGGATATCAACTCCTAGGATGATCCCCTTCCTATATTTATAGAGGAGGGTGGGAGGCCGATTGGAATAATCCCATTGTAAACTAAAAATCATTAGGTAAATTAACAAGGGTAGTTTCTAAATATCTTTTTGTTCCTGATTTTCTTAATAGTTCGATTAGCTTTAGCATTTATTAGTTAGCATTTGGTTGTGTATATCAAACTTTGAAAATTTTGCTATTGCATGAGGCAAGCATAAGTCATGAAATGACCCATGGGGTTGATGGCTCATAACCAACGTCTTTGGCCTTGGATGGATCTGGATTCGAGACTCATTTCTTATATTTATGGGGTTGGATTAATAAAATGTTTTTTGAAATAGTCAGTTTCATCTTAGGCATTCGTGTAATGTAAGAGCATGAAGAGAATAATATGACGTTAAAAAAAAGTAATGAAATGAACATTTTACAAGCTATAAAAGGTTAAATACATAACAACAAAAACTTAAAAGTTTCATACATATAGTTCATGATGTGAACGTCCTATACATAGTAGCAAAACATGATATTGATTTGCAGCTAAGAAATCTATGGCTCCAGCTCCGAGACCTCAACCTCTTGTTGGCACAAGGTGTTCGGTTCGAGTTCCTCAACGACTTCGTTTGGATCCCAAACCTCTTGCTTTGTTAAAAAGGAGCTGGGATCTTCCTTCGCATCAACTGTCCCATCACTAGTTTCTATTACCTTCAGCTTTGGAGCAGTGGACTTTCCAGTGGTGAAAACTTTTATTTCTGGACAATCCTTGATTTTTAAGGTAACTAATGATGGCCATTCACACTCCTGGTCACTCCCTAACCAAAATCCCTCGAGCTTTGATAGGTTGGTAAGTTCCAAGGAGTTAAGAGAAGGAAACATAACCATATTCACTTTGGCATCCCCTTCTTCCTCCTTAACGATTGACTTCATCGATAAGCAATTGCCAACATGTAGTTCCTGGAGTTGTAATAGGCTACCAACCATGGAACAACTAAAAACATGCCCTAAACTTTGACAATGTACAATAGACAATCTCGTTAGATTCGGAAACTCCAATGCTGTCCATTGATTACTCTTCCATAGATACTTGAGTTTCTCCAGATGAAAAATCTCAACTTCTCTCAGATTTGGAATTTTTATTACAGATAGTACTTCACTAGAACCACTATTTGTTCCTTCTGATGCTTCGAATACCCCCTCTACAAGATCTTGGTGCTTTATTTGCATCTTTTCAAGCTTTTCCAGTTGTTGCAACTCAGCGAATGGAATAATATAATTAAAATCACCCATTTCTTTCATCCCTTGCAAATTGATGTTGATCAAATTAGAAAAAGACCAAGGTAACGTTTCTAGAATAGGCGGCGAGCTGCTTGAACCGCCGAGACTTGAAATATGATTCTGTATAAACAACAAAAAACACATTTAATTTGTTACAGGAAATGTAGATATCCAGCTACATTTTGTATCAGCTCTAAAGGGTTATGAAAGTTAAAATAGTGCATATTATTAATAAAAATATTTTAATACTTTTTATAAACTAAATATAAGATTTGGGCCCCATGTTTTTAAATGATAAATATAATATGGGGGTTAGGTACCTAAGCTTAGGTGTGGAACACTCACATATTGTTTTTTTAATCCATAAAATTCATGGGGGCCCAAACATTTATTCATTAATCAAGAAATATTTAAAAATTTGTATGTGAGGGGTTCGCTTAGGTGCCGGACAACCTTATATTCACTTTTCCCATATATATATATATATATATATATATATATATATATTACACAATAACAGATACTAATTGTAAAACATACACTATAATACAAGACACAAAAAAAGGTAATATATAATATAATAAAAACTCACTTTTTCTTATAAAATATAATTCAATTTCAATACTATAGAATTCAATTTACGGTACCTATCAAATTCATTTCTAATAGTGGTTTGTGATAAAAGAAAAAAGTCCTGACACACACATATTCACATATACTGCCAATCACATGGCTACTCTCTTTCTTCTACCAAACTACAAGAGTAGACAACCCATTTTCCGGTCTACATTTCACTAACTGTAACGTGACTAAGCGTACACATATCTTAAATTTCATTTCACTATAAAACGAAACACACACACACACGCTGACTGCAAAACAAAAATCCCGGTCACATTTTCCGGTATTCTTCTTCATCATCGACACCGTTCATTAGATCCAACTTACACCAGCCGTTCTTCAGATCCTTCATTATCTCCGTCGTTCTTCTAAAACAAAAACCTCCACCGTTGCGGCCTTCCACCAGCCATTCCCTCGATTTTCCGGCAAAGACTTCACGTATTTGACCGGTTTGAGACCGCTTCCGGTTCGCTCCGCCTTACCCGGAGTGAACCGGTTCACTTTCATTGAACTAACCTGTGGCTATTGAACCGAATTTTCAAAATTTTCCGGTCCGGTTCAAAAACATTGCTTAGATATGGGACAACCTTATATTCACTATCCCCATATATGACGAAGGTGAATAGGTGGTTATCCCAGATCTTGGCTTAGATGTGGAACCTTTTACATCTTAATATTTTAATCAATTCTATATATGGGACCTAAATTATTTATTTATTATACAAAAAAATATTAAAGAAATTAGTATGTAAGGGTTTCTACATCTAAGTTTAGATATGAGAAACCTCATATTAACTTTTGCATATATATAGATATTTTATCGTATCCCAATTAAGACTGATAGTCATTATTAATCACTAGCTCCTTAACATCAATAGATAACAGACAAGTTGTTCCGCTGATCCTTATTATATAGCAAAACTAAGACGTTTAAAAACTTTATTCATATTAATACAAGCAAAGATGAATGACATTTAAATAAAACAAGACAATTCTTATGTTATGAATCTCTAAAAGAGTTGGACAACACAGGTCAAAAAGACGGTGTTAGTTATACAAAGTTGATCTATTTTATATTAGGATACATCACATTGAAAGCACATTTTAATTTAGCAAGCTTTGTTTCAACAAAATATACATACGTAGTTAGTTTCACAATTGAGCTTGATAATATTGTAAAGATAGTATTGAATTGTTATTCTGAATTATTTTAATTGAATATTTTGAAGTTTATTAAAAAGGTAAATTACTATACCAACCTCATTTTTAATCTACAAATGATGAAATATTACCCATATTACACTCTCTGTTGTTATACAAATTTCAAAAATTATCAAATGCGTAATTATTTCTCAAAGAAATCGATGATGCAAGACACTGAATACATACCTCAGGCAGAGAGGTGGTCACATGGAAGTTGAGGCCATGTATAGAACTATATTTGCCAAAGCTTGTACTGATGTAGTTGAGCTTTGGAGAAATTGAGTAACCAAGTGTGAAGCTTGTCATTTTTGGGCATCCATTGATCTCAACAATTTCCAATAAAGGCCATTGAAAACCATTTGCACCTAGAAAGAAACCATTGAGATTTGGTAGATCAAATAGCTTTACAGATTTTAGGCGAGGAAAGACGACAACTTTAGACATGTCTACTCCATCCTCTTCCTTCGCAATCACTTGGATATTTTTGCAATACATGATCTCTAACTCCTTGAGTTGCAGAAGGCTTTCAAGTGTGGAAAATGTGAACAAGTGTTCCAGACGGTCACATCCAAGGATCTCCACCTTTTTCAAATTCAGCAATTGAGGCACAATCATCTTTGTAAACATTTGACTTGTTTCTCCAACATTTTTGCTGCCTTCAGTGATGTAAATACCAGTGTTATTGGCACTTATAGTTTCGAAAACTTCTACAATCGAGTCACAACCCCATACTACCAATTCTTCAAGATTTTTTATGTGCCTTATTACATGAGATGCAATCAAACTTGATGATGCATTGTAACTACGTAGATCCATCTTTCTTAAGTACTGGCATAAAGACCCCAAAGCAACATCTACTTGAGAATGCTGCAACACACATAATACCAATGCATGATTTAATAATTGAGAATCGTATTTTATAAGTACTAATAAAGTTGTCATACTAAAAAGAATACACTTTTTCCGACAAACTATGACTTCACTCCTTACAAAGAGCATTACAAAGTAAATCAAGTTGCATTATAACACGGTAATTTTATATTGATTTTGCGTTTGAAAGGTTTACATGACTAACTATAGTCTAATAAGCTGCAACATTCATATCGTGGGATTACAAGCACACTAGTCCTTGACATAAAATATAAGCAAGCATTTATAAACTTCACATGTATCTTGGTCATACCTAGGCATGCCTAGTGCCTGGGCATAGGATGCATCATTTTTGCTACTCGGGCGGCGCCTTATGTTTTCACTCATATAAAGAGCCGAATGATGTTCTTTTAAGTAATGGTTGCTGTTAATTGGCCTTTTAACACCGTTTACTTAATAAAAGGGACGGTCTTTCTCCCTGTGCTACTATTACTCGCCAGTTACTACATTATTTGAGAAGATTTTTGGTAGTATGGTATGTAAGTGAAGGCTGTGAAGCATTATAGGTATTTTTGTTATGTAGCATTGATTTTTAAGCATGTTTAAAGATTTGCTTGGTAGAAAATGGTATGTAGAATTGATAGAAGTATTTGGTGAACAAAGGAGTCTCATATGTGAGGCGTTCGCCTAGCGCTTAGCGCCTTAGCATTTTGACACTTATCGCCTAGAAGCACCTATCGCCATTTAAAACCATGAGGTGTATAATTGAATAAGAAAGTTAAAAAAAAGGAACCATGTGATGTTTGACAAAGTCAAAAAACTACTGGTAGGTGGAACCGGTAGCTGGAATTTTTGTTAGTATAATGGATTCGTCAAAGTTGTTAAAGTTAAAGCTTATGAATGTAAAATGACATTAAAGAACAAATATATTAACGTTAAAAGGTTGAATATATTAATTTTAGGAAGCCAAACAAAGCTTATGAGTTGAGCTTATGAAAAACCATAAGCTCGAGCTCCCATAAGCTCCTATAAGCTGTGAGCCAAACATGCCCTAAATGTAGAAACTTGATCATTAGTATTAATAATCCTTTAGGTTTGGAAAGATAATTACACATAAGAATGCTTTTGGCATCCTCTTTATTATCTGTTTAACAATAATAATTACCAATCTCACTTATATAGACTTTCATAACAGAATCAGTCACATACGTTATCTTCATTCATATGTAATCAAAGTAACTAACAGAAATAATTACTCTTGGAAAAGAGGACAGTGAGCAAAAAAAAAAAGAGAAAAAAACTCAAGTTCTCATAACCAACAGTTCTAACTCGATTACATGAATTACAAAACCACATATCATATCAACATTCAAGAATCAAGCAGACATAAAGACCTAACAATTCGACTCATCACAAGCATAAAATTTAAAAGTTCAAAAATTCAAAGTGGCAAAGTCTGGAATAATAGAGCATACCTCTTGAATCACTGTATTTTCACATGGCCATATCTCCTGCAAGTTCCGCATATTCTCAATATGCAATTTTTCCAACTGTCCAATCACAACCTGCACAACAAACTATACATTTTACCTACCAATAGCCTCTTACAATATCATGACAAGCTTTTTCTTAGACAAGAGGCCAAAATAACTAATAGAGTTTGAAACAGATTAAACCATGTTAGATCTGTCTTACATAAATAAATAAAGAAGAAGCAAAAAACGAGATTACCTTTGCTTTCCACAAGGGTTGCACTGGCATTCCCAGTTTATTGTTGGGGTAAATGCTTGTGATTTTTGGAAGGCCGTAAAGTTCCAACTCCGCGAGCTGTGGTAGCTCAATCACTCCGGTAGTATCACAAAAACTCGAAAGATTTGGTAGATCAGTCAAAGTTAGACACTTCAACTGCGGAAATGTAACTGTTTTTGATCTACTAATCTCAGTATCGACGAGTGTCTCCATAATAGGGCATGAGGAAATCCGAAGATTCTCAAGCTTTGACAAAGCTTCTGCAACCCAGGGCGTGAAAAGGTATCTCAACTCTGAACAAAATGAAACACTAAGGAATCTTAAATTGTCAAAGGGGGAGTAAGAAAGATGTAAGGTATGAATGATATACATGAGATCATTCATATCACTCACTTGTAGATAAAGCACCTCTGTTTTCACAAACAACTCTAGCATCCCAGATCGTAATAATTCACCTCTGTTGGTGACCAACATCAACTTATTTTCATATGGGAGTACGTAGTCGTCATCCATACTCTTTAAAAAACAGCCCATTGAGATATTAAATCTTTCAAGTTTCTCAAACGACATATTCATCGGTTGAGCACCGTTCTCAAAGAACTCGAATTCTAACGAGGAAAGGTTCACTGAACGTTGTGCGAGGTCTTTACAACTGCTATCTGTGAAGCTAATGGCCTTTTGATATTGGTTAGCAGCAACTCTCATGTAAAGCTCTTCAAGCTTTTTCAATTTACTGAAGACATCATTATCTATATGGAGATTAACACAACCAGTTAAATCCAGTAGCTTTAGTTTGTCAAGTTTTCCAATTATGGATGGTAATATTAGGATGCCACTATGAGCAAAGCTGAGAATTTCCAAATTCCTAAGTTCTCCAATGAAAGAGAAATTAAACGTCAACGAGCAATATTCAAGACAGAGCGTTCGAAGGTTGTTGGAGCATTGCAGTGATTCGGGAAACTGCATATAATGAGTTCTTTCGTAGGCAATAACTTGAAGATTTTCCATTCCTCCATAAAAATCTTGAGCATCCCTCAACAAATTATCCCCATGCATAAGCTTCAACAGTGAGAGGTTTGGGTACTTAAATTTTCTAGGAAATTTCCACATACCTTTGAAAGTTAACGAAATTCTTTTGCAAGACTCACTCATATATTCTGCAGGCCACTCTGACATGTCACCATGGTTGACAATTGAAGCATGATCGCCTTTAGAAAGCATACTTAAAACAAAGGCATGTACCCGATCAGGCATCCTGACCCACCTACCACCATGAGTGCCAATCAACAATTTTGCATATATGAGCAGCCCAATGGATGTTCTGAGCCTATATCTCGCTTGACTTGTAGTATTTACATCGTCAAACAATTTCAATCCCCATCCAAACCTCAACAAATTCTCTGCAAAAATATCCAAGTATTCGGGAAACAAGCCACATAACAAAAGAATTGATTTAGTCTCATCTTTTAAATTGTTGTAGCTCGTTTCAATAGTTTTATGCTCAGTCATTACAACAGCTGGATGCATATATGCGTCAACACCATGATCCTTTACATGAGAAAGCGTATCGAGCCATATCGTCGTGTCTTTAACACCTCTAAGAGAAAGGGCATTACGTTTGATTGCCAAGGGCACACCACCACATCTACTTGCAATATCATCTCCTATCTTCTGCAAATCAGGATCCAGATCAACGTGGTCTGAACCGTACACATATTGGCGAAACAATGTTTGCGCTTCTGGCTCTTCTAACACTTCCACATCTATAATTAAATGCTGTTCGACTCCCATCATACTACAAAGATGCCTATCTCGTGATGTCAACAGGACCTTGAAGCCTTCAACTCGACTTAAACCAATATAATTTAGATCCACCATATCCCCTACATCATCCAGGATTACTAAAATTTTTGTCTTACCCCCAACTGAAATCTCCTCAAAATAACAACGGAGCCGATCAGCTCTTGCGTTTCTAGTTGGTTCATTTAGAGGTAAACCAAGGTATTCTGCTACAGTATCCTGAATACTGAAGTGATCCGTCTTTGGCCCTACAACCACACGGATGATAAATTCAAACATCCTCCTTTCTTTTGCAACTTGCGTTAACTTCTCCATCATAACGGTCTTCCCAACCCCTGCAATCCCACATAAGGCTACCATGTGGGATTTGTTGTTTGGCTCGAGTGCTTTCAATGCTTCCATAAAAGGCTTCTCTCTTGACTCAAAATCCTCTCTTATTGGGTTAAAGCTGGATGCCATGGAATAAACTCTACCTAGAGGAACTGGAGCATCACTCCAGACGAACATAGACGATACCTCCAAGAGATGTTTTATCATCACGATCATTTGAAAAGATTTCTTTCCAACCTTGTGACTCATCTTGAGACTGGAGCAACTGCCAACATCATAAGAAGCAAAATTTTCCACCTTTTCAATGCAAGATCTTGCCTCTTCCAGCCAACCAGGGACGCGAACTGGAATCTGAAGATTTCTCCTCTTGTTTTCGCGAACATGGTCCGAAACATCTTCACTTACAGCCTGCAACTCTTCCATTGCGTCACGCAAATCTCTCGCATATTTTCTGGAGGAAATCATGAAAGCTAGATGTCTCTTAACAGGTATCAATAGGGATTCAATAACAGGCGTCAATATGGCATTAACAACCTCCATTGCTCAAGATTGTTCTTAATTACTTCAGGTACCGAGCCTGCATAGCAGCAAAACGAATCGAGCTTACTAGACATCAAAGTTTATGTTTTTAAATCTAACTTAAATGTGTCTACTTAATTCAAGTGTTTTCAAACAGATCTGAGTATTTGTTCCTATTATTATCATTAAGCAAACAAAACTTTCCGGAATAAAATGACAACCAATATATTGTAATTGGACATTTAACACGTACATAAAAAGTTTACCAAGTGTATGTGGTTTCTAAGATCTGAGTTTTCCTTGAAAAACATGGATCTTTAAAAGGAAAAAATATATGCAATTGTAATTAATTAGCTAATTAATTAACACATCATATAAACAACTAACCTGCGATCTTCTTTTTTCTTCTCTGAAACAGATGATTCAAAATGGGAATGGCAATCGGTTAAAAAAAGAAATAAAGAAATGAAAAGATCTGGGAATCTTCTTGGGGTTAGGTAAAGCTTTACTATACTAAATGGGAGGTGATTTTTGTACTAAAAGTTTTACTTTTCTTGAGTTTAGGTTATAAAAGAAAGGAAATGATTGGAAGTGATATTATCTTTCTCTCAAATCATCCCTGGGGAGAAAAATTTTTAGACAAAATCAACTAAAAAATCATTCCACTTCTTTTCATTTCATTTCTTTTTCATCTTTAAATTGAACTCAAGAACACAATTTGTTTTATAATTATTTGTTTTCTTTTCTTTTTATTCCATAATAAAACTCAAGAACATAGTGTTACTACAACAAAATTTTTTTTACCTTTTTTCCTTTAATGCTGTATTTTAAATTTTTTATTTCTCTGGTCTAATCAATAACATATTTACCCCAATTCTATTCACATTCCTTTCTTGCTCTTCTTTAAACCACTGGCGGCACATCATACTAGATAGGTAATTACTAATTAGTATAAGAAAGTTGTTGTACCGATTGAAATTTTATCTCATATTATAAATTGCATTTCAAAGTTACAATTAATGTTAGTTCACTATTAACGCAGCATGTCTTTCGAGGGAGAAAAAAAGGCCAATTATCATATACAGTTGGTTCAATGGTTTTCAAATTTTAGAGTTATATATCGATGATATAAATTTTACATGTTGTATGAGGTCCTTATTCATGAAGATGTTTTTATACCATTACATTGTTTTGTTCTTGTGTCAAAAAGTTAATGATGAAACAAATATTCAGAGTGTAATATATTGATACCAAAACTATAATGAACTAAGACTATCCGGAGCAAGGCTTCCCTTTAAAGCCCCTCCTAGGGGCATCTCGCGACACATGACAGTCTAGTCATCAAGGGGCTTTCCTTAAACTATTGTTGGAGTAAGGCGTTAGGTGAAAGGCACATGGCACGCCTCCTTTATGGACCCACATGGCTGCTATATACGTATTAATAACTATTGCTGCTATATAAAGATTCCTATGGACCCATTCTTCACGCCTCCTTTCTCCCGTCCCATTCTTCACGCCCCACCCTCTTTCTCTCTCCAGAACGCCCCTCGGGGCAATGTTCCGGGCGTTCCGGAACCAAAAAAGTGAAAAATGGCGCCTTGCTCCGGATAGCCAACAATCATCTTATGCCAATTGTACAAAACTAATTTTTCGTTGTAGTATGTGGTTGAAGTCTTTGTGACTAGTTCAGTTACCAAATGGGCATTAATCTATCGAACAGTTTTTGGACGTTACGAAATGAGAGAGAATAGAGTTTTATATGACAACCACAAATCTCAAGATATCACGGACTCCAAAAATAAATAAAAATAATAAGCAATAGACAAGATTTACTGTTCAAATTCAGTGTGGTAATATGCGTGATAATTGTTGTTGCCAACACCAAATTAAAAGGTAGAAGAAATGATAATGGAAGACTGGGAGGAGTAAAAGTAGACATAAAAAAAATTAATTATTGATTTCAAAGGAGTAATTAATATGGGCAAAATAGTCTTAACCCATTTTATGCAGTATGGGAATAAAAACCCGTGGTATAAAAATCAGCGCAATGCGGTACTTGTACCTGCGCAATGCGGCGGTGGTTATGGCGACGACCATGATGTGGTAGAGGAGATTGTTGGTGGTGGAAGAGACGTCGATTAGTGTAGATAATTGATGTAAAAGTAATTGATGTAAAGGGTTAATAGATATATCTTAAAAGATAAAGGATTGATAATGTAATTTAATCATTATTGTTAAGGGATAGTATATGTGAAAATATTTTAAGTGATGAAATATTACACATTTTCAACCTTTCCAAAATAAAGTGGTTTTGTATTTATAAACTATTATAGAAGTATAGATTATCATACTATCATTTAATTACGTATTAGTATTAGGAAAAAAAAACTTCAATTGTCAAATATAAATGTGACACTTATAAAAAATTTTACTCATTGTGGTCAATTGTTTTTTAGTACTTAACTTTTTAGTAAGAACTAGTAATTGCACTCGCGAGTTGTCGCAGAATAAGCTTTATATACGACAAAGTTTTTGTTGGGTCGAAAATCGACCAAGTATAATTTGTTCAGAAATAGTTGAAGTTCAGTAAAGATACTTGTACAGAATTCTGAACCTCTTCAGAATTAGTTCGCTGAAGCTTCACTTCAGTTCAGATCAGCCCAAAATGAAACCATTCATTCTAAAGTCGAAGACTGATGACTGAAGAAAGAGAATCATCTCAGAAGCAGAGCCCAAAGAAGATTCTACCTGATCGAAGACTGAAGCATCTCAGTGTAAAGTACTTACAACACTTTACACTGATTACGAGGAAGCCTTTTGTACTTTATCTCCTTTTACCCGGTTAATATTATTATACCTGGTAAAGTACAAGATAAAGTAAAAGGTTGGGAATAAAGGGTGTTAAGTCACATCAAAGTGACTTTCACACATAACCTTAAATAAGCATGTTAAGGATTTGACTTTCAAATCCTTAAATGCTCCCAACTGTATTTGTACGGCCTTATCCACGTCATCATGCACTTTGCCTATAAATACAAGGCTTTTCACAACTTGCAAAGTGCTTGAAACTTTGGCATTGCAACTTGTGAGTTATACTCTAAGTAATTCTTACGAGTATTTCCAAGTTATTAGATCACTTGTATTTCAAGGTTGTTTAGATACTTACACTTTTGTGTTTATCTTTGTTCCGCAACAACCTTTGTATTTTGTTTATATCAATGAATAAAATACATTGAAAAGTACATCGTGTCTCAATGCTACATACTTGATTATATATATTATTTATATAGTTTCAGCACTTTTGTTTCTTGCAATTTACTTTCTGTTATTTACTTTATTGTTATTATCCATATCTGGATCGCATTCTGAACTTGTCATTCCAGATCAGAATTGCTTGCCAGTCGGGTTTAATCTATCACATTTGGGACTTACAGTTTTGAACTCAAATTTATGTCAAATATTCGAACTAAATTTTAAAAATGACAACTAAATATGTATCAATAACAATAAAAAAATGTAAAAGAATAATAAGATGTATAAAAACATAAACAAATATATTAATGCTTTAAATATTTATGAACGTAAGACGTAACTATGATGAAAGTTAATATATATTAAATCTCTAACTACATTATAAAGCATTTGTTCCTTCCATTTTTTCAACTTTAAGTAACTGAAAACCTCAAAATACCCTCACTTATTCATAATACCATTAGAAGAAATATCAACCACTCATTTTTCTCTCTCTCCTCAAATCTCAACCACTCATTTTTCTCTCTTCTCCATAAATCATTTTATTCCTCTAATTCGTTCAAAATCTTTTATCTCAAAAACCGTACATCGATAAATTATAAAAATTATATGGGTGTTCTTAAAATTTTATGCTCTTTCATTAGAGATGTCATTCGATATACTTTCGACGAATTTTTAAATCCGAGGGCGGAGCCCGTACGGCTAACGCATTACATCAATAACTTCACTACCTCACCGCTCCACCACCACCACCCCGCCGCTACCACCGCTCGCCACCACCACCGTCACCGCCACCACCACCGCCGCCATTACATCACCACCGCCGCCGCTACCTCAATCACCGCCGCAACGTGCGGGTACCTTTTTCTCGTATATTAAAAACGTTATTTACATAAAAAGACACATAAAAATATTCAAAATCAAATGTTTAAAAGTAAAACTGTAACTATGTGAAAGTTGTTTGATGAAAACATGAGAACCAAAAGTTTATGTCAAAAAATGAAAACGAAAACTTTGATGTGGGGCAAAAGTTAAAAGATAGAAACTTAGGGGTTAAAATGAAAATTGATAAAAAAAATTATGTGCTATAAGAACTTGTACATTTTATGCATAAAAAACTTGTACATTTATATACTTTTTAGTGTATTTATATAACTAGATTATAATCCCGCGTAATACGCGGGCTAAATTATATAATTAACTACACTAATGATTTTTATAATAATGTATAATGTATAATAAGTTATTTTGATGCATTAAAATTTGTACTTTGTCATGCGAAAATTCAGGGGGTGATTTTTTATGTATAAAGTACTACTTTTTATGCATGTAATAAGGTATTAATGATAACCCTTAGGGCTGTCATTATCATTTTCCTTATCATTATGATAGTCTTTTATAATAAGTATAGTCCAATATCAATTTACATAATTTTTATTGTATCAAGAAATAAATATTTACTTTATTGTTGTAAAGTTAAAAAGGTATAAGTTTCAAAACAACATTTTAATAGACGAAAATGAATACTTAGTTTGTCGTTTGTCTCAAAGTAATAAGAAAGAACATTCTTATACATCGAATATATGATCAGATATTAGATCTACATTTTTATATTATTGAATAAAATTTGTTGATAGTGGAATTTGCAAAAAATTATACATATATATAAATTATACATATATATATATATATATATTTAACAATAGCTTATGTTATGTTAATCAATAATATTTATCGTCACTTTAAAAAAGATAAGTCACCGCCACCACCACCGCCGCCATTACATCACCACCGCCGCCATTACATCACCACCGCCGCCATACATCACCACCGCCGCCATCATCACCACCGCCGCCATTACATCACCACCGCCGCCATTACATCACCACCGCCGCCATTACATCACCACCGCCGCCATTACATCACCACCGCCGCCATTACATCACCACCGCCGCCATTACATCACCACCGCCGCCATTACATCACCACCGCCGCCATTACATCACCACCGCCGCCATTACATCACCACCGCCGCCATTACATCACCACCGCCGCCATTACATCACCACCGCCGCCATTACATCACCACCGCCGCCATTACATCACCACCGCCGCCATTACATCACCACCGCCGCCATTACATCACCACCGCCGCCATTACATCACCACCGCCGCCATTACATCACCACCGCCGCCATTACATCACCACCGCCGCCATTACATCACCACCGCCGCCATTACATCACCACCGCCGCCATTACATCACCACCGCCGCCATTACATCACCACCGCCGCCATTACATCACCACCGCCGCCATTACATCACCACCGCCGCCATTACATCACCACCGCCGCCATTACATCACCACCGCCGCCATTACATCACCACCGCCGCCATTACATCACCACCGCCGCCATTACATCACCACCGCCGCCATTACATCACCACCGCCGCCATTACATCACCACCGCCGCCATTACATCACCACCGCCGCCATTACATCACCACCGCCGCCATTACATCACCACCGCCGCCATTACATCACCACCGCCGCCATTACATCACCACCGCCGCCATTACATCACCACCGCCGCCATTACATCACCACCGCCGCCATTACATCACCACCGCCGCCATTACATCACCACCGCCGCCATTACATCACCACCGCCGCCATTACATCACCACCGCCGCCATTACATCACCACCGCCGCCATTACATCACCACCGCCGCCATTACATCACCACCGCCGCCATTACATCACCACCGCCGCCATTACATCACCACCGCCGCCATTACATCACCACCGCCGCCATTACATCACCACCGCCGCCATTACATCACCACCGCCGCCATTACATCACCACCGCCGCCATTACATCACCACCGCCGCCATTACATCACCACCGCCGCCATTACATCACCACCGCCGCCATTACATCACCACCGCCGCCATTACATCACCACCGCCGCCATTACATCACCACCGCCGCCATTACATCACCACCGCCGCCATTACATCACCACCGCCGCCATTACATCACCACCGCCGCCATTACATCACCACCGCCGCCATTACATCACCACCGCCGCCATTACATCACCACCGCCGCCATTACATCACCACCGCCGCCATTACATCACCACCGCCGCCATTACATCACCACCGCCGCCATTACATCACCACCGCCGCCATTACATCACCACCGCCGCCATTACATCACCACCGCCGCCATTACATCACCACCGCCGCCATTACATCACCACCGCCGCCATTACATCACCACCGCCGCCATTACATCACCACCGCCGCCATTACATCACCACCGCCGCCATTACATCACCACCGCCGCCATTACATCACCACCGCCGCCATTACATCACCACCGCCGCCATTACATCACCACCGCCGCCATTACATCACCACCGCCGCCATTACATCACCACCGCCGCCATTACATCACCACCGCCGCCATTACATCACCACCGCCGCCATTACATCACCACCGCCGCCATTACATCACCACCGCCGCCATTACATCACCACCGCCGCCATTACATCACCACCGCCGCCATTACATCACCACCGCCGCCATTACATCACCACCGCCGCCATTACATCACCACCGCCGCCATTACATCACCACCGTCGCCGCCATTACATCACCACCGTCGCCGCCATTACATCACCACCGCCGCCGCTACCTCAATCACCGCCGCAACGTGCGGGTACCTTTTTCTCGTATATTAAAAACGTTATTTACATAAAAAGACACATAAAAATATTCAAAATCAAATGTTTAAAAGTAAAACTGTAACTATGTGAAAGTTGTTTGATGAAAACATGAGAACCAAAAGTTTAGTGTCAAAAAATGAAAACGAAAACTTTGATGTGGGGCAAAAGTTAAAAGGTAAAATTTTGAGGCTAAAAATGAAAAAGCTAAAAAGCTAGTAAAAAGTTGGTGATAAAAATGAGAATTACAAAAAGTAAATTAAAGTAATTTGGTGGCAAAATGGAAGAAGTAAAAAGTTGGTGATAAAAATGAGAATTACAAAAAGTAAATTAAAGTAATTTTGTGGCAAAAATAGAAAAGGTAAAAATTTGAGGCTAAAAATGAAAAAGATAAAAAGCTAGTAAAAAGTTGGTGATAAAAAAAAGAATTACAAAAAGTAAATTAAAGTAATTTGGTGGCAAAAATAGAAAAGGTAAAAATTTGAGGCTAAAAATGAAAAAGCTAAAAAGCTACTGTAGCTAAGCTTGTTGTAAAATGTATATATATAATAATTATGTAATTATATGTATATATTTATTCTCTACTAATTAAATGAAGCCCAAGTGTCAACAAAAAATATTTAGAAGACTTAATATGTACATATTGAAAGTAGGTTATGACTAAGCTAGCCAAAACATCTCCTGGCCATTTCTAGCAATACACGTATATGTTTATATGTGTGCTATTATATAAATAAATATAAAAATTTAATAAAATAATAATAATAATAATGAAAGCAGCAAACAATGATCGAGGGTTCTAGCAAAAACGAGATGGTTTTGGCGTATGTGGGTGATAGAGCCGAAATTCACAATCAAGAGGAAGAGAATTATTATTATTATTGGAGTAATTCAAGAATCAAGTAATATTAAGCTCCAATTAAGCCTTAAGTTCACTTAATCTCAAGCAGTATAGGTATAACCTACTTTCTTTGGTCAATTTAATTATTAGTATTATGAGAGATGGGCTTTTACAGAATGAATAATAATTGATATCATTGGTTCATTTTATATATGCTTTGAAAGTGATTTTAAAGGCTAAACTATGAAGTTGTGCTCTAAAACTAATAGCTTTCAAAATTAGGACAATTTCAATACAAAAGAAGAATATTTAGTCATGAGCAAAGTTATGTAGATAAGATGTTTGTGATAATGCCCAGGTGAAAGTTTGAGTCAAAATCTTTTAGTTATTATCAACTTTTATATATAATATATAATAAAATGTTTTGCTAACAATACATGCCATTTTATAAGAAATAAATAAAGGAAATCAAGTATGGATTGATTGTCACAATTAGTTAAATACCGATTTTGGACAATTCTAAGGTTAGGAAAATGTAGTTACCAGATTATAACCATTTTGACATCAAAATTTATGTTCATATATGTGATATGTGTATATCTATGTGTTTATGTTATCAGGTGCCGAAGGATACCTTGGTTCAAGTAACTGCTTAGTGCGCTTCAAAGGTGAGTAACGGATAGAATAGAATAGTAGGTAATATCCGGAATGCATCTAGATATGTATGAGGGTATGTACCTATCACATTATTAGAAGGTTACTTCATACGAGATCGATCTACATATCTCTCGTATGGGTATGTCATGTGTTATATATATTTGAATGCATAGAATTACTAGAAATTATAGAATAGAAATAATGGGTAGTACTCGGAATGCATATAGACATGTATGAGGGTACGCACCTATTATATATTACAAGGTAACTCCATATGGGATCGATCTAGATATCTCTCCTATGGGGTAGGCCACATATTATATGCATGTTAGAATGCATTTATAGAAATATTAGAAAAGGAATTCCTTATATGTCAGAATAGGTGTCTGAACATGTTTCAGACTACACTCAGAATACATATCTGATTATGTTTCAGATTATGTAGTAGAATAGATACTAGAATATGCATTCATTTTATGATATAGATTCCCGTTTACTCACTAAGTAGTTGTACTTACCGTTTTATATTTTACCTTTTTTTCTAGGTATGTAAAGTGGGTCTAATAAGGAGCATGGAAATAGTATCTCATATGGCTAACGGTGTAGCTGGATGGATGGGTAATGGGCATTTCTTGAACCCTTCTTTGATATCCATGTTCGCCCCATTGAGCAACCAATAAAGTTTCACAACAAATATAATGTTTGTATAATCATTTTTAAAACAATCAATATATACCAGTCATGTAAATTGTTTCAGTTTATGAGTTTTGCAAAAGCTAAAACATTTTCATTATATATATATATATATATAATATATATTCATAAATAAATATATATATATTAAACTAGAAACAAATAATATGTAAAGTTTGGTTAAATCTAGTTTGTTGGTTGTCAAGTTTAGGTTAGATTATGTCACAAGCAATGTGACATAGTCATTATAGTTTGAACTTTCTAAAAGTTGTTAAAAGTTTAAATATTTTTGCCAAATTCAAAAATAAAACGAGAAAAAATTTACGGGCGTTTTAAGTGGTATCAGAGCGCGGTTTAAGAGATTTAAGTTTACCATTAATTGGTTACTTAAACTTAAACCGAATTATTAGATAGTTATAAGATTATTATAGAACTGCTTATGCTCTTTTATGTTAGAAATAAAATGCTTCCACTTATATGATAGTAAAGTATGGTCTATATATGAATTGCCTTTAGTTAGGATATTGAACTAGATACTCATTGTGCTTAAGGCAAATATGTAGAACTGTATTAGATTCTAGCAAAGGTAGTTGCCTTGTAGAATTATATTAGATTTCTTTGCAGAATTTAATGTCCTTAGTTTTACAATGGAATTATTAGAACATAGTTAAGTGTAATTAGATATAAAGATGACAAGTCAATGAGGTATGCGTATAATGTAATCATAGTGATGTCTGATCAACGCCTTACGGATCTGTCAAGTCATAGTAGTTTAAAATTAGAAGATTGAATGCTAAAAAGGTATTGAAAGTGAGAATTCTACTAGTATAAGCGTAGTTGTATATATATATTTAAGTCCCAAATATAGATGATTAACTAAACGTAAAATATTGTATATCCACAAAGAAAAAAATAAAATAATAATAATAATAATAATAATCTATAATTAGATTGGGGCAAGCCCACTTGTATAAACTAGTAGAAGAAAGTAATATACTCGAGTTGGGGGATCAAGAACATTGTTACTACTCACTCGAGTTAGAAAACAGAAAAGGAAGAAATATTAGCAGATATGAGTTAATAGCAGATTAGCATCTACGGATTGTAGTTTAGCGATATATGTTGGCTAGTCTTTCAACAACGTAATAATATAAAGGAAGTTATTATGTACAGAGGTAGAACTAGCATGTATAGTGAGTTGATAGCAGAAATTCAATGTCAAGATAAGATGTAACTGACTAAGATAACTCTAAATAAGTTACTTTTGTATATTTGATGTATAGGAACGTTATAGTTAAAAATATGAAAGTAAAACTTGATTGTATTATTGGTAGAGAAAGATATTATGAAGATAAGACAGTAATAGAACACCTAAAGTGAGAAGAGTATCAATAAGATGAGTTCTTACAGTTTTTCACTTAAGTGAGGGAGACCTTATCTTCCATAACACTACAAAAATATATCTTGTTTAAGATGGAATTTCGAAGGATAAGCATTTGATTTATACTAGTTATTGACATATTAGCAAAGAGAAATAATAGACTTAATTTTATCGATAATCTCCCTAGAGGGCTTTTAGAGAAATCTATCTAAGTATAGTAGAATAAGTCCTCTGTATTTATGTTGGTATAGATAGTCGTTGCAATATGTTGCACTCATAAATTGATTTGGGATATAAGATTGAAAAGTGATTCATCATGAATAATAAAACAGAAAGGCAATCTATGGGTATGCTTGTTGGAGTTTAGCAAGTTTTGAAGAACTGATCTAGTAGATTGCTAGTACAAAAGTGTCATCGTTTTTAATTTAGTAAGATTGTAGTGTTATATCAAGTTAGCATCAGAAATGTTTAATTATATATATATATATAT
>CM067174.1:79565282-79710282 GCA_034093135.1 Erigeron breviscapus
TGGGTTGGGTTGGGCTGGCTAAGAAAAAAAAATCAAAATGTAAATAAATTAAGAGAAGAGTTTCTTTGTGTCCACGAAATCAACAAGAGAAATGAAATGGGGATAACATATTCTCATTTCATTTAAGTTGCTTTTAATTGGACATGAAATACACCCATTCAAAATTTCTTTTAATTTAATCTTAGAGTTAACTAAATCTTTTCTATGAAAATTGTTTTTTTCTATATATATTTTTTAATTTCAGTTAGATTGGGTTTTTAGTTTGTTATGCTTCAAGTTTGAGTTGCTTTTAATTATAGTTTTTTATGCTTGAAAGTTGATTTGCTTTAATTAATAGTTTTTTAATTGTATTTGATTCTACTTGATTCTTTTAATTTGTCATAACTACTTTTGTAGAACTTGTATTTAATTTTTGACTTTTCTATATTGTTGTTACATTGTGTTATAGAAAAATGTTAAATAATTTACTTTTAACAAAATTAAACATAAAATGACCGTAGCTAAGCACGGATGATTTTGCTAGTTGAACTCTATGGAACAAAAAGTTGGCTTTAGCTAATTTGCGTCGTGAGGGCACTAGCTGATATGTGAACCTAAAATTACCAATAAAACTAGCACGGTACCCGCGCAAATGCAGCGGTGGTCGTGGCGGCGACGGTGTGGTGGTGGGGGCGACTGTTGGTGGTGGAGGCGTCGAGTGGTGTAGATAATTGATGTAAAAGGTTAATGAAGATATTTTAAAAGATAAAGAATTGATATTGTAATTTAATCATTAATGTTAAGAAAGTAGTGTATATATTAAAATATTTTAAGGGGTGCTAAGTGAAAATATTACATATTTTTCAACACTTTCCAAAAATAAAGTGCTATTCTTATAGATATATAGATATATAGATATAGAAGTATTATTTATTATTTTATTATTCTCTTTAATATGGTAAGTATTTGATTGACTATTAGGGTGGACGGAGTGCATAGGCACCCGACCGGTACGGTCCGGTACCGGTTTGCACACCATTCCGACCCTCCGGTACCAGTAGGGTGGGGAGGGGAAAAGAGATAGTGGTGCCGGTTTGCTTGTCGAAGATTTCGAAGGTTAGAGCATTAAAAAAAAGAAAAAGAAATGAATGGGGCCCACATTGTAACGTCTCTTTCTCTCTCTTCTCCCTTTTCTTCTTCTTTTCTTCTTTGTTTCTGTTTCTTCTTCTTCTTCTTTCTTTATTTCTTCTTTCTTTCTTTCATTCTTTTTCTCTTTTCTTCATTCTTTCTACACACAACACAACACCTCCTTTTCCATATCTCCACCCGCCATGGCACTTATGGCTACTGCTTTCCTCTGGACCTGCTTCTGTCTTCTGTTACTCTTCTTCTAGCTTAACTTTTAAATAATGTCTTCTGGTAGGCTCATAAATATCTACCTCTTCCTTGATACACTGCTTTACTAGCTGATCTAATCTGGTCTTACGTTGCTAGCTGTCATGAACTGTGTCAATGCCTGGTTCGTCTTCTCTTCGGGTGGGCTTTCTCTTTCATTATCTGAGTGTCGTCTTTTCTCTTCTTTTCTTCTTCTTCTTTTCTTTGTTTCTGTTCTGTTCTGTTATGCCGTTTCCTTTCTTTTTTTTTTCTTTCATTTCAATTAACAAATAAATCCACAAAAACCATATAAATCACTACAATGAATCGAGGGAGGGGCAATACAAAACGTAATGAACGCGATTACAGTCAACTTCCAAAACGACGTAGAAACCCCCCGCCCCCAAACAATCGCGATTCAATGCCACCTCCTCCTCCGCCACAAAACACCGAAAATGTTTACATACCGGTACCCGTTGATGACTTCTTGAGTCAAATGGATCCCGGGTTTTTTGAAAATCAACCCGGGTTTTCGCAATTTGCGGCGAGTGGTTCATCATCACAACAATACCAAAATGTTGAAGAAGAAGAAGAAGTTTTTTAATTGTATTTGATTCTACTTGATTCTTTTAATTTGTCATAACTACTTTTGTAGAACTTGTATTTAATTTTTGACTTTTCTATATTGTTGTTACATTGTGTTATAGAAAAATGTTAAATAATTTACTTTTAACAAAATTAAACATAAAATGACCGTAGCTAAGCACGGATGATTTTGCTAGTTGAACTCTATGGAACAAAAAGTTGGCTTTAGCTAATTTGCGTCGTGAGGGCACTAGCTGATATGTGAACCTAAAATTACCAATAAAACTAGCACGGTACCCGCGCAAATGCAGCGGTGGTCGTGGCGGCGACGGTGTGGTGGTGGGGGCGACTGTTGGTGGTGGAGGCGTCGAGCGGTGTAAATAATTGATGTAAAAGGTTAATGAAGATATTTTAAAAGATAAAGAATTGATATTGTAATTTAATCATTAATGTTAAGAAAGTAGTGTATATATTAAAATATTTTAAGGGGTGCTAAGTGAAAATATTACATAGTTTTCAACACTTACAAAAATAAAGTGCTTATAATATATATAGATATATAGATATATAGATATAGAAGTATGTATTTATTATTTTATTATTCTCTTTAATATGGTAAGTATTTGATTGACTATTAGGGTGGACGGAGTGCATAGGCACCCGACCGGTACGGTCCGGTACCGGTTTGCACACCATTCCGACCCTCCGGTACCAGTAGGGTGGGGAGGGGAAAAGAGATAGTGGTGCCGGTTTGCTTGTCGAAGATTTCGAACGTTAGAGCATTAAAAAAAAAAAAGAAATGAATGGGGCCCACATTGTAACGTCTCTTTCTCTCTCTTCTCCCTTTTCTTCTTCTTTTCTTTGTTTCTGTTCTGTTCTGTTCTGCCGTTTCCTTTCTTTTTTTTTTCTTTCATTTCAATTAACAAATAAATCCACAAAAACCATATAAATCACTACAATGAATCGAGGGAGGGGCAATACAAAACGTAATGAACGCGATTACAGTCAACTTCCAAAACGACGTAGAAACCCCCCGCCCCCAAACAATCGCGATTCAATGCCACCTCCTCCTCCGCCACAAAACACCGAAAATGTTTACATACCGGTACCCGTTGATGACTTCTTGAGTCAAATGGATCCCGGGTTTTTTGAAAATCAACCCGGGTTTTCGCAATTTGCGGCGAGTGGTTCATCATCACAACAATACCAAAATGTTGAAGAAGAAGAAGAAGAACAAGCGGCCGAGGAGGAAGAAGAAGAAGAAGAAGCGATACCCAGGACTCAAGTACCGGTTAAAGGGAAAAGAGAGTGTCGTGGATGGGGGAAGGATGAAGAGGCGACATTGGCAAAAGCTTGGTTAAACGTTTCCGAGGACCCATACACCGGAAACGCGCAAACGGCCGGGTCGTTTTGGAAAAAGGTGAAGTTTGAGATGGAAAAACACTTGAAGCGTGATTCGGGGCGTACCCCGGAAGTGTGTAGGTCGAAGTGGAAGGATTTGAAACATAAGGTTTCGGGTTTTTGTGGTATTTACAATGTTAAGAAAAGTAAGATGTTGAGTGGCCAAAGCAACGAGGATGTGTTTAAGGCGGCCGTGTCATTGTACATGCGGAAATACAATTACAAGTCCGGGTTTCCGCGAATGTAAGTCCCAACTCAATAGATGGCACTACCTGAAGACACCTCTATGTCGATGGTGGAGTTACTTTGCAATATATGCACTGAACTGGAGACGACCAGTTGCAGTGTGTATATACCAAGTTCTAGATAGATTACTTATTTAAAAGACAATAAGTAAAGAACAATGCAATAATACAAAATACTTGTAAGATAACTTGATGAGACAATATGTAATTTTCAAGTGTAATTTATTTATTGATGTTAAACAAATTACAAGGTTGTTGCGGAACCAAGATAATACAAAGAATGTAAATATCCTAACAACCTATGAAATACACTTGATCTACACTCGGAATTTCTCAAGACAATCGAAACACTTAAAGTTGTGAAATGTTCCTTTTAGCGATTGAGAGAATATTGCACAAGTTCACCAAGAATATTGCAGGTTTGCAAAGTGTGAAGTGTTGTATGTTTTTCACTTGGTATTCTTGTTGTGCAATGACTTGTATTTATAGGCAAATTAACATTTGGGATGTTAACTTTAGCCGTACAAATGTGGTTGAGATCATTTAAGGAATAGCATTTAATTCCTTAAAAAGCAGTGTAAAGTCGCATGATAAAGCAACTTTACCCAACCACCTTTATGTACCTTTTATTACTTAAATAATAAGATAAGGCTTATTATCCGGGTAAAGGTACATAAAGCATATAAGTCAATTCCTCGTAATCAGTGTAGAGCTTTGTAAGAGCTTTCCACTGATGGTCTCCAGTTTGTAACTGACTAGAATGTCAACTGGGCTTCGCTGCCATTTCCATTCTCTATCTTCCATTTGTTGTCTTCGACTTCAACTGGAATGATTCTTCAACTGGTCAGTTCTCAACTGGAGGAAGTTTTCAGTTGCGTTGACTGTACGGTGCAACTGGACTTCAATATATTTCTCGACAAATCATCTAGGTCTCCAGTTTCACTGGACAGTTTCACTGGGTCTCCAGGTGCAACTGGAGACTGGCCAGTTTACCAGGTGAACTGGTCCTAACAAATTCCCCCTATTTGTCTAGAAATATTGCCAAGTCTTTTTCTAGTTCTTGTATCTATACAAGTGTGAACTGAGAGACTTGTTCGATTTAAATCTATCTAAGTTTCCAAGGCATTTTTATAGATCAATAAATGCCTTAGGTTTTTCTTTTAGGTTTGTTAGAGTTTAATCTATTATCTACCTTGTGGTTACAAACTGGTAACTTCATTTATACAAGGAAATGAAATTTATACAAGTTACAGAATGTAAAACAAAATACAAGTAGATAACTGAAAAGAAAGAACTTAATGAGATGGCCCTTCGCCAGTTCTTCTTCTCTTGGTCACCAAGAAATAGGTTGTGAGTCTTCAGGGTCAATATTCAGCTTTTGCTCCAGTTTTTCTTTATGTTGAATCTTGCCCCTTAAGAAGTTCACCCAAGCTTTCTCAAACCTATTCTTTTGTGCCTTCGCATCCAACACATTCACCATTTCCACCCATTCGCTGAACCCAAACTGCATAGCACCAGGATTGTCAGTTTTAACCAGTGGCCCTCCTGGTATAACTAACTTCGAATTGAAAAACTTTGGTGCCTGGCTTGATTGTTACATTTACACCATTGATAGTACCACTATGTCTTCTGGTGACATGATCTGGGAGTAATAACTTCTTGCTTCAGATTCATTTGTTATCTTTATACTCCCAGCACCAGCAGCCAGTACAGCGGACTTGATGTCTTCATAGATACCTCGCCAGTTGGTTCAACAAATGTGCTAAGGTCAGCATCTCTTGAAAGTGGTCTTCTTGGTTGTGGAATCCTTCTTGGTGGATTCAAAGCTTTCTTCACAACCTTCTTAACATTTGCAATTCGTTTAAGAATCCCACTGGCCCTAATCTCCTTAGCCTTCTCCACTGAAATGTTCAAACTCTTGGCATCAAATTCAGCTTCATCCTCAGGATAGTGTCGTCCAGTTCTACATCAAGCATTTCATTCAACTGGTCAACTATCCTGGGATCATTCTTGATCCTGACATACTCCTCCTTAGTGATACCCAAAGATTGGCATCACTCATATCAAGTAACTTGATTTGTGCAAGATGTGCCCTGGCTTCAGCTTGGTTTCTTTGTTTCATCTTCTTTCTTTCTTTAATATCATTACCAAGTCTGGCCAGTCTTCTGCTATCACTATCTGAAACTGGAGGGAGTATATCAGCATTGCCAGTTTCCAGCATTGGTACATCAGTGGCCGGCTGGGCATCAACAGCTAAACCTTTTCCCTTATCTAAAACATTCCCCCTATCACCTTGCTCACCAGCTTCAGTACTGGTAGCTACAACCATTTCTCTTCCAGGTGCAACTGGTGCAAGGACTCTTTGGACTCTTTCCCCCTTGGCAGCATCTAGACCTGCCCTAATTCCTTCCCATTCAGAGGGAGTGAGATGGCAACCGGTCAAGAGGCTGCCATGTTTGCATGTCCTTGCACTCTTTAAAGATTCCACACATCATCCTAAAGGACCTCCAAAGGTGGTTGGTCCTTTGACTGGGTCAAAACATTTGCAGTAACCTGTTCTTGACCAGTTTTTAATTCATTTAAAAGCTTAGAATCTTCATCTAGACCAGAAACCACCTTGTCCTTTACCTCTTCATCATCCTTCTTCTTCAGATTCTCTACTTCAGTTGTCAGTTTTTCTAAAGATTGAGCATGTAGAGATACCTGGGTGTTCAAATTCTCTATGCTGCCTCTCAACTGGTTGATCTCACTGGTGAGTGGGGCCAGATCAACCTGAGGAGTGGCCAGCTTGGTGATCTCAGACATCACCCTTTCAATCAATTATGCTTCTCTAGCACCCAGCGTATCCTCTATCTTCTGACCAACTGAAGTCATCAACTGCTGTCCAAGTTCATTTACATCTAGGCCAGGTTTTTCAATCAACTCCTTTACCTGCCTTTCAATCTCCCTCAAATCTACTTCAGTTGTTCTTACAGTATTGCCAAGCAGATTAGAGATTGAGGTTGTAACCTTGGACTGAGTAAGGTCAAAGGCTTCTTTCAAAGTACCAGCCAGATTGTTGCAGCCAGTGACCAACTCATTTAGCTTCTTGAACACCAAGTCTTCATTTGATGAAAACTTGTTAATCCCCAGATCAACCACTTTAATATTGGTCAAGTGATCCTTGTGGTATCTGGAGAAAGACTTGGTGTTTTTGTCAAGTGTATTCTGAATCTCCTCCACCCTGGTTAGAAGGTTTTGGAGATCGGCTTGAATTGAGACAACTTGACTGTCCAGTGACGAAGGAGAAGGTGTCACTGGACCAGCAGCAGTTACTACTGGAGCAACTGGAGGAGGCAAACTTAAGGAAGTCTCCCCAGTTGTCATGCCAGCAGTTGAAGATATAATAGGAGTGGTGGATGAAGAAAGGACTGGAAAATCAAAGTGTTGTTCATGCTGAGAATGCTCAGGTGTGAACAACGGCGTCGGTGGGGTGGCATTTCTCGAGCAAATGAGAATTGCCCAGTTGGTGAAGGAGCGGTTTAGTTGGGAAAGATATATCAGTAGGCACATTTTCTTGGGAGGGTGAAAGTGAAATTGATGCGTCTGGAAGGGAGACTGGAGATGAAGGGTCTTGATTGTACAGAAGATCTCCAAGTCTGTTTCAGTACCTTCAGAATCCGAAGTATTCTATAAGGATTTCCTCGTCATTAACATTCATGTCCAGATCCATGAATGTAACTGAGGGCTGACCAGTTTCCTGGTCAGTCTCCAGATGACCTTCCCCAGTTTCCTGGATGGGTGCATCTGTGGTGGATCAGATACCGAAGTATCTTCACCAGGGATAGATGTGATTGGGGTTGATTCAGTTATGGTTGCTCTATCCTCAACCACAACATTAGACGAACTGGAGGGTCCCTCATTATTTTGAGGCCCGCCCAGTTGCCTTTCTGACTCACCTTCAAGAGGTGCATCAGTTGAAGCGAATGCCAGTTGCATTCGTTGGAATTTCACCTCTCCAGCTTCAGATACCAGAGAGTCTAAATTTCTTAGCATATCTGGAGCAGTGTACGGTGAATCTGTACTTATATGCTTCTCTGCCCAGAATATGCTTAAAACAGAGAGAGGAACCTTGAAAAGGGGATATACAAACACCCCTTGTGCCCTTCAGCTTTTGTACCAGGCTTCTAAATAGAATATATGCAAAGTCCACTCTCAATCCGTTCCACAAGCAGTAAGCCATTTCTGCTTGTGAGGAGTTGATCTGGTCAAGTCCACCAGAACTCCCACCCATGCTCTCCACCAGGTGGATGAAAATACCTCCATGAAGGTGTAAGACCCTTCATGGTCATCGCACCCTTTGTCTTCAAAACCCCATTGTCCAAGCACTCCTTATGACCCATTTCTAGGAGTACTTGACGAAAATTTATATTAGGGGGCAAGACAACTGGAGATTCACCCTCTCTCCAGTAATTGAGGCGTAAGGCATCCCTCAATACATCAGCTGACAAGGTACACTGGATTGTTCCATCTTTTAAAGTGAAACTGATGGAGGAACAATCAGAAGAAAGAACGGCAGTGTACCAAAACTCACACAAGTAGTTGTGAAACAACTTGCGTGGGTTTAGAGAGAATGAGGGTCCTATTGGAGAATCTTTCAAAAACTTTTGGATTCTACCAATAAGGGTATTGGACCCTTGAGATCCTTGCAAGCTTGCCATCGGATTATTAGGATTAAGTTTGATGACCGAAGCATTGCTAGGGGCACCAGATGCCGGTTTGACATCTGGTGAAGGAGCATATGGAACAGTCAAGAGATTTACATCTCTTGAACGAGATGATCTAGGTGCCATTGAAAATGAAATTGAAAATTTAGGAATTAGGGTTCTTGATTTATGAAGCAGAGAGAGAAATGAAGCAATTTTGATGATTGGGAAGTAAATGAAAGAATGTAAAAGAGAAGTAAATGAGTTCGGAGTAAATAAGGGTATTTATAAGGGATTCAAGATCCCAAGGAAATACCAAAAATTATATTTTAATAAACAAAATCCTTTTTGTAGATATTTTCACAAAGTTGGTTTGAATTTTGAAATAAAATAATAATTTGCCATGTCAACATTAAATGCTACCATGTCAGCATTAAATGCTACGACGGCTTATCTTACCCACGCGCCCACCCACTTTTTATTTTCCCAATACAAACAGTTGTCAAGTACTAAAATGGCTTAAACACGTCAGATCACGATATCAAGTGGTTTAAAACACTCGAGTATCATCACGTGTCACACATATTGACCAAGTATTTGTAACGTTATAAAAATAATACAAGACTGAACCTGGTAACTGGAGGATCAGTCCAGTACCAGTTTCCAACTGGAGAGTTCTCCAGTTGCATTTTCAAACAAAAAACGAATTTTAGTCAGAAAATAATTTTGAGTCTTTCCCCCTAAAATGATGATCCAGAAATCAATTAGTGCCAAGATAGTATCACAACGGCGTTCGGTAGCCTGGCGAGCAAAGATTATCTGGACCTCCTCAACTGGAGAACTTCATCAGTGTCACTGACGCGTTCAATAACAAAGAAAGCTCCAGTTTTAAGGATTTAACATTCCCAGTTCGCTGATGAGATGTTTAAAGGTTTTCTCATCGAGAGGTTTTGTAAAAACATCAGCTAACTGTTTGTCAGGGGGATGAAATGAATTTCAATGTCTCCTTTCATAACATGATCTCGAATAAAATGATACCTGATGTCAATATGCTTTGTTTTGGAGTGCATCACTGGGTTGTGAGATATAGCAATTGCACTGGTGTTGTCACAAAAGATTGGGGTCCTTGTATACTTTTGACCATAATCTAGTAACTGGTTCTTGATCCAGAGAATCTGGGCACAGCAACTGGCCGCAGAAATATACTCTGCCTCGGCAGTGGACATAGAGACTGAAGTCTGCTTCTTGCTGGTCCAACTTACCAGTTTTCCTCCAAGGAAATGACAACCACCAGTTGTTGATTTTCTATCTTACAACCTGCATGATCTGAATCTGAATAACCCATTAGATCTAATCCTGAGCCTTTGGGGTACCAAAGACCAAGATTAGGACACCCTTTCAGGTATCTAAAGATTCGCTTTACAGCGTGCAAATGTGATTCTTTAGGGTTAGCCTGAAACCTGGCACATAAACATGTTGCAAACATTATATCTGGTCGACTGGCAGTTAAGTACATCAGTGAACCAACCATCCACGATAGTCAGTTATGTTAACTGGTTTGCCAGTTGGGTCAGAGTCCAAATTTCAATGGTGCTGCAATAGGTGTGTTTTTCGATGGGATTGAATCATATTTGTATTTTCTTAACAAATCTCTGACCTATTTTCCTTGGTTTATGAAAATTCCATTTTCAGTTTGCTAATCTGAAGACCTAAGAAAAATGTTAATTCACCCATTAAACTCATCTCATACTCAGATGACATGATTTTAGAAAACATTTTACACATTGCATCATCAGTTGAACCAAATATAATGTCATCAACATAAATTTGTACCAATAAGATATTACCTCTTTCTTTCAAGATAAACAAGGTATTATATATTGCACCTCTTTGAAAGCCATTTTTAAGAAGATGTTTAGTTAAAGTATCATACCAGGCTCTTGGGGCTTGTCTTAGACCATACAATGCTTTGTTCAGTCTATAAACCCAATGAGGGTGCTTCTCATCGATGAAACCTGGAGTCTGCTTAACATAAACTTCTTCTTCCAATGTTCCATTAAGGAACGCACTTTTGACATCCATCTGGAAGACTTTGAACTGCAGATGGGCTGCATAAGCCAGAAATATTCTGATGGCTTCAAGTCTTGAAACTGGAGCAAAAGTTTCATCAAAGTCAACGCCCTCTGCTTGACAATAACCCTGGGCAACTAGTCTGGCCTTGTTTCTTACAACATGGCCATCTTCATCAATTTTGTTTCGGTAGACCCATCTGGTACCAATGGGTTCTTTCTTTAACCCTGGTGGACAAGGAACAAGCTCCCAAACATTGGTCCTTTCAAACTGGAGGAGCTCTTCTTGCATAGCTTCCACCCAGCTTGGGTCTGCCATAGCCTCGTCAATCTTCTTTGGTTCAATTAAAGATAAGAAGGTGACGTTTAAGCATTGCTCACTGGTGGCTCTTCTAGTCTGAAACCCACTAGTTGGATCTCCCACAAATTGTTCAATTGGATGTGCTCGAGTCCATCAAGTGTAATGACTAGGCTGGTGAACTACAATATCAGTGCAAGTCACCTGGCGATCTTCTTCAGTTGCAGCAGCATTTGGAGAAGGATCAGTCCAAACAACTTCTACATCCTCATCAGAGTCAATGAGGTCTCGATTTGCATCATGAAATTCTTCATTCAAAGGCATTTCTTGAAGAACTGGAGAAGTTGGAGTTTGAACTGGTGCTGATATTGGAGTGGCACGTACATCAGATTCAATCACCAATTCTTGTGGTAAGTTGAAATTGATGGAGGGATAAAATGATGTGTCACTGGTGCTTTTCTTCTTCTTAACTGGTTCCAATTTGTTGTAACTGGAAACATCTTCTGGTGAAACAACTGACCGATGAACTTGGTCAGTTTCACCAAAATTGATTGGAATGACTGGAGAAATATCAAGGCTTGGTCTTGTTGATTGCTTCAGTTGATTCATCGAATGTGACATGAATTGACTCATGAACATTTTGGAGTCTATAACTGTAGACTCTAAATGCTTTCGAATATCTGAATAACCTAAAAACCCCTTCATCAGCTTTTGCATCAAACTTTCCAAGCTGACTGGAATCGTTTAAGATATAAACTGGGCAACCAAATACATGGAAATATCCAATATTTGGTTTACGATTCCTGAGTACTTCATAGGCAGTCTTCTTATGTCTCTTGATGTAGACTGACCGGTTTTGGATGTGACAAGCAGTTGCAACTGCCTCAGCCCAAAAACTGGTGGGAAGACCAGATTCAGATAGCATACTTCTGGCCGCTTCTATCAGTGTACGATTCTTTTTTCCACAACTCCATTTTGCTCTGGAGAGTGAACTGATGAGAAGTTTTGAGAGATGCCAGTGTCATTGCAAAATGTTTCAAGTACCTTATTTTGGAATTCAGTACCATTATCACTTCGCAACTGACAAACTTTTCGAGTATACTTGAGCTCAATTCTTTTGATGAGAGAGATGATTTCAGCAGGTGAATCACTTTTGGATCTGAGGAATACCACCCAACAGTATCTGGTGAATTCATCAACCACAACTAGAGTGTACTTCTTTCCAGCTCTAGTTTGAACATTCACTGGACCAAAAAGATCCATATGTAGCATGTGAAGAGGTTCAGTGATGCTAAAATTTTGCCTAGTTTTGAAACTGGCTCTTTTCTGCTTTCCCATCTCACACCCTGGACATGGCTTTTCTTTATTGAAAGAAATTTTAGGTATCCCATCAACCAGTTGTTTGCGAGACAACTTGTTAATATTTTTAAAATTAAGATGGGATAATCTTTTATGCCATAGCCAGTTGGTGTCCTCATCAGCTTTGCGTATAGAAACATTGCTCTTTTGGAGCTGGTTCCATATCCATGATGTACACATTTCCTTTTCTTGGTGCAACCATCACCACTTTCCAATCCTTGTTAAATATGGTGCCTTGAGCAATATCGAACAAAAATCTGAAGCCATCATCACAAAGTTGGCTGACACTGATCAGGTTGTATTTCAAACCATTCACAAATGCAACTCTTTTGAATTCGACTTGTCCATTATTGAGCACACCATATCCTTCAGTCTTTCCAGATTGATCATTACCAAACGTCACTGTCAGTCCATCTTGGACAGTGAACTCTTCAAGCAGGGGCTTACATCCGGTCATAGTCCGGCCAGCAGCGCTGTCCAGATACCAGATATTCTTCTTTCGATCTCCCTGCACACCACAAAAATCATTAGTTATTTTTGTGAACCCATCTTTTCTTGATGGGTTCACTGGACTTCTCTACAGAAGTCACAGTAGATTTTTGTGGTGTTGAACCGGAGGCTGCATCTGGAGCTTTTTCACCAGCTCCAGGTGCAGGAGTAAAAACGATTGGTACTTGATACTTACTCCCCTTATTTTTTCCAGATTTTGTTCCAGATGGAACATTCTTTTGATTAGGTTTTGAAGGGAGTGGTTTAATATTTTGTTTGAAAACTGAAGGTAATGAACCTCCTTCCAGATTGTTAATCCGGGCAGTACAACTCTGAACCTGTCGAGACAAAAGTTGGAGTTGACTTTCCAGTTTAACCAAAATATTATTTTCTTCAGGCAACTGAACCTTGGACCTTGGTTCAGTTGGAGTTTTAGTCTGTCGGGTCTTGGGCACCTTAGACTTTTGAGGTAAAGGCTTGTTACCAGTGGCCTTTTTGACTGGAGCTTTAGCCTGTTTGGCTCCAGTTTTAACCTCAAAGGGGGTGGTCTCAGTGGGTTCAGTTTCAACAGCTTCAGATTGATCATAAGGTGTTTCAACCTTGAGAGCTGGAGGCAATGCATGAAGATCTGGTATGAGAGCTGCATCTCCAGATCTCCAGATTTCCATGCATTCTTCTGGGCATCGATAGTTCTTGAAAATGCATCATAGTTTTTACCAGATGCTTTTACCCATGACTTGATAATCTTTTGTTCTTTTTCAAGATCAGAAAATAGTTTTTGATTATCAAGTTCTAAAGCCTCAATCTTAAAAACTGACTCCTTGAGAGCCAACTGGACACTTTGCAAATCATTCAGTTGTGGTTTAACATTGTTCAGTTCAATTAAGATAGTGTCAAGATATCTTTCACTATCAGCTCTTACAGTTTCCACATAAGCTAAATCACCACTTAATGATTCAGCCAGGTCCAGTTTTAGTTCAGGGTCAATCTGGTGATCATAGTCACATACCTTTTTCAAGATGATGTCCACCCATCTTCCAGTGATGACATCTTCTTTTGCCACATGTTGCTGCTGTTGTTGATCTTCCAAGGCCATGAAACACATGTCCCTTTCCTCTTCTTCATCAACTGATGAGTCCTCAAAGTACTCCCATTTTCCCCCAGTTTGTGCCATTAGGCACTGATCCTTTTCCTTTTCCATGGACAGGAGGGCAATCTGGGTCTAAGCTTCTTGTGTTTAGCTTTGTAGCTATCATCAGGCCGATTGAAATTTGGGACAGGGGGGCCAGTTTGGTTGTTCAACTGACTAGATCTGCATTCCTTCATAAAATGACCTTTCTTGCCACACTTATAGCATGTAAGATTGGTCTTATCCAGAGAGCTGGAGTTGGAAGCATTGTTGGGGCCATTAAATCTTTTAGATTTATGCTTAAACCTGTTAAAGGTTTTAGCAATCATGGCGACCAGATCATCATCGTCAGTTTCATTACAACCATCACTGATTTTCAGTGGTCAGGCCAGAGTTCAAGAAACTGTTTAACATCTCCTTCATTGAGTGTGCCTGGACACTCTCTGCAGACATTAAGGCAGCACAAGGTCGCTCAGGTACACTAGCAACCTTGGAACTCTGGGCATGGTTCATGGCATCTTGTTCAGCCACCAGTCTTGCAGCATTGTTATCTTCAGTGAATCTGAAGGCTCCATAGAGCGATGCAAGAGTATGGCTGTGCAAGGTTTTACCTTGTCTCAAGACAAGAACATTGTTTTCCCATTTGGAAGGAAGAATATCACAAAACTTCTCAAGAAGAATATCCTTATCCTTCTCTACACCCAAGCCTCTCAGCTGATTAATGAGGCTAGAAAATCTGGTGTATGTACCAGTTAGAACTTTCATTGGGCAAGGCAAAGAAGGATTCATACTTCTTGTTCAAGCAACTTTTCTAGTGACAATAGTGTCATCACCTCCTTCAAACTGAATAACTAATTCATCCCACATTGACTTGGCACTGGGGGAACAACACAAGTGTTGGAATTAGATCTTCAGGGACAGCTCCAAGGATCATGTTCTTGAGTCTGGTGTCCAGATCAACAAGTCTACGATCATCATCAGACCAATGGTCTTCGAGCTTTTCTCTTGAACCTCTTCTTCCAGTTGATCAAGAAGAGGACTGACCCCAAGGACATGGGTATATATGGTCCATCCTTAAGGATTTTCAACATATACCTTTCAATCCCACCAAAATGCAAAAGCATTCTAGCCTTCCATGTACCAAAAGTCTCACTGTTTCCATCGAAATTTTGGGTCTTATCCAGAGAGCTGGAGCTGGAAGCATTGTTGGGGCCATTAAATCTTTTAGTTTTATGCTTAAACCTGTTAAAGGTTTTAGCAATCATGGCGACCAGATCATCATCGTCAGTTTCATTACAACCATCACTTTTTCAGTGGTCAGGCCAGAGTTCAAGAAACTGTTTAACATCTCCTTCATTGAGTGTGCCTGGACACTCTCTGCAGACATTAAAGCAGCACAAGGTCGCTCAGGTACACTAGCAACCTTGGAACTCTGGGCATGGTTCATGGCATCTTGTTCAGCCACCAGTCTTGCAGCATTGTTATCTTCAGTGAATCTGAAGGCTCCATAGAGCGATGCAAGAGTATGGTTGTGCAAGGTTTTACCTTGTTTCAAGACAAGAACCATGTTTTCCCATTTGGAAGGAAGAATATCACAAAACTTCTCAAGAAGAATATCCTTATCCTTCTCTACACCCAAGCCTCTCAGCTGATTAATGAGGCTAGAATCTGGTGTATGTACCAGTTAGACTTTCATTGGGCAAGGCAAAGAAGGATTCATACTTCTTGTTCAAGGCAACTTTTCTGATGACAATAGTGTCATCACCTCCTTCAAACTGAATAACTAATTCATCCCACATTGACTTGGCACTGGGGAACAACACAAGTGTTGGAATTAGATTTTCAGGGACAGCTCCAAGGATCATGTTCTTGAGTCTGGTGTCCAGATCAACAAGTCTACGATCCTCATCAGACCAATGGTCTTCGAGCTTTTCTCTTGAACCTCTTCTTCCAGTTGGATCAAGAAGAGACTTACCCCAAGAGACATGGGTATATATGGTCCATCCTTAAGGATTTTCAACATATACCTTTCAATCCCACCAAAAATGCAAAAGCATTCTAGCCTTCCATGTACCAAAAGTCTCACTGTTTCCATCGAATTTGGGAACAGGAGTGTTAGAATAATGTACATGGACGTGATTTGGGGCAGTAGGAGGAGGAGGGTTTGAATTAACATTTTGAAAAAGGTTGTTGCGGAACCAAGATAATACAAAATGTAAATATCCTAACAACCTATGAAATACAATTGATCTATACTTGGAATTTCTCAAGACAATCGAAACACTTAAAGTTGTGAAATGTTCCTTTTAGCGATTGAGAGAATATTGCACAAGTTCACCAAGAATATTGCAGGTTTGCAAAGTGTGAAGTGTTTATAACTCTGTTTTTCAATGCGCGCGCTGAGAGGAGGTGGGCGGGGGAGTGCGTAGGTACAGCTGGCTCGTTTGCTGGTAGCCATGAGTAACGGTGTGTGTGTGTTGGACGTAGTGGGCGTCGCAAAGTTAACATTGGGATGTTAACTTTAGCCGTACAAATGTGGTTGGGAGCATTTAAGGAATAACATTTAATTCCTTAAAAAGCAGTGTAAAGTCGCATGATAAAGCAACTTTACTCAACCACCTTTATGTACCTTTTATTACTTAAATAATAAGATAAGGCTTATTATCCGGGTAAAGGTACATAAAGCATATAAGTCAATTCCTCGTAATCAGTGTAAAGCTTTGTAAGGGCTTTCCACTGATGGTCTCCAGTTTGTAACTGACTAGAATGTCAACTGGGCTTCGCTGCCATTGTCATTCTCTTTCTTCCATTTGTTGTCTTCGACTTCAACTGGAATGTTCTTCAACTTGGTCAGTTCTCAACTGGAGGAAGTCTTCAGTTGCGTTGACTGTACGGTGCAACTGGACTTCAATATATTTCTCGACAAATCATCTAGGTCTCCAGTTCACTGGACAGTTTCACTGGGTCTCCAGGTGCAACTGGAGACTGGCCAGTTTACCAGGTGAACTGGTCCTAACATAGAGGCGTGGCAAATTTTGAAAAACGGGCCGAAATGGGCGGAAGTTCTTACTTTGGAGGGGATTTGTGAGGATTCGAGGAGCAAAAGGGCAAGAACGGAAGGGTCAAATGTCAATGTCCGTTCATCCGGGGAGGCGTCGGTCCATATTGACTTGAACGAGGACCAGTTTGATCAAGAAGAGGAAGGTGGGAACGACATTGATGCACCAGTACGGCCTGCTAGACCCGTGCCGCCCCGTCGTAGAGGTAAAGGTAAGCAGCCGTCTACATCCGCCTCCACCACATCTGAAGAATTCTTGAAGATGGTCGCCGAGTTGAAATGCGACAATGAGGATAAAAAGCGAGCTCGGGAGGAGAAGCTTCAGATTCAGAAGGCAATGATGGATAGCTATATGGCGGCGGAGGAGGCTAGGAAAGTACGGGAGGAGGAGATGACACGGATGGTCCAAAGTCAACAGCGGCAGAACGATATGGATTTCGTCATCAGGTCACACGATCACCTCACCGGGCCGATGTTGGAGATGGTTTTGGCGCAGAAACGCGCCATTTGTGAGAGATACGGATGGCCGATGCCTTAGTTTAAGTTGTTTATGTTTTAGTTATTTGTGTGTTTGAATAATAGTTTATGTGTTTTATTTATGTGTTTTAGTTGTATGTTTAATTTATTAAATAAAAGTTTTAATTATTGTTGAATAAAAATAAATAGAAAATAAATAAAATAGAAAAAGGTGGGGAGGGGTGGCGAGGTATTCCCTGCAATTAGGCACCCGACAGGTACCTATTGAAAAATCATGGAAGGCGGGGAGGAGTGGCGAGGTACTCCCCCCACCCTTACACACATTACATGAACATTTAATTCATTAGTTTTTTTTATTAGAAACTTTGATTTCAATGCATATAAGCTTGTTTCCACGGATGCTAGTTAACAAAATTTTGAAAAATATCTACGGTATTGTACTATATGCAAACAGGTTGAAAATGCGCATTAATTAAGGATGACAATAGACCAGATATAATTGTATAGACCGAGTTTAGGTGATTCCAAACCCGAACCCAACCTCTTACACTCCATTATTGAGTTTTAAACAAATAGAAAAGAAAGAAGATGATAAGATAGTGAAAGAAAAGGGAAAAATAATAGTAGATAAAATGCATTCTTGAGTTCATGGGATGAAAAGGGAAAAAAAAATATATTTTACAAAAATACCCTTTTGATAGCATTTATAATAGTGTTTTGTTGAAGGTTAGAGTGATAATTACAAACAAAAGTTTTTCTTTTCCTTCCAAATCTGGCCAATTTGACAAGAAAACTTTTAGGCTTAAAAGGTTTAAATTATCCTGTCATTTCATTTTCTTTCTTTAATTAAAAAAACTCAAGAATGAAAAAATAAGGTATTTTCTTATAATTTATTTTCTTATTCCTTACAAAATAAACTCAATAATGGAGTGTTAGACACCATTCTTGTCACCATATTCATCTTAAAGTTAATATTTCAAATATATTTGCCGATATAAGAGGTTATGATTAAGAGAATTATAGGTGTTGGTATGAAAAGTGTTAAAACGATATTACTAGTTATATACGGTTTATGGAATGTGTCTATCTTACATTATAAAATATTTACTCCTCCTTTTTTCCAACTAAGTTTTTGATAAACCTAAAATGTTATCTCTTTTGTTTATTAATTTACATATCTCCACCTAATATACATATAATGTTTTTAATGAAATTATATATAATATACATCCCTCAACCCTTAAATGATTATATTATCCCTTTTAAAAATTTATCATTTTTACATTAATAACCATATCAATATCGTCACCATTCGTCACCGCCGTCGTCATACCACCACATTGCATAGGCATTTGGCTAGTAATATTATAATGTATATATCATTTGGCTAGTAATATTATAATGTATATATCATATGCTAAAGGCATGAAGATGATGTAACAGAAATTAGTGTTGTAGAATGTTGATTGCCCAATTTGTCTCTAGCAGTGAGATAGCATAAACAAAATTATATTAACATGTATTTTTTAGTTTTTTTTTTTAATGTAAATGAATAGATTATAAAAGATGAGAATAAAAGAGAAATGATATGTACTTTTCACCCTTTCAAGTTTCAAATCATCCCAAATACAAAAAAAAAATTATTGAGTAAAATCAATAAATAAATCATTTCATTTCATTTCTTTCTCATTCTTAAAAAAAAACTCAAAAAAGGAAAAGAAAGAAAATCAGTTAAGGATATATTGAAGTTAACTAACCAAAAACTAGAAAAGTAATATAAGTAAGTAAAATCAACTAATAAAACCTAACACAAAAAGGAAAGGAGAAAAAGAAAAAAAAATGGGGAATGATGATAATGATGATCAGCTACAGGAAGAAGAAGAACAATTCGATATTCTCACCAAAACTGGTCTTAAAACCGGTGTCTCTAAACCCAGGTCACTTTTCTTCCTTCCTTTACTTACTTCAATTTTATTAATTTCTGTATCTATAATTCAAAATTTATATATTCAACTATGAATTTTTATAAGGCGATAAGCTCATTCATCAATCTAAGATAAGCCAAATTAGTTTATATTAATTATATAATTAGGCCACCCCCATCTGCCGCGTCTTGTACTCGTCGTGATGAAGAAGAAGAAATGCCGACCACCCAAAAAAAGAGAAAAAAGCCGAAACAAGTTTGCGACAAAAGGACGTGGACCGACAACGAAGCTTTAGTGTTGTCGAGATGTTGGGTTACCGTTTCTGAAGACCCTGTCATCGGGGATAGTCTAAAGGATGTTGCTTTTTGGGGTACCATAATTAAATTGTTCAATAAGGATACGGCTGACGGAGAACGTAACAAAAGTCAATTACAAGGCAAATGGAATAAGATTAAAAAAACGACCAAGGAGTTTGGGGCAATTTTTAAGACTTGTAGCGAAAAAAGGGGAGAAAGTAGTGTCAATGATAAGGAGGTTTATGATGTCGCACATAAACAGTTTAAGAAAGAGTATGGAAAACGGTTCGTGTACGAGCAATGCTATGAGGTGCTCAAAGGTTTTTCAGAGTTTTGGGATGACGACGGCGTCATGGTTAAACGGACGGTCCCAACAATAGATTTGGATGACGACAAGCCGATACCGCACGCTAACCCGAGCTTGACACCAACAATATTTTTGGATGACAAAGAGCCGATACCGCAGGCTAACCCGAGCTTGACGCCGGGTATGGAGCAGTTATTCTGTGAAGACCCCATTAGGAGAGCACCGGGTCGTAATGTTAGCCGGAAGACGGGTAGTTCATCGGATGCGACTTCCGACCGAAATTTGAGTGACGAAACACAACAGAAACTTGACAAAATTATTAAGATGCAAGAAGAAGTGTTGGCAAAAATTGACGAAGATCGGAAGAAAGCTGAAGAACATCGGAAGAAAGTTGAGGAACATCGGAAGAAAAAGCGAATTATGGATGTGTTCCGGTTTCTTCAAAATCCGGTTCCCAATTGTTTGCCGAGAAAAGAAGTTAAAACCATTCTTGCGTATCGTAAATCTTTAATGGACGAGGTGGGGCATTTGTTTTCTGGCGGCGATAGTGATAAAAGTGACGATTAGTTTTATTAGTATTGTTATTATTGAAATGTCTTCTTTTTTATTTAATGTTATGTATGTAATTTCTAGCGTAATGTGTTTATTTAAAGTTCGAATGTAATGTTTTATTTTTAAGTAATGTAATGTTTTTTATTATTAATAAAAAGTTTTATTTAATTTTGTGTTTAAATAAGAAATAATTAAATATTTGATAATATGGTGAAAAAGTATGGATGGTGGGGGGGGGGGGGGGGGGGGGGTTAGGGTGGAAGAGTTGATGTGGCGCCAATGTGGTAACGAAGAAATGGGGTGGGGTGTTCATGGATGACAGAGGCCTTAGTGCGCAATATTAAGGTTACGCCTTTATTGCAAAGAAATGAAGTTAATTACCCCTCTTTAGGCGATTTGCCATTTATAAAGCTTGGTGCGATCAACTTTTTTCTAAATATTGCTATTGTATATATCTGGTTGTATTTTTGCTGACGTGACATCGTATAAGCTTACAAAGCTGAAACTGGACACTCATATAACTTGCCATGTTACCAAAAAGTTCTCCGGATACATACAATAGTAACATTCAAAGCTTGGTACATTTCTAAGCGCTTCCCTTTCTAAAAGAAGTCATAAATTTCACCTTACGTTCTTAAACATTGGTTCATTGTGTGGCACAATTATTTGCAGAGTTTGTTGGGGTAGGTCTCAATGTTTCATAATCAAAATGTTGTACTTTACTGTAACTAGATAGTTTCATAATATAAGATGGTGCTTATATTTATATATTGTTACAGAAGTGCTGTTCAGAGAGACGGGGATTATCACCGAGCAGTTCATGTGTGGATTTTTGCTGAAAGTACACAACAACTTCTGTTACAAAAACGTACTGATTTCAAGGATTCATGGCCTGGGTTATGGGACGTTTCTAGTGCAGGTCATGTATCTGCAGGAGATACATCCCTTATCACTGCTAGGTAGATTATCAGACTCTGCTGTAAAACTCTATTTGATGAGATTGACAGATTCTTGAACAGGAATCTTTATGCATTAGGGTTTATGCTATATTCGTTAACTGTATATATTGTTATACATAAATTTGAATATTTGTATGGTTGCAGGAGAGAGCTTCAAGAAGAGCTTGGTGTAATTCTCCCGAACGATGCCTTAGAATTGCTATTCGTTTTCCTGCAAGAATGGTAGACCTTTTATATGATTGACATTGTCGGTTTTTATTTATAAGAAGTAGCCCCTCAAAATTTAAAATGTGAACCTTTTGTTGTATATAAATCTACGTTATGATCTCTATACTATCTTTCCATTTGATTGTAGCGTTACAAATGACGGGAGGTTCATTGATAACGAGTTTGATGATGTTTATTTGGTGACAACACGTGACCCAATTCCCTTGGAAGCTTTTACTCTTCAGGTAATTTTTTGTATTTCTAGGAAGATACACCAGAATTTTGATAGTATCAAGAGAAAAAGGTTGCTCTGTATGACCAATCAAACTCATGACTTTGCAAATGAGATCTAAAAACAATGTGGTTTTCTTTTATCGTAGGAATCTGAAGTTTCATCCGTTAAATACATATCTATTGAAGAGTACAAGCATTTACTTGTTAACGGAGACCCTCGTTATGTACCCTATAATGTGAATGGTCCATATGGTCAACTATTCGATATTATTACCAAAAGGTACATCTTTCACCATAAAATATCATAATATGTATACATTGATAGTTATTGAATTATGATTTAAATCGAGCAACATAATACTGTTTTAGTGAATTATGATTATGAACTATTTCAAATTATAAGGTACACTCGAAATTTTAGAACCTTTTTGAATTATCTACTTCACATGCCACATATAATTAAATGGGAGCTATTGACAGGTATCAAAACGAAGTGGAAGCACAGAGTTTGCTTCTACAAAAGAAGCTCAATCGTTATGCCCCTATCTCACTCAATGCAGATGTTGTTTTATTTCCCCCGTCTCTGTTTATTATGAATCGATTATTAGTGTAGGTTGTAATCTATAAACCATTATTTTGTGACAGTTGACTGGTGTCACCAAAGAGGATATGGAAGTTCTGGTTTTACTCATTGAAGCTGCGAAAATAATGGATGATATTTTCTTCCAGCAGGTTTATTTAGTTAACTTCTACAAATCTGCATAAAATGTTGATTTGTTATAGAAAGGAGCTCATTCTTCAACAAATATATTATTTCGTCTTTGAGGGAATGGTTAAGCGGGCGTGGTCAAATATCTGAATTGGACATGTTGAAATGGAAGTATTATTCGATAAATAAAAGTCCATGGTACTGCCCTAAAAGTATTACAGTTTTGCTCATAAAGGATCTCTTCGTGTCACTACTTTATAACATTGCTAGATTAAGATATAGTAACTTGTCATTGGAAGAAAGGAGTAAATGATTTGCGTATCAAAGTTTACCTTTTTTTTCTCCCATTTCATAGGTCTTGCCTGGATGAAAATGAGGCGTTTTTGACACCTGCAGATTCTGCTGTGAAATTACTTCCTGAAGCAACTAAGTCAGTGGCTGGTTGGAAAGGTCTTGAGTATAAGTCTGCATTTCCCATTCTGAAACCACCCGGTGCCAGCTTCTACCCTCCAGATATGGATAAAATGGTATATGTTTGTTTATATATCATACTCGTGTATTTTTCAAATTAATCATGTTATACATTCGGTATAATTGAATTTGTGGGAAATGTCATTAATGACAAAGGTGACAAATTTTGAGTGATCTACATTTGAATAGGTCGATTTCAGCTATTTAAATCCGAGATGGGTCAGGTGGGTTGAGTTAAAACATAGCTAAAAGGAGAACGGGTTGAAAGTTGCCCAAAGCGTAGTTATAATGCATATGATCTCCTATATCTTTGTTAGAGATCTAGATTGTTAACATAAATAAAATTGATATAGTAGTCATGTTTAATGCATACTTTTTTTGTTTAAAGTTGGACAGAAAGAGTTTTCAGGTCATTTTGCCTTCTAATCACATTTCCTTTGTTCTGGCAGGAATTTGAGTTATGGGTAAATGGGCTTTCAGAAAAAGAAAAGCAAGATGCAATGGGTTTTTTCAGTGTAATTAGAAGAGATAATGACTCTCATTCCAATAATACGAGTGATCTCTATATCGTCCCTTACTCTAAAGAATATTCAGCAAATCTTACAAAAGCTGCTGAGTTGTTACACAAAGCCGGGGATCTGACCAGTTCACCTAGGTATGAAGTTACTAAATATACTAACTGCTGACCTATATGTATTCAATGGCACTAGACTATGAGATTCTGAAAAGTCATTCATGATTTTGTAGTTTGAAGAGGCTGTTACATAGCAAGGCTGATGCGTTCCTCTCCAATGACTATTATGACTCAGATATAGCGTGGATAGAATTGGTCAGAACACTTATTTTCATTTTGGATCATTCTTCATGTGTTGTATGATTTAGATGAAGTGTCAACTTACTCAAATAGAAATATATTACTTTTGACTTGTGATGTTAGTCCTTAAAACAATGTATATCTACACCAAAAGCCAAGTTTGTTTGGATAAAAGATATAGGGGTGCTCTAGAAGAAGTCACATAAACTTCATAATTTATTCTTTATGTCAAATATAGTTCTAATTGCATGCATTATTCATCTTCTTCAGGATTCTAAGCTGGATGTAACTATTGGCCCGTACGAGACTTATGAAGATGTTCTATTTGGATACAAGGTAATCACAGTCTTCTTCATTTGTGCTCTAAGGTGGATAAATAAATGATAGTTTAGGCTTTATTTTTGTCCCGATATTCAAATATATTGTACCTTTTTTTGTTATGTACTTCATATGTAATGACCAAGGTTTCTTAGTTTTTCCATAGGCAACGTTTGAGGCTTTTATTGGGATTTGGGATGATAAAGCAAGCGCTCAACTTAAACTCTTTGGGGATCACTTGCAGGTACAATACTGGATTTGTTCATGATCAAATTTACATTATTTTAAACTTAATTATTGATGCTTCTTACCTAACCAATCAAATTATGTAGGTTTTGGAACAAAATCTTCCAATGGACGCCATTTACAAATCACAACATATAATATCTGCACCTATTCCTGTCATCCAGCTTATTTACAATTCTGGGGTGAGCTCTCCATCCGGACAAATTTCAATCTTTGAGTCTGATACTTTAGTAAAAGTGTTTGTCTGTCAGTCAAATATGTGTACCCTCCAATAATGCCGTAATATGGGAACCTTGTGGCTGAAAGTCAAACAATTTGATCAATTACGATACGGAATAAGTATATAGCTTAACGTTTTGCCGTATGTGAGAAAGTGTATGACTAAAATATGGCGTTGCTTAATTATGTTATCGAAGGATGTGAAGGGCCCTCAAACCGCCGCCTTCAATCTTCCGAATGATGAACGTATTGTGAAAGATCGTGGTTCATCAATGGTCATGCTGAAGAATATTTCCGAGGCAAAGTAATGTGAACAAACCCATAACCATATTCTTACATATATTCAAAATCTTAACACATATTGATGATGGATAAAGCTACAAACGTTCAGCGTTAAGTTATACTATGATCTGATACCTGAAATTATTTTTAAACAGGTTCAAGCTAATTCTCCTGCCTATAGCTGACTTGTGTGTTATGAAGGAACAGCGGGAGCTAGTTGACTTTGACTCTTTTTTCACTCACACGATCTGTCATGAGTGTTGTCATGGGATTGGACCACATACAATAACTCTTCCAAGTGGACAGAAGTCTACTGTGAGATTGGTCTGTTTCTCTAATACTTTACCATCTTCTTGAATCTGATGGATAACATATTGAACTTGTTTACTTGTTTATATGATAAAACAGGAGCTTCAGGAACTCCACTCGGCTCTTGAAGAAGCTAAAGCTGACATTGTTGGCCTTTGGGCCCTTAATTTCTTAATTGCTAAGGTTAGTAAGTCTTACTGGTTAATTTATTTCCAAGCATTTGTATTGTGGTACTATTTATAGCTTAAGGCAGATATTAGTTGTTATTTCCCCAATGAAATTGAGTTTTGAAGTAACTTATCTGACACTAAAAAGTCAAAAGTGGACCCTCCTTTCTGCATTGAAGTATGTTTAGACTTTAGTTTTGATGTATTGCAGAATGTCTGTATGGATTGGTTTTGTTTAATGTATGTATATACTTTGACCTACAAACCTTTAACCATTTATTAGATTTTCGTATACATTTGCTTAACTTTTTTTGGGGTAGACCAGGGTTTACTTCCGAAGAGTCTTGTGAAGTCCATCTATGTTTCTTTCCTTGCCGGCTGCTTTCGCTCAGTACGTTTTGGTTTAGAGGAAGCTCATGGGTAAAGCAACCACCAATTTTGAACCTGATATTGTTGTATGTACTCTACGCTATTTTATCATTTATAGTATAATAATCGATCCTTTTTTTTTTCTTGTCATGTTTATCAGCAAAGGACAGGCACTACAGTTTAACTGGTTATTTGAGAAAGGGGCCTTTGTTTTGCATCCTGACCAAACATTCTCTGTTGACTTTGATAAGGTATTCTTTTTTTAGATTTTGCTTTAGTAAATTAGATTGAGATAATAGGTGTCATGTAGCTATCTGTATCGAGCTCATAACGAGAAAATGACATCCTATGGTTTTCGTTGAGTTGTGTTTCTGAAATTGATAATCAATGAAAAGGTTAATGAAAGTTGGAGCTGTCAATTTTGGCCCATTTAGTTCACGGGTGATTTGGCTTGTGTATCTCAAAGGGGTCTAGCTGGTTAGATTTTAAATATTAAGCTAAAAGGGGAACAGGTCACCCAATGTATATATATTTAAAAAGCATACAACCTCCTAAATTATTTTATTTAAAAAATTTAATTATGTGTTATCCCTTAATAAAAGGGACAAATAGTAATTGTGGGTCAATCCAACCCGGAAAGCCCCATTTCAGCCCGAACTGAAAAACAACCTAATTGAACCTAAACCAGTTTTGAATTTTGACCTATTACCCAACCACCCATTTTGCTGTCTCCATTGAAAGTGTTAGTTGTATCTTTTCAAGTGTTTTCTTAAATTGAAGTGTTCTTTGGTTCCTCATGCAACAGTAAGGGAATTTTACCTGTTCAACTGATTTGTTTCATGTGTGGTAATAGGTTGAAGGTGTGGTCGAGAGTTTAAGTAGGGAAATACTTACAATACAAGCCAAAGGCAATAAAGATGCAGCACAAAAGCTTCTTGAAAAATACGGTGAAATGACATGGCCTTTAAAAATTGCTTTGGAAAAGTTGGCAAAGGTTCAGGTAATTTTCAGTTGGTGTTATTTTCATAATTGTAGCGTCTTAGTTTTGCAACCTATGTCAGCACAACTTTGAGTAATTTACTTGTGGGTGAAACGTGAATGTGGGTAATGTTTTATCTCAAACAAATCAAACTGGGCAAATAATTAATGAACCTAAATTGAATTGGGTCAAATGGGTCGAGATTTGTTCAACGTGCACTATCAGTGCATGAAACCTTTTAAAGCATTCAATATATATATGATTGTTGAAATTGTATCGTTAATAAAATATTTCACCAAAATAGAATGAACCCGTGTTTTAAATATAATAACCAACCATCTAAATGGTAATTTTACAGAATTACATTCATACTATCACAAATTGACAACTTTGGTATAGTACATTGTATTTTGATACAATATGCTCTTTTGTGAATTCATATTATATACGGAAAAGATTTGGATGATGTTTCGGGTCATTTCAAACTGCACCGAAACTGAATCCTTATTGAACTGTCACTCAACTCACCCGACCCGCTCTTCAATATATATATGATTGTTGAAATTGTATCGTTAATAAAATATTTCACCAAAATAGAATGAACCCGTGTTTTAAATATAATAACCAACCATCTAAATGGTAATTTTACAGAATTACATTCATACTATCACAAATTGACAACTTTGGTATAGTACATTGTATTTTGATACAATATGCTCTTTTGTGAATTCATATTATATACGGAAAAGATTTGGATGATGTTTCGGGTCATTTCAAACTGCACCGAAACTGAATCCTTATTGAACTGTCACTCAACTCACCCGACCCGCTCTTCTGCCATCTCTAATGAATAATTCTACTTGGTTCTTTCAGTTGATAACGTAAAAAGAATTTTAACACTATATACTTATAATTGGTGTTAGTACATCTATATGCTCATTTGATGTGCATTTCATGAATTTTCAGGTTCCAGTTGATATAGCACCAGATTTTCCGGTTGTTACCAGCTTACTGCACAAATAGTAGTCACTTTTATTATTTTTTATTTTTATTTGGATCTGCCAATGGCTTTTATTAGTTTACTTAGACTTTTATGGGTTTACAGTGTTATGTTAAGGGTACATGTTTCATGAAATATCTATTTTTGTATAATTAATCACGAGGTACAACAGGCAAATAAATAAAAATGTATTGGATTGTGATAAATAATGAGTTTGGATACTAGGGTCAAGTATCTTACTTTGGTCTATAACAGAAGATTTCTATCTACACATTTTGTGATTACAGTACAAATCAGTGTAAACCAACATCAACAAAACTGTAACCTGCTGGCTTCTTTAACCTCACATTGTCCACAAAGTCTCTCAACTTTACTGCATCATTCCAACTTCCAGCAGCAACGTATGTGTTCGCTAAAGAAACGTAGTACCCTGCATTTTTAGGTTCCAAACCAAACAGAATATCTCCCACTTTCTTCCCCATCTCAACGTCTCCATGATAATTACATGAACTCAACATTGCGCCCCAAACACCATGATCAGGTTTCGCTACCAACCTATGTATAAACTCATAAGCTTCATTTAACCTCCCACAACGACCCAACATATCCACCACACAAACATGATGCTTGGTTTCAGGCTCCACTCCATATTTATCATACATACAATTGTAGAAACTTAAACCTTCGTTCACTAAACCTGAATGAGCACAAGCTGATAATAAGTTTATAAAAGTGGTTTTTGTTGGGTTTTCCCCAGATTTTATCATTTTGTTGAATATCTTGATGGCATTTTGACCTTGGCTGTGAAACCCGTATGCAGAAATCATCGAGTTCCAGCTGGCAATGTTTTTTTCTGGTGAAGAGTTGAAAATTTGGATAGATTTGTTTAATCTTCCACAGTTGCTATACATGTCGATAAGGGCAGCGACTATGTAATAATTTTTGTGAAAGTTGGATCTTAAAACATGTCCATGGATTTCTTTTCCATGCCTGATAGTTCCAAGTTGGGTACATGCTGACAAAATTGTGGCATGTGTGATCTCATCAGGTTCAAATTCAAGATGTTTGAATAACTGTAATGCGGTTTTACCTTTCTTGTTTTGAGTAAGAGCGGAAATGATGCAATTCCATGAACAAAGATTGGGGTTTGAACACGAGTCAAACACCAACTTCGCACAGTCAACATCCCCAACTCGGCCATACATTGTGATAAATGCATTCTTTACACGAACATCTCCATCAACCAAAGTCTTATGAGCAAACCCATGAACCAGTTTCCCATGAAAGGCTAATTCAAGGTTTCCACAAGCTGATATTACATTTACAAGTGTAGCAAAGTCATGTTTCGCGTTTGCTTCCCTTCTCATGAACTTAAAAGTTTCTAAAGCTTCTGAAAAATACCCATTTTGTGTGCAACCTGCAATCATGGCATTCCAACAAGCGGTGTCAGCAACTGTTGAAACACTCTGTAACAATGCATAAGAAGTTTTCAAGTCTCCACAATTCGTGTACATGCAGATTAGGGCATTAACAGCGAGAATATTGTTTGAGAACCCTAATTTCAGTTGCCAACTATGTAACGATTCCCCAAATTTGAGAAAGTTTGGTGAATCACATGAACAAAGAACAGCTAGAACAGTTGAAAGAGTGCATTCCAAACACTCATGTAGTAGTTTCTTAAATAGCAGTTGAGCAAACCTTGAATTCCCATTTTGGGCATATCCAGATATCATTGTGTTCCAAGAAACCAAATCTTTCTTTTCTATAGACATGAATAAATTCTCGGCTTTTTCCATTTGGTTGCATTTTGAATACATGTTCATAAGACTGTTCATTGCTACAATGTTTAATCCTTGTAATCTTCTTATAATGAATCCATGAATGGTTTTTCCTTCTCTTAAAAGCACTGATTCTGCACATAATGAAAGCACAGCAAGCAATGTCACTGTATCTGGCTGGACCGACCCTCCAAGTTGCATTTCCCTTAGAAGACAAAACGCTTCAACAATCATTCCATTTGAAGCAAGACCGTTAATCATTGTATTCCAAGAAACCAAATCTTTGGCATAAATCCCTCTAAACATAATTTCCGCACTTTCAATATCTCCACACTTAGAGTACAACGAAACAAGAGAATTTAGTACAGAAACATGAAGGTTCTCATTGTACCCAACTTTTATCCCCAACCCATGAACGGCCTTACCAGCGCCCAAATCTTGCAAACAAGTCGCTGCTGCAATGGCACATGATAAACCAACGTTATCAATTTGTGTTCCACAAAAAACCATTTTCTTGAAATACCATAAAGATTTCTCAGGATGGTCATTGCTTAGACAACCCCTGATCATAGAATTCCACGAAATCTTGTCTTTCACTTGTGTTTCAAGAAACATGCTTTCCGATGAGCCCAAGTCACCACATTTAGCATATGCATTAATTAGAGCATTACACAAATCACAATCCGAAAGCAAACCTTTCTTAACACCTAAACAATGAACAGCCTGCAAATACACTAATCTATTCCTCAATGCTGACATAACCGAAATCACAATCACAAGAGTTACAGAATCAAACTTAGTCCCATCCCTTAACATTTCAACAAATAAACTTATAGCATCGTCAAACCGCCCATTTTCAACCATAACCGTCATCATTGCATTCCAAACTACAACATCTTTACAAGACATCTCACCAAAAACATCCACTGAACAAGGATACTCTCCCGATCGAGCATAAGCCATAACGAGAGATGTCGAAGTGGGCAAGTGAGCAAGAACACCAACCTTAAATGCTAAAGCATGAACCTTTATAACATTGCTAACATCAGGTCTTACTTTACAGTGCTCAACAAGATCAAGAACATCAAAAAAACCAATAGTTTCATAACTTTGTGTTCTTTGAGACATTTCATCGAACAGGTGACATGACCCATGACAAAATCTTGGAAAAAAGGTAACAGGGAATGAATAAATACTGGGTGTTACACGTCTACTTGCCCAACGAATCATACGTTGTTGTTATTATAATGTCTTTTGTTTTAGTCCATTGGTACGAATAGAATAAAAGGACAAGTGGACAACATGCTATTGTGTCTTTTTTTTTGGGTAAGGGGATACAATAGTGTATTATTATTCAAAAAACAATAAAGTTCAGGCGACATGAGTGAATATCATGTCGACTAGTACATGTACATGCTAATTAGCAACAACCAACCTACACAAGGCGAGTGACATTGTTTTCTTAAGTTTAATCCAAAACATGGAATAGTTTTAAGAAATTCATATTTGTACCAACATTTCTTATTTATAATCACAACATATAACTTATGTAGATGAGTGTTATATATATATAAGAGAAGGGTGAGAAGGTTCGTTTTTTATTTTTTTAACTTGTTTTTTTGAACTTTTTTTCACTTTTTCATTCTTCTTTAATTAACTTATTCCATATAAAAATTTTAAAAAATATTTTTTTTTCAAAGGGCGTAGCCTGTAAGCTATAGGCGAAGCCTCTCACCAGCCGCCACTTTTCAGGGGAGGTCTTGGGTTCAAGTCTTGCCAAAGGCAAACTTGAGATAATCAGGGGATTATTAAGTGGTTGAGAATCACCTGGACACTAGCCTAGCTGGGGGATTAGTGGGTACCAAATGGTACATGGGATCAGGGGGTTTCCATCCAATTACCCTTTTTTTTAAATGATGACTATATTCACATTGATTTAATGGAATTTCTTGGTTTTAAATTTATTACTGTAACAATAGGGATATATTCATATTATGTAAAAGAAAGACCGAAGATGGTTTGTCGTCCTCATTAGGCGATTCTTCAAGTGAAAGGGAGAATGGGCTTGACCAGGAAACTCAAGATACCGAAATGGGAACAATTAGTTCTATATTTGATCTTACTCCTGAAAATCAAATGCAGTTTTGGGAAAATGATCCCTCCAATTTCGGTCAGTTGATGAAAATTGTTCTTGAATACTCTACTAGAAAAGAGAATCGACCTCCGTTACTTGCTCCTCTTCTTTGTTTGAGGTATCTTTTAAAACAAGGTTTGGAAATTCACGGCCATGAGGATGAGGATGAAGGTTTAAGCATAGAGGCGAATTTTGTTGGGCTTTTAAAATTGTTGATGAAGCTGTAATAGAGAATGCTTCTTTAGTTCATAAAGATATGACCAACTCGTGTGCACAAGAAACAACTAAAGCCATTGTAAAAGACATTGCTGGTGACTACTTTGCAATATTGGTGGATGAATATCCCGATGTATCAGATGACGAGCAAGTTGCGTTGTGTTTGCGGTATGTTGACAAAGAGGGAGATGTGGTGGAAAGATTTCTTGGTTTATCTCTTAGAGATGCAATTTATTCTTTGCTAGGGAAGCATTCTTTGAGTTCGTCTAAGATCCGTGGGCAAAGTTATAATGGGCTAAGCGGCTATATTCAAGGGGACATCGGTGGTCTCAGGCACTTGATTATGGAAGAAACTCAGTCAGCATATTATAGTCATTGTTTTGTCCATCAACTTCAAACGACACTTGTTGCAATTTCTCGACAGAAAGTCGATTGTTTAAATATGTTTTATTATAGCCTTAATTATCTGACAAATGTGCTTGGAGTTTCTTGGAAGGATAGCGAAATTTCAAAAGAAAGTCAGTTTGAAGAAGTTTCACAAGCTTTTGAGGATGTTCCAATTGAAGTTGCCAGATATTTGAATCAAAACATTGGCAGCTTGGAGAGGTTGACTACCTGGTGGCGGCCATACCATAAGCTGGTTTTAAATTTCATTGAGTTTTATCAAGTGATACTTGATATGCTTGACATGATTCAGGATAATTCTTCAAGGGCATTTGATCGATTTGAGTTTCGTGTTGCTTGTGATGCAGTTCTGTCTTTTGACTTTGTTTTCATGGCACATGTGATGAAGACAATATTTGAGGTTACAAATGAACTAAACATTGTCTTACAGAAAAAAGATGAAGAATTTGCCACTGCAATGTCACTTGTGAAGTCGGTCACTGAACGATTACACGAAATAAGAGACGGTGGATGGGAAGCTGTCTTAGGTTCGGTCATTTCCTTTTGCAATGAAAATGAAATTAAAGTTCCTAATATGGAAGATATGTATGTTCCTTTGTCAAGAAGAAGAGGCGAGGAACTAAAGACTACATACCTTCATCATTATCAAGTTGAGGAATTTTATGCAACTGTTGACTTTCATATCCAAGAACTCAACAGTCGATTTGATGAGGTAACTATGGAGTTACTTGTTTGTCTGGGGAGCTTGAGCCCTGTCAATCATTTCCGTTCCTTTGATAAGCAAAAGCTGCTTAGACTTGCCGAGTTTTATCCTAACGAGTTTTCAAGTGTTGACTTGCTTCATCTTAATGATCAACTTGACAAGTATATTTACGAAATGAGGAAAGATGATACGTTTGCTGGATTGAAGGATCTAAGAGACCTCTCTAAGAAACTAGTGATGACCGAAAAACATGAGGTGTTCAATCTTGTTTATTTACTTATCAAGTTGGCCTTGATCCTCCCCATCACAACTGCTGGCGTAAAAAGAGCCTTCTCGGAAATGGCTTATGTGAAGAGTGAGCTGCGCAAAAATACAGGTGATCAGCTGTTAAATGATCGTTTAGTCACTTATGTAGAGAGTGATGTATTCTCTAAGATTAGCCATGATGATATTTTGCTTAACTTTCAAAGTAGAGAGTAACTGTAAAAGTTTAGTTTCGGTATGTGTTTTGAACCGGTAATTGAATGTTAAGTTTTAATTTGAATGTGTTTTTAACCTGTAATCGGATGCTATATTGTTCTTGTACTACTGGTCTTTTGGACAATCCATTATATATTTGAGTTGTATGGTTGGATTATTTTGTTACATGAAATCCCAAATCTGTCACTACTTTTAATCCAAGTATTAAGCACACAAAGAAACTACTTGTGTATATGTTTCAACATCTTTAAATCAATGTTCTTTTCTCTTTCCTTTTTTGTTCCTAATGTATGTAAATATTGGTTCCCCTTAATGTTTAAAGATCAAACTAACAATCCATTAGGACTCCAAAATCGTATATCCCATGGCTTTATAAATATTTACATGTAAATAAATGTCATCTAGCGGAGGCTGTCTCGTCATTCTGAACAGTATCTATGTTTTCCAGTCCCTCAAGTTTTTTCTTCCTGCTCTAGGATGCCTTGTGCTCCAAATTCTTTTTTGGTCATCAAAGCTTCCAATAACAGCTGATTGTTTGTCGTTAGCAAGGCGATCTGCAAAAATGTTGTAATAGGATATGTGGTCGAACTTCACCAGTACTTTGAATGATTTCCTTTGTTCAGTATCGATTATAATCTGTCCATCTTTAGATGCTAGTCCTGTTGCATGAATCTTAAGATGTTTGACTTGGTAGGCAGGATTTAAGGTTTGCTGATCATTCAAGATTACTGCTCCAAGGATCTCCCCCAAGAACATATCCTACATTTTTTAAAAAGGAGTTATTGAGCCACATAGGTATCTAAAAAAAATGAGGTGGCAAAATGGGTGGGTTACTGGGTTGTGTAACAGGACAAAACGAGTTTTTTTTGGTACATATCTGGTTGGAGGCTCATGGGTTGGGTTGACGCTCACCGGACTCGCTTTGTATTCACAAGTTATAGGTTTTTGATTTTTTAATTAGAGTGTCACATATGATTAACAAAGTATATATCATTTTAGCATGTTTCTAAAATAATTGATTTAGTAGGCTTCATGTAAAATAAAACATTTTGCACAACTTTTGAACCGCTCAACCCATCCGACCCGTTTTCTTTCAAGTTTTTTATAAAAAATATGTTGACTCTTTGACCCGCTTGAAATAAAACAAATGTCAAATGACCCATTCTTAGGTAAGCGGGTCAAAACTGCTCCATGTACATATAAGCATTGCGATTGAGGTTGTCAGAAAGAAATACCATATGTCGATATCTATGGTTTCTTTGTTGCAGGTGATACAGACTTGTGAGTAGACGCTGGCTGAAATGAGCTTCTGGTGTCTTGTTCTTCAGGTTCAACGCTTCTATAATCTGTGGAAATGAACTGACTTTTCGTTGTGTGGTAAGAGGAATGAGTGTGATATCAAGCATTGAATCAAATACCACTTTTGCTGCTAAAGGGTCTAGAAACATGTTTAGTTCAGCATATTTGTTTGAAGGAACATTGATGACATTTCCCTTGTCTTTGTTACCGCAGTCCACATGTCCTCCTAGAATAATTACCTCCTGCAATCAAGTTTGTGATCTCAACTGCATCGTCTTAACGATACTAAAATGGTGAACTTTATTTAAATCCACTAACCTGGATGATTGAATTAGCAGTTGTGTCCTCAAGTATAATTTTTGCTAAAGTTGTCAATGGTCCGTTAGTCAGAATGGTAATCTTAGACTCAAGATCAGCAGATTTCACTACTGATTTCCAAACTTCTAGTGCTAGTGGTTGTCTAAGTTCAGGGAAATCAGTAGTCCGAGGTGCTCCAAACTCAACAGAATTTTCTGCTGTATACCTAGAAAAATAATATCATTTGTAGATCCATATAAGATGGCAACAGGCCAACAGCATAGGTAGAGGTGGTGAAACAGCAGGCCTAGGATGGGTGGATAATGGGTAAATTGGGTTTCGGTAAAAAAATGGATTTTTATAACACTTGTCAAACAGGGCCTTTTCGGGTTTGATTAACTCGACAACACACTTTGTCCAATTTCTTGGATTTTGAATACTATAATATGAAAAGATAGCATTTGAATATACATTAAACGAATTTTGACATGTTTTAACATATCATGCCCATTTGACCCGTTCCAATTCTAGATATCTATATCTTACCCGTTAGCAAATAGCTACAGCCCAAAGACTTCCACAGCAAGGGTTTGTTGAGCAAACCTGTTGATGAAAGTATGTGTACCTTCTTGGGCTTCTTGGTAGATCACGAGCAAGTCCAAAGAGTGTGTCAGCGTCTAATAAGCCACCACTTCCATGGGGTATAACCTTTGAGTACTTGCAGTTGCCAACACTGGGGTCATCTGGGTAAGACTGGTTCAAACCAAATGAATCCCCTAAACCAACAGGGATATCATCACGACCCATCATATGTAGCAAATCGTATATGACATCTATTGTTGCTGCATTTGCCCAGCCTGTTGGAGTTACTAGTATTGCCTGGATAAAATGTGAAAAGATAAAAATGAAAGGAAGATACTGCAGATATCATTCCTGTCTTCATATACAAGCATTCATTAACTCACAGTAAAAACTGCATGGAATATTGGATACCATACATTGAAAAAGACAATACCTTAAGATTCATTGTCTCGATAGGTACTTTCAGGAGATAAAGGAGAGCCAAAAAATCACCAGCACTCATATCCATGTCAAACACGACAGTCTTTCCTAGTTTTTTCCCCTTAAAATCTGGTTTGTAGAGTACTTCTTTGTAATAAGGAAATTGAGATGTAAAGTTGAATCTGCCTTTATTTTGTTGTCGGTTTAGTACCTGGTATATGCATATTGTTAAAACATAGTTGCATATGGTCATATTATGACAATTTACAGCAAACTGATGAGCTTAAAAGTATGTTCAACAATTGGCCCTCAAATGTACTAATATAATAACAAAGGTGGCAAGCTGAAATGGCCGGGTAACGATTCAAACGGGTTAAGGTTGAAACATAAAGTCTTTAGTATGGGTAATGGGTCCCTGATTCCCCGATAGAATCTCCAAACCCTGTTGGGGTCAGGGATGGGGACATAACTTCATTCCCTATGAAACGAGATCCCTGTTAATCCTTGTCACATTGCCATCTGACTTGTCCTTACCATTTTTTAAAATTAGTTAACATGCTGATTATGGTTATAAACACAAATTTCTCTGCAATATTTCAATAATAACTCAAATCCTTCAACAAAAAACGATTTAGAAGGTTATATACTTGTATGCATTATATATAGATTTCAAATGACTTTCTACCTGTGTGGCCCTTTGACCTGTTTCCCATTTGGCTAACAAGTTTTGTTTGACCCTTTGGAGATAAAACTCAACTAAAATCAACCCATCACATATAAGAATCTTAAACTACCAATTCTTGTAGTTAAGCTAAAAGGAAGGGAACCGGACAATGTTCAGATAAAAGAAAATTGACTTACTTCTAGAAAACTAACAAAAAATTCTCTATCCAGAGAACTACTTTTGTCACGATTTGGCTTTGCCCTTGTAGCAACCAATGCACGCACTGAATCAGGTCCGGTGACTCTCTGTGTGTAACCATCCTGCTTTTATAGTTTCAGTATCTATGTAGTTGACGAAACAGTTGAGTTCTTGTTCAAGTTCCTAAAAGATACTAGCATTGCACATTATCTTGCTGAGGGAAAGAGTTACCTTACATCTTCCTGTCTTGTTAATTCTGAGGCAAAATGGATCCCAAATGCCTGTTTGAACATGACCACTATGAACTCCGTTTTTCGATAAGTTGAATTTTGGAATATTACGACTATCTAAGAATTTGTTTGACCCATCCGAGATTCCATAAGGTTTATTGGAAGTCACCACAGTAATATTCACGTACTCCATATAAGCAAATTCGTTTTCTCCATGTTTTTCGTGCAAGTTATGCATAATTGAAGTGGCAACACCAGACATAAACGAGTCCCACATAAAATAACTCTGCAATAAAAACTTCATATATGTCAAGACTAAACAAGTTAACTAATGGGCGTCTTAAAGGCGGATACCTCATAGAATTGATCGTCAAACCAAGTATCTCTAACCATCTTCAGTGACTTAAAAGCATACTGTGCCTCATATGTATGCTGATTCCGCTCAAATGCCTCAAAGAAGTTTCGAGTTATGGGAATCGTGTTTGTTGCATCCAGGGGAACAAGGGTAACCGGAATTCCAGAATGAATAACCTGCAGACATGAATATATGTATTCATAAGAAAATGTTGTCGCTCACATGTGCTGCCATGATATAAGTCAAGTTTAAAATAGGAATCATACTTTAGATGATCCAAGAAGGAGAAAGCAATATAGTGTCAATGTACAAATCATACTAATAATCATTTAGTTACCTGGTATGCAGCAAAAGGGTCAGCAAAAAAGTTGAACTCTGCGTAAGGATTACTTTTGAAGCCGGTAAAGATATTACCACGATCACCACACTGTTGAGGCTTACAAGATAAGCTTGCATTTTTGTGACAACAACCAGTCGGGTTCTTTGACCTCACACCGCCACCCATGATATAAATATGTTCAATATTTTTCTTCAAATGTGGATTACTCATAAGGAAAATAGCAAGATTTGTATGTGCTCCTATTACAAATAGACTAATGGGACCATCTGATATCTTTTCGATTAGTACTTGCTGAGCCGTAGGTTGTTCAAGAGGTGTGTATCTCCTGTTTCCCTAGTTCATAATCAAATATTAGTAAATGGTTTAACTAGTCAAAAATATTAGAAATGGGCTAATTGCAACTTTTGCCTGGTTCTGTTTTAGGTAACTGATAGAAACAAAAGCAATCAAATACCTGGGGAAGAAAGCTTTTTCTATAGCCAAAGTTCGTATCTTTATATAATCTTCCTCCAGCTCCCACAGGAATAGCCTGTCTATATCTACAAGGTCCATCTGTACCACTCCCCTGATAGTAAGTTAACTTACTTAACGTTAGACGACAGCAGTGTCTCATGCTTTTATGGGGCCTAAAATGAACTTCTGATATAAGGTCTTGTTCCATCAACAAGACTTACATGATACTAATCTATTTACTTATCTCAAATTCAATGGTACTATAACAACATGTGGCCTAGCTTTAGCAGTTTTACAGTTGAGACACCCGTGTTAAACAATAACTAATCCCAACCGAATCTGATTGCATACCTGGTCAATTAAAGGAATATATCCCCCAACGTTTGGTTGTATAGTACCATCTTCGAGTATTCCACCTTCACCTCCTACACCAACAGCAATGTCGTCCCGCCCCATTATGTAAAGGATATCATATATCTGATTTACTGCATGTCCAGCGTCGGACCATGCATTTGTGTTGATAGTTATTGCCTACAGTAGCATAGCAGTTAATAAGTATCCTCACTTCAAATGTAGCAGTTAATCTCAGCTGAGTTTAGTATCCCGGAGTGCAAGTAACTTTACAACTTTTCCTATTGTATGTAAGTATCAAAAATTTTGTACATTGTATGTAAGTATCTAGCTAAATTGAACACTTAATGTAAAATTTTTACGTTGGCCAATCAAAAACTTCTACGTGGGCAGCTCATATGGTTGCCACGTATACATTTTTACATTAAGTGTTTAATTTAGAGAGATACTTACATACAATGTTCAAAATTTTTGATGCATACACACAATAGGAAAAGTTGCAAAGTTACTTACACTCTGGGATACTTAACCCATCTCAGCTCAACTTACTTATGAAAATCTTGATTATTGCCAACTATATATATAAAAAGGATTATTACCTATGGATGTAACTAACTATGACCAAATGTCTATGTTATGTAAAAATCTTGTAAAATGTTTATGTCATGTAATGAACTTTTAAATCCCGATTATTAGATGTACTTGACCAATCAAAATCTTACACGTGGCAACTTATATGGTTGCCACATATACCTGAGTACATCCAATAATCGGGATTTAAAAGTTCATTACATGATATAGACATTTTACAAGATCTTTACATAATATAGATATTTGGTCATAGTTAGTTACATCCACAGGTAATAATTCATTTAGTTTTCGTTCATATTAAAAAGCTAACCGTCTAAAATAACAACTTTCTTTTTTCATTTATCTCTTATAATCAAGCCATGGAACTTTTTATGGTTCCTTACTAGTCATTTCTTTTATTTTCCCTTTATATATGTGTCAAATTTACTTCTAATGACTTATTTAGGATGAGAAAAAGTTGGACAACTTATAAGTGATAAATGAAAAATTAGAGAGAAATTAAAGTTCTAGTGGTTAATTTGGTTTACAAATAGCAAATAAAAATGACTCCAAAAACTGATGGCTAGCTTGTAACGGATCGGTTATTTTTTTCATGGCTTATAACAGACGACTTAGAAAAAGTAAGTTGTTATTCTACACGCTAACAGTTATAATTTTTTTTTGTTTAACACTAAGAACTTTTGATATGCAAAAGTTGTACTTTCTACAGCCTAAACATATTGGCCCCCATATAGCTAGCGTTATACGACACATGTAAATGTTTTAGATACAGTACGTACAAAGAGATACGTACGTAGTATCATACCATAGGCGGAACTATGAAGGGACTCCTCAAAAAGTTCTGTTTATATATATACATTTTATATAGAATATGAATATGAATATTTATAACAAAAAAGAGTTGAAGAAAAAATAGATGAATTTGGTCTTGGCCTAAACAAATTGGTCACGTTCCGCCAATGTATAATAGGCTATGGAAAGTACAATAGTAGATTGTTATATACTTATATATGCGTGCACAAATTATATACGAGTATAATGTAAAAATGAACCTGCAAGGCAAATTCAGATCTGTTAAGCTTCAAAAGATACAACATAGCAAAAAAATCATCGGTGTCAACATCTGTATCCAACACAATTCGGTGAGGAAGCCGGACACCTTCAGTGACTGAAATCACAAGTGTTGCCATAATTACGACGAATAACGATCTTAGCCATGAGACCAACATCTTCAGCTTCATATATATGTTGTTTCAAATCAGATGGGCGAAGTTGATGTAATTATATATATATATATATATATGATCGAAAAATGATCAAATGAGCATGCAGTGGGAAAGACAGTATAGTATACTGGCTTGAAGCAAGTGGACCATGAAACATATTATTCGAATAATAATGGGTCACGACTCACGAGTGGACCAAAATGTCAAAATGAGTTTCAAAATGGATTCAATGTTGTAGCCCCTCAACTTATGGTATTTGATCTAAAAGAAACCCTCTAAAACTAGTTTGTATAGCATCACACAAACCCACCATATATATTTACATGTTGGCTCTTGTAATAATATATAGTCTAAATTGATCTTACAAAACTTCAAAATATATAGCTAGTCCATATTTTTTACCCTCTATCGATCCTAAGTTGATTAGTTTGTGGCATGTAACATTTTCAAATACAAATATGGAGATACAGTTTTTTTTGGAAGAGTTTTTATTTTTGACAAATAAATATGTTAGAAACATGATGTATTTTGTTGAATTGTGTATAAAAATTCAGCTATTTCATTATTCTGGGCTTATGCAACTATCATTGAGTCTGGGACAGGAGTTAGATTTGTCTCTCTCTTATCTCCCTGATTATGATAATACTTTGAATTAAAAGTAATAATTGATATTCTAGTTTTGTCATGAAAAAAGTTTGTGTTTTACAAAGTTATACATTAGAATAAATATTACTAATGTTTTCTTTGGTCATTCAGAAATAAATATCAAACTTGTAACCATAATGTCATACCATAATGTCATAAACTCAACATGTCCATTTAATATGATGATGGTTGAGCTGTAATTGACAACAACCATTATAATTTATTTTGGGACTACCTTGTAGAGTAATTGAAAGATTAGGGGCATGTTTGTAACATTTTAAAGTTTAATGTTTGTTGCCCAAATTATATTATATTATATTATATTATATTATTATATACCTAATAATGAATAGCTTGTGAATAGTAACTCGCCTGCGTGGCGAGTTACTATTCGTCCATGTTATAAACCCCCATTATTCGGATTTTGCCAAATCGCATCCGGTTCGGGTTTTCTAATACGAGTTACTTCCTGGTTTTTTCCATATGTTTTTCCTTTCGGGTTTCAAATAATTATATTGAAAACGTTTATTCTTTTTTGTAACAATATTTAGATTTTACCACATTAGATCCTTTTGAGGTTTAAAATTACGGATTACTTCTTGGTTTCTTACTTTTTTTTTCTTTTGGGTTTCAAATAATATATCAAAACTATTTTTTTGTATTCCTTTAATAAATATCATTTCATATGTCAAATATTTTAACAAACATATATAACGACACATCATCAATAACAAAACATAATCGTTTTCAGGTTTCCAAACAATATATTAAAAACTTTTATTAATTTTTTTGTGGTATTGTCTTTGAATAAGTATATATTTTATATGTCAAAGTTTTTAGAAACATAAATCATCAATAACAAAAAGTAATCGAACTAATTGAAACCGCGCAACGCGCAGACGGAAACTATTGTGGTTTTGCCTTTAAATAAATATATTAAATATATATTTGATATGATAAACTTTTAAACAAACCTATCCATGACAGAATGTTTGTTAATTCAATGCAAGTATAATAAATAACACAATCGTTTCAACACGATAATTGATGCCCCGTAACGCGGGGCCGGAAATTTCCGAGTTCTAAATACATTACCACTTTTGTTAACTATAGTTTATAGGGTTATTGTTAAGTCAGTAAAAAAAATATATTTCAAATTAGCGGTTGATATAAAAACATTTATTTTTAAGTGTGAAAATGGATTGCGTCTTTATAAAGAAGTTGATTTGATTTTTTGTTTGGAAATTTGCCATAAAAGAAAATCCTTAAGTTTTAAGTTTTGTGTTGCCAAATCAATCTAGAAAGCTAAAAATTTGTTACAAAGTCATTGGTGGTCACCACTTGAATTAACATATTCGGCCCTTGCTTATTATTGCTTCTATCATTTATATATTCTCTTTGCCAAAATGATAACAAATACAAACGCTATAAATGCTTGAATATTTGAAAAGTAGACTGGATATATATATAGTAAACTGTTATTGTGGCAAGTTATAAAGGGATCATCCTAATATATGTTATTTGTTTTTCATATCTTAATAAAAAAACTTTTTCTAACCTTATATCTTTAATCCTTTATAAAGAGTATTGGATTAAGACTTTAAGCATATTTTTTGTTTCCAAAATGCCCCTTTCAGCATATTTATGGTTCCCAAAATGCCCCTCCACACACTACAACACTATTTAGTGTATGTATAAATATTATATTGGTTTGTTTTTTTGCTTTATTATATTAGTTCATTATTTTTGTTATCAATTTGTAATTGATTCTAATTTAATTAACATTGATCTTTTTATATGGTTTTAAAACAATCGACAGAATCTCATAATCTATATTTTTGACACACTCTGTAACCAATGTATTCATCCAAAAAAGTAGTTATAAAATTCCGCCGCAACGCGCGGGTACTATGCTCGTCAACATATAATAGGACGATGTGTTCAGAAATATGGGACGGAAATTATATATGGCTAGATTGGAAGTGCTCGATGTGTACTTACTCATAGTATAGTGCGAGTTAGATTTAGATATCACAAATCGTAAAATTATAATTACAAGATTATTGTTGTGCGTTGATTACAACACCCTACATTTCAACGGTCGTGGACTAGAGTGACCTTGGGTTGACAAGTAAGAATTCGCATACGTGATACAATACGTTTTGGAGTCACGAGTACATATTCTAGGAGAACTTTGGAGACCAAGAAGGATGACTCTCTAATCCTCGTATGACAACAAGAAAGACGTAATCGAATTCGTGATCATTTAATTTGTCCCATGATAGTAACCTACTAACCTAGTAGTGGGGAACATCCGGTTATAAATGAAAGTCGGGGGGTTCAAATTTCACCTCAATTATAATGTTATGTTATTTATCTTTATTCGTGATACGAGGCGAAAATGGGTGAACTTTTAGTTAAAGCGAGGTCAACACACAAAAAGCTAATAATTAACTAGATTAAATGACCAGAAAAGGATATTATTATACTACTATTATATAGTTTTTGTGCTATTTGGAGAAAAGTGAGCCATAGATAAAGGAGTGTTACTTTTGAAAGATAAATTCATTGATAATAACAATTATTGATGCAAAGTGGAAAGAGCATCACAACTGCTAGCTAGTTATTGGGCATATCAAATCTTCTAAGGATTTTGACTATACATTACATACACCACACGATCACCACCTTTAAACAACCACCACGTACCACATACCGCTGTTGCCGCTACTATTGTTGCTACTACTGTGCAACAATCACCACCAAAACCACAAGCTTCACATTTCAGATTGTTATTTTGCTTTTTCCAATGGCTTTGGCTTTGGCTTCATACTTCTTTCTTTTCATTTCAATTATCATTTTTCATTATTCCTCTATTTCCCTTTATGCTCTTAAAGTTCATCTTGGTGGTGATACAGGCCTCAATTTGGTAAGTTTCATTTTTATTAACTATTTAGCTTTATATTGTTCAATTGACCATCACTATTGTTGAGATATGGAAAGTATTGTGGGATATTATACAGTGGATGTCCAGGAGAGAAACCATGTGATGAACTTGATGCATGTTGTATGAAGCATGATGCCTGCATTTCAGCCAACAACAGTGAGTATTATTTTCTACCAAACTGTCACGTTCTTGTTATTATTTTATTTTTAGATTTTTTTTTTACAGGATCTTTAATTCTAAACCGTCAAACATATTTCATAATATTATACAAAACAACATCGATCTTAAAATTATATGTTTGTTGGCACGACTAAGCAAGATGTTGCACGGGTTGTTATTCTTTTTAAACTATAGGTAAGAAATCAATATAAATAATGATATTGTTCAATTTTTGTTTGCTACATATTAAAATAAATATATCGTATGAATTATTACAATTATTGTTTTAGTATTGATCAGTCCAAAATTCCTTTTAATAAATAATGATATTGTCAATTTTTGTTTGCTACATATTAAAATAAATATATCGTATGAATTATCGTTTTCTAAGACAACATTTTATAATGCATGCAAGATGTAACATATCAACAACAGGTGAATGCAACGACTTATAGTTCTAGTCAAACAAACCAACTTACATATGTAATGACAATATAAAATATAATTAAGCACATATGGGACCTAAGATAGCATCATTAGAATTAAACAAAATAGATGATATCATATTTGAATAAATTTAATGTACACATATCTAATTACTTAATTTATTGTCGGGCCCATCATTGTTATTTAAAAGAGTAGGTGAGTATATATCCATATATAAGACATGTGTTCTTCTAGAGCATCAGTAAACAAATATCAACTGTGCGTGTCGATATCATATAACCAAACAAACCCACAAGTAATGAAGCATTAAGTTTCAACTCAATATACCAGCAGCTAACATTGAACCTAGCACTAAAGGTATCGCGACCATATAGAAAAGCACAATTAGCGTAAAAAGCACTTTTTTTTATTCAAAATGAAAATAACGGCATATCATAATTTGTTTTATGCAAACTTTATTAAAGAAATACATGGATATATGCTGTATTATGTTACTATCATGTAATATATTTTGATAATAATTTTAATTAAAGTATTTAGTTGTGTATGAAATCAATTATTAATATACTATTTCCAGTCTTAGGGGGAGAAAAGACTAAGAAAGACTGGTAATATAAGAAATAACTTTGAATGCATCATCAAATATATTATCATCACAATGATAATATATACTTATTGACTTGTTTATATAACTACTTCTCGGTTTATATAATTAGACTATTAGTCAAACCTCAAATATACTCCTGAAGTAGCAGTATTGTTAAATAATATAAGGTTTGAAACGACCACAATAAAATTTGTGTGGTCCTAATCCATTCTTTGAAGTAAATATGATGATGTAATGTCTATGTAAATGTCATGATTATAATGAAGCTCATATTATAATGAGATCGACTATGTTAATAATGAAATTGACTACAAGAAATGGCAGACTATGGGAGTGAATATACGAGAATAAATATGAAAAAGGTGTTATGTTTGAGATAACAATACATTATTCTCTCGTATTAAACAAATATAAATGCAAGTAAATAATATACAATCATAAACTAGATAAAAGTTTATTGATCATGGCCATTTAATAAATTGGCATGACTAGTTAAACCACACCGAATCAATGATGATGAAAAATATATATAAATAAGGGAAAAGCTAAATTACCTAATGGTAGAAAACTTTGAATAGGGGACGCTCTATTTTAAGTTTTTAATAGAGGACGCTCTATTTTTACCCAAAATCAACAAGAAAATTGTTGAGTTTATATATATATCATAGTGGTTATGATACTCAGTCAAGAACTGATGAAAGTTATAATTATTTACATATTGTAAAGAAAGATCATATATTGAAGAAACTGCCAAAGATCCATTTTTGGTTTGCATTATATAAATGTGCCTCATGCACATATGGCAGTCATAGAAAAATATGATGATGGCATGACCGGTTAGACCATCCCGAGTCAATGATGATGCGAAATATGTAAAAGAACAAAGATGTTCTTCAATTGATTATTGGATTTGTACTTATGCTCTATAACAAAGTATATGCCAAGTATAATAAGGATTGAATTCCTTAAATTAATGGAACATATGCAAAGGAGATGTAAGTAGGCCTATACATCGTCCGAAAAGACCATTTAGTGTTTAAATCGATGCATCGTCTAAATGGGTCATCAAAATTGCAACATGAAGTTTGCATTATTAATTGCTCATCTTATAAGATTGCGAGCACGTTCCATATTGTAATGGCAATAATGATTAATTTTACAAAGATCATTAGAGAGCAAAACGAATGACTTGTAGTTTTGGGGCCATGTTATTATTTAACATGCAGTAATTTGAATTCGCATCATGCCAATAATTTATTGTATTTCCTCCCCAAATGAAATTGGTTTATGGTCACAAAGATGAGACCACAAAGAATGTTGGATATAATGTTGGAAAAACATCGATAAATGAAGTGCCCTAGAAATGCGTAGGCTTATGCTTTGATTCAGTTCGAACCTGTCAGCTTAATCGACAGTAGTATGACTGTTTTGGGTGTGAGTTGAAACATGTAAAATGTATATGTGACAGTCCAGGATTTGCACACTTAAATTAGTTTTAACAAGACAAGAAAGTAAAGAACAGAAAGTTAAGAACAAGAATAAGTTCAAGTGTAAATGTCTAAGCAAGTCTAGTCATATGTCTCATTGATTAAACGATGAATACATGGTCGATATTACAACTTGTCTTACAAGACTACAAATGAACTATGTAATTGCTAAGTCTAGGAAAGAAGGAAAACTTAAACAATTACAAATAAAGTGATACACACTTTTTGGTTGACAAGAACAACTATAATGGTGCGGCTGTGTTTCCTTATATAGGGGATGAATTAGGGCAACACAGCCTTACAATTGATAGTGATAGAATGGTGGTTGTCGACTTCTAATAGGCTCGTTGTACTTGATCCAGGAGCCTTTGTCTTCTATACCAAAACGGGTATGAAAGAGAGAAACCCTTGTTTTGGTCCCAACTGTACCTTTGCCATATAAGGTAACATTCAGTTGGTTGAACCACCATGTGACTTCTTGTCTTCTTGTTGGTTTGAAATCTTCCCGCCTTGACACACAACTTGGGAAATTAAACCGCCCGCTGACAAGAGTCATTGACTCGCTGATGACTCGCTGACGACCCACGTCAGCGACCAAGTCTGGTCAGCGAATCCTTGACTCAACAATCTCCCCCTATTCGCTGAGAAGACTTGCTGAGTAGATTATATTTGTAAAGAATAGAAGATATGAAGGAAAGATGTCTTTTTATATCAACTTTCAAAAGTTACAAGTTGATTCAATCAACATTTACATTAGACATCTACATACTTTCAGCTTCAAACTCCCAAGCGTGTTCTTGCTTGGCAGTCTGAACTGCTGGGTCATTAAATCGATGAGGTTTAGCCAGCTCCTCATCCACCTTGCTGATGAACCATCTATTGTTAGATGTTTCAGCACATCTTCTTCTTATGTTTATGAGAAACCCGGTTGAAGCTTTCTCAATTTCGTCCAGGCGGAAGAACAATTGAGTGTTCTGGAAGTTTGTGAAGAAGATGCCAGCAGGTGTCTCAAGTACTCTCCCTTCTTCAAAAACACTTCTGGGAGGTAGTCTGGTGTTTAAAGATGCATCACCAGAGATAGGTGGAAGATCGAGTCTAAGAGTTCGCTGCTCTTCCTTTCTTTTTCTTTGAGCCCTTTGACCTGCTGAGGAGATAGCAGCAGGAGTACCAAATACTTGCCTCAGCATAGGCAGATCTGTTTTAAACTTGGTCTCATACTCCAGTGCTTTCTCGAAATAGTCCTTCAGCATGTTCTGGAGTTGCTGGTAGCTGGCTGCCTTTTTGTCTTTTATCAGCATGTACACCTCAGCCCACTCTGAAGCACCCAAGTTGGTTGGTTTGACTCCTTCCAACTTGGTTGGCTTGTCAGCACCTTCTCTCAAGATCTTTAAATTAGTCTTAAGACCCATTTCAGCTTTGAAGGCCTCAGCAGCTATAATTCTTTGAGGCCTCTTTCTATCCTCCATCAACTTAAGCCATTTAGCCTTCTCCCCCTCAAACTTGGCTCTTTTTTCAGTAAGCTGCTTCTCAACATCCTTGTGTTTCTTCCTGTAAAGAGCTTCAGCACCACTTGATTTTAGCAACATTCTTTGCTCATCATCAAGCTGATCCTTTTCAAGTAAAGGTAGCTGTCTTATAAACTCAAGATTCTTCTTCTCATTCTCTTCATTTTGTTTGATTCTATCCAGCTCTTTGATAGCATCATCTTGAGTTCTTCCATCAGCAGTTAGTGCCAATACATCAATCAGTTGATGCTGATGGCCTGCTGAGGATTGTACAGAGAGTTGATCAGCAGTGGGAGGTTTGAAGAAACCAGAATCAATAAGCTGTCTTCGGCGAGTGTCAGAGAGAGGGGTTATTTCAGCATTTGCCAGATATGTGCTGTGAAAGATTGGCAACATTTCCCTTGACCTATCTTCGGCCATTCTCTCAGCAAATCCAGCTTCCCATGAAGCTCTGACCGTCTCTTGGTCACTCCGCTCTTCAGCAGCATCTACAATTTGTTGCTCCCCCTCAATATCAGCTGGGGGAGCTTCAGCATTGATTTCTTTTTCAGTCTCCCCCTCAACACCAGCAGGGGGAACTTCCATACTTGCATCTATTTCGGTCTCCCCCTCAGCACCAGCAGGGGGAACTTCACTAACAGCCACCATTGCATCATCATCTTCATCCAAGGTTTCTTCAGCAGTGTCTTCATAGATTTGGGCGACTGCCTTGTTCACTGCTTCAGTGACCAAATCTAAAACAGCATTATCAACCTTCTCCCCCTTGGAAGTTGTATTGTTAATAACAACTTCCACAGTGGCCGGTTTTTCTGATTGCTGTTTAACAAGCTGTGACAGCAGGGTCTTGATTTCATCCACCTCTTTTTCCAGATGAACCTGCCTCTGGCGATCTTCCTCAGTGAAGGATGAAGAAGGAGTTGGAAGATCAGCCACTTGTTTTTCCAAGGCTTGAATAGCCTTGGTGTTGCTTTCAACTTGAGTGGTCAGTAAGGGAATGAGATCACTCAACTTTTTCACTTCAGCAGCAGCAGATTGACTAGAGGATGCTGCCTTTTTAGCTGAGTATCGAGTAGAGTTTTCAATTTTGCACAGCGAACGAGTAGAGTTTTTGATGGCCTGCTGATCCTTTTTGATGATATTGGTGGAGGTGCGAAGTTTTTCTTGATCAGCAACCATAGAGACACATTTCTCTTTGATTTCCTCGATGCTGGCACTGTTCTCAGATTGTTTAACATACCAGCTTTGTAGTGTTTTCACCAATTGATCATCAGCTTTATCTTTAATATCTACCATGAGATTGGCAGCCTTGGTAAGATCATTTAATTGGTGTTCTACTCTTTCCAACCTATCAGCAGAGTTGGTGGAGTAAGAAATGCCCAAGTCCTTGGCAGTGAGAGACTTGGCCTCTGCTGTCTTGTGAGAAGAATAACCAGGAACAGCTTGAAAGGAGGAGGGCATACCCATAGAGAGCATGGTGTTCACTGGTCGAGTAGGAGGAGTAGGAGGTCTTGTACAAAAAGTCACTGCCTCAACATTTTCATTTATGGCTGCTGCATTTTCACCAGCAGCACCATCATCATTTTCATTGACCTCCATATCACTGGCATCTTCTTCTTCAGCGTGACTATCAAGATCAAGTTGAAAATCTTCTGCCACAATGCCACCCAACTCATAGTCACTTTCATCATCACTAGCTTCTTCAGTGACAACTTTATCAACATCAATAACCTCTTTTTCAGCATCAACAACAACAACCGCTTCTTCAACAACCGTTTCTTCAATAACCTCTCCCCCAGCAACCTGCACTTCAGGAACATCAGCAGCAGTTGCGGTCCTTTCAGCAATAGAGAAGCTGATTGGAATGGGGGAGGATTCAGGTTCCACTCTTTTTAATATTTTCTTCCTTTTAGGAAGAGCTTGGCTTTTCTTGGCCATTTTGGGAGTTTTTGAAGATGTTGGAGGGGTTATCAGCATACCAGCTCCAGCAGGGTTTTGCTTATAGATTTCAGGGTACATGGTAAACAGTACCTGCTTCATTGCTGGAGTAAGCGCAGCATATTTCAAATCGAAGTGCTCAGGGTCACAAGCAGGAATTTTATATACAGAGCTTGCAACCCTTGGAGAGAGAATGAATCGAGCACCATTTGGCATGTATTCTTCCTTCAGCACATGTCTGAATATCAAAGACAGAAAGCGTGTGAAGGGCACTGAGCTTGATCGATTTCTTATCGTAATCTTTGACTTCAAATCTTCAAATATTACATTTGCAAAGTCAATGTTTCTTCCTTTTGCCAGTGCATAAATTATTTGCATCTGGGCAGCAGTGGCTTGATCAAAGGATCCACTGTTCCACCAAGGCACTGAATAACATGTGTAAACAACAACCTCCATACACCAGGAATGAATTTCTTTTGTGGATTGCTGTGCACAGATTGTGCTGGTACCATGTTTGTCCCACCACAAAACACCCATGTCCACGGCTTCTTTTGAGGGCTGTGCATCTGGAAGGGCTGGTACCATGTTTGTCCCATACCCAATGGTTAACAACCACTCTTTCCATACAGAGGTAGGGACCAAATCAACAAAGGGCTTGTCATTGGATTGTTTAGGAAGCCTGAGTACATCTCTTAGAAGATCAGCAGAGATGGTGATGGTGTGTTTACCTTTCATGACTGTGCCTTTAATGGTGCTGCTTGACACATCATAGTTACACGTCCACCAGAATTCCCTTAAGAGATGAAGACACATCTCATGGGGATTTTTGTATATTGCCCTTCTAACTGGACATCCTTTGATGAAGTCCAGCATAGAATAATATCCTTTGACTTTAGAAGGGATTTCTTCAGATCCCAAGTAATTGTTTGCTTTGACAGTTAGTTTCTGGGCTTGAAAAGAGACTTGGTTAGAAGGAGGAATGCCTTCATTATCGAAGACTTCAGAAGTGAGATAAGAGGGAATGTTTTCTGGAGTTTGTTCAGAGTGAGAGGCCATTTTATATCAAGATACTAGGAAGGAGGAAGAGATATGAAGTGGAGAAGATGAAAAGATTGAAAGAAAATGGAAAAGATATTTGAAGTATTGAGAGATTTAGGAGAGGATGAGAAAGAAAATGAATGAGAAAGAAAAATGAACGTGAAAGATGGTAAAGGGAGAAGGTTTACATATATATGGTATGGATATGGGACCCATAACTGTTCATACGAATCGTCATGGACCCACTTTCATACGTAATATATATAAAGAAAATTATTTCGTACCAATGACAGTACGAGAAAAATAATTTTATTTAGAGAGAATACATTTAATTATACGTATGAGAGTAACGTATAAAAACGTTTTGATGTGACAACTTGTACCACAATTTTAAAAGTACTCAAGTAGTTACGGCGTATACAGTGTACAAGTTGCCCATTAGGGAGAGAATCGAGGTAACCGTTTGAACTTCTTGTTAGAATATTAACAAGATTACTTAGTGGATATGCTCACCTAACTGAATAGTTGAGATCTAAATATATCCACTGACCAAGTTAAAAAAAAAAGGTTAGTCAGCGACTTTGTACAATTTTTGGCAAATTGTCAGCCATCAACGGATTTGATAAGTCTTTACCAGCAGCCGTTTGCTGCTGGACTAGATGGAGACTTTTAGCTCTCCATTACTTTTATCTTGCTTTTTCCCAAAGCAACAGGGAGTAACGGATTTGATAAGTCTTTACCAGCAGCCGTTTGCTGCTGGACTAGATGGAGACTTTTAGCTCTCCATTACTTTTATCTTGCTTTTTCCCAAAGCAGCAGGGAGTAACGGATTTGATAAGTCTTTACCAGCAGCCGTTTGCTGCTGGACTAGATGGAGACTTTTAGCTCTCCATTACTTTTATCTTGCTTTTTCCCAAAGCAGCAGGGAGTAACGGATTTGATAAGTCTTTACCAGCAGCCGTTTGCTGCTGGACTAGATGGAGACTGGCTCTCCATTGCTTGATGTTCAGCAAGTAAATAAAACCTTTAAACATAAAAAGAATTTATTGATTTTAAGGTCACTGACCTTAAGGTCACTTTTCAACTTATGAGACATAAGTTGAAGCATCAGTAGACATGACAAGTCATGTTGCTGATTCACCATTCAGCATTCCCAACTTGCTGATGAGATATTTAAACCTTGTTTGATCTAAAGGTTTAGTAAAGATATCAGCAAGTTGGTCATCAGTGGGTATGAAATAGATTTCCACATCCCCTTTCATGACATGGTCACGAATGAAGTGGTACCTAATATCAATGTGTTTGGTCTTAGAATGCTGAACAGGGTTATGTGTGATAGCAATAGCACTCGTATTGTCACACATAATGGGGATCTTAGAAAATTCTAAGTCATAGTCAGCGAGTTGGTTTTTCATCCAGAGGACTTGTGCACAACAACTCGCTGCTGATACATATTCTGCTTCAGCAGTGGAGATGGACACTGTATGCTGTTTCTTACTAGACCAACTAGTCAGCTTCCCCCCAACAGTTGACATCCACCACTGGTGCTTTTTCTATCTAACATGCATCCAGCATAGTCAGAATCAGAATATGCAACAAGGTCAAAACTGGAGTCTTTGGGATACCAGAGACCCAGTGTAGGGGTACCTTTTAGGTATTTGAAGATTCGCTTGACAGCGAGAAGATGAGATTCCCTTGGAGAGGCTTGATATCTTGCACACAAGCAAGTAGCAAACATGATATCAGGACGACTCGCTGTGAGATACATCAGCGAGCCAATCATTCCTCTATAGAGAGTAGGATTCACATGCTTACCATCAGGGTCAGCATGGAGATTATTAGGAGGAGACATGGGAGTGGCTTTGGTGGTCACATTTGATAAGTCAAATTTAGCCAGCATGTCTCGAATGTATTTTTCTTGGTTAATGAAAATCCCATTTGAGAGTTGGCGTATTTGCAGACCAAGAAAGAAGGTCAGCTCACCCATCATGCTCATCTCGAATTGAGAGGACATCAGGGAGCTGAACTTAGAACAAAGTTTCTTGCTGGAGGACCCAAAGATGATGTCATCTACATATATCTGAACATATATGACATCAGCACCCTTTCTATAGATAAAGAGAGTGCTGTCTATGGATCCTCGCTGAAACTTGTTGGAGAGAAGAAATTCAGAGAGTGTGTCGTACCAAGCTCTGGGAGCTTGCTTAAGACCATAGAGTGCCTTGTAAAGGCGATAGACATGGTGTGGCTTGGCTGGATCTTCAAAACCAGGTGGCTGCTCAACATAAACTTCCTCATCGAGTTTTCCATTTAGGAAGGCACTCTTTACATCCATTTGATATACAGTGAAGTTTTTGTAAGCAGCATGTGCCAAGAATAAGCGTATAGCTTCCAGTCTGGCCACTGGTGCAAAGGTTTCGTCATAGTCAACTCCTTCTTCTTGAAGGTAACCTTGTGCAACTAGCCTAGCCTTGTTACGTGTAACAACACCATCTTCGTCCATCTTATTACGATAAACCCATTTAGTTCCAATCGGTTCTTTTCCAGGAGGTAAGGGAACCAAGAACCAGACATGCTGTCTTTGGAACTGGGTAAGTTCCTCTTGCATGGCAGCGACCCATGAAGGATCAACCATTGCTTCTCCTATGTTTTTGGGTGTGATCATAGACAAGAAGTTTACATATAGACATGTATTTCTTGTCGCTGATCGAGTAATAATTCCTTGCTGAAGATCACCGATAACTTGGTGAGCTGGATGACTTGACGTCCACTTAAGTGCAGGGGCACTTGATACACCAAGTTGAGTGGCAGCGGAAGTTGAAGCGATGGGTTCAGCAGGAGTATTATAGGAAGAGAGGTCAATAGTTAGAATGGGTTCTGGAGGATGATCAGCAGAGCCATTCGACTGATTTGAGTTATCATTGATGGCGGAGTCTTCAGCAGACTCCATTCCTTCAGCATTTGCTGAAGCATCATGAAACTCTTCATCAGTAGAGTCATCAGTATGCACGTCATCAGTCAGTGATCTAGGTTTGACTGATGCTGTACTGATTGATCTTAAGATAGGCTCAACTGGCTCAATCGTGTAGATATGAGCAGTAACTTGTTCTAGTTCAGCATCAGCTGAACTATCCTTATCAGGCAGCGAGCAAGAAGCATCAACAAATAAGTCAGCTTCCTCAGAGGGAGGGTCAGCTAACTCACTAAAAATGACCTCAGATGAAGATTGAATGTCCTTTAGTGCTGATGAACTCTCATCAAAAGTAACATGTATGGATTCATCAACCTTCTGAAGGCGAGTATTGAATACTCTGAATGCCTTGCTGATGGATGAATACCCAAGAAAGTATCCATCATCAGCTTAGGATCAAATTTTCCTAGATGATCCTTGTTGTTTAAGATGAAGACAGGACATCCAAATACATGAAAGTATTTGATTTGAGGTACCTTTCCTTTCAGTACCTCATACGCTGTCTTGTCATGTCTTTTGACAATAAGACAGCGATTTTGAGTGTGACAAGCTGTACTTACAGCTTCTGCCCAGAACTTGCTGGGTAGAGAGGACTCACTGAGCATGGTGCGAGCTGCTTCGATGAGAGTTCTATTTCTCCTTTCAGCGACTCCATTTTGCTCAGGGGTTCTTGTAGAAGAGAAGTTTTGTGAGATCCCTTGATCAGCACAAAAGGCTTCAAGAGTGTGGTTTCTGAACTCAGTGCCATGATCGCTTCTGAGTTCTTTCACCCTAATGCTGTTGAGATTCTCCATTTTCTTGATGAAATTGATAATCTCTTCAGCAGCATCACTCTTAGAATGAAGAAATATGGTCCAAGTGTATCGTGAATATTCATCCACGATTACTAAAGTGTATTTGCTACCCTTTAGACTTTGGACATTCACTGGACCAAAAAGATCCATGTGAAGAAGATGAAAGCAGCCAGAGATAGAGTTGGCCTGCTTAGTTTTGAAAGTAGCTCTGTGGCTTTTACCTTTTTCGCAAGCACCACAAAGTCTATCCTTTTCAAAAGAAAGATGAGGGAGGCCACGAACAAGGTTCTTTTGGCCAGAGAGTTAATGGTTTTGAAGTTCACATGCGACATACGCTTGTGCCATAACCAGTTTAGTTCAGCAGCCGACTTGGCAAAGAAACAAGTCTCACTATCAGTCTTGATAGGAGTGAAGTCAACTAGATATACATCTCGTTTTCTTGGTGCGACCAAGACTACTTCCTTGTTTATGTTTACCACAGTGCCTTGATGTTTATCAAGAATCACTTTGTAGTCAGCATCACAAAGTTGACTTATGCTGATGAGATTATGTTTTAATCCATTGACATAAGCGACTTTGTTGAACTTTATGAGTCCATTTGAGAGAAGACCATAACCTTCTGTTTGTCCAGTGGAGTTGTCACCAAACACTACAGTAGGACCAGCAGCCTCTACGTAGTTATCCAGCAGGGTCTTTGAGCCAGTCATGTGTTTTGAACAGCCACTGTCCAAATACCACACACCTTTTCCTAGCGAGCCCTGCATGGATTTAACAGAAGGATTTAGATGGGTTCACTATTGAACTCGCTGACAGACATGTCAGCAGGATTAAAGATGGGTTCACTGTTGACGGTGTCATCAGTAGAGAGAGGAAGAGGAGCACTGGGGTTAGTATTCTCATCACTTGGAGAGTTATCAAGATGGTGAGCAGGAGTTATAAGATACTGATCAGCAGATGTGACAGTGGCTCCAGTATCAAGAACAGTCAAGTTGCTGACTTGATTGTTGTTCCCATACTCAACCAGAATGCTACCTCTGCCAGTGGTAATGATCTCTTGAGAGTGAGGCAAGAAGATTCGCTGAGCAGCTATGAAGTCAGCAATGTTCTCCTCAGAGAGATTGGTTGATTCTCCACTATCTATACGATCAGCAGAAGGAGACCTTTCGCTGACAATAGTGGAAGAGGAAGCAACCGCTGAAGGATTTGGTTGAATGTCAACTTCAGGAGCATCCCTGGAGTTGTCGCAATCAGAAGCAATGTGACCTCTGCTGCCACATTTGTAGCATTTTTTAGCAGAGGTGCTGCCCTTTTGATTTTGAAGGAAGAATTCCTTCAGTTGGGAGGAAAGATCATTAACTTGCTGAGCCAGCTCGTTAATTTTAGGGTCGACAGAGGAGGATGCCTTTTTCTTTTGCTTAGACTTTTGCTTATGCTTAAGTGAAAGCTGAGGCATGTTAGGAGCAGGACCCAAAATGGATTTTCCTCTTAGATCCTCAGATTGAGATGTAGAGGGGATTTTTGATCCCTTAACTACACTCCAAGCTAGATTGACAGCAGGGTGAGTAGAAGAAGAAGGACCCTGCTGAGATGGATGCACTCTTTTGGAGTGATCGATCTAGGTTGCTGGTTTGTAACAGACCTATTTTTCCTATGAGGCAAGTATTGCCTATTTGGGGTAGAAGATCTCACTTGCTGATGAGGCAAGTGTCCTCTTTGAGGAGTGATAGGCCTAACTTGCTGATGGGGCAAGTATCCTCTTTGAGGAGTTATTGGCCTATTTTGAGTGTGAGACATTCTCTCCTTTTGGGGAGTTTTATGCCTTAGGATAGGAGTAGGCCTAGGTAGAGGTGCCTGCTGATGAACATGTTTATCAGCAGATCGGACCTTAGAAGGTCCAACTTGTTGATATCTAGCGTCACCAAACCTGACGCGTCTCTGCATGACATGTTCATCATTAACAGTTTTACTGTCAGCAATGACAGGAGCTTGCTGAGAGGATGAAGGAGAAGAGGGTTGAGCAACGGGTTGAGGTTGCTGACTGACTGGATTTGCTCGCTGAGGCGTGCTATAGTCATAAGGGACAGCAACCTTGCTTCTTCTTCTGAAGGGTTCAGAAGGTATGAACGTGAGCTGCTGAGGAGCGATGGGTTTAAAACCATCACTTCCAATATCCCCTTCAAAGGATTCCCTGGAAGAGTATTGCACTCTTCCTTCGTTTGGCATCATGCCAATAATGGGAAGATGAGGAAAGGGGTTGCTGGTGCTAGCTGGGGAGCTAGTACTATTTTCCTCAGCATTGGATGGGTTGCTGGTAGTAGAAGTGGTAGTACCAGCATCCATTTCATTATGGTAATTGTTACCCCTAACAAAATACCATTTCTTCATCTCTTCAGGAGAGATGACAGCAGATGGAGGAATAGAATAATCAGGCTTAACCTCATCACTGAACAAGTCAGAAATAGAGGCAGCAGCATTAAAGTCACCACCTATTACTGCCTGAACTTGAGCAGGGACTTGTTCATTCAGGCACTGATGGTGAAACTTAGAAGCTTTTGACCAGGAGGTCACAATCTTCTTAAGGTTGGCCACTTCAAGCTTGAGTTTTTCGTTCTCAATTTGAACCTTTTGGGCCAACAACTCATGAGATTGGAGTTCAACATGAACATTCCTCAACTCATTGAGTCTTTCAGATTTTTCACTTAACTCCAAAGAAGTAGAGTCAAGTTTAGATTGGACGTCAGCTCGTATAGATTCAACGAACTGAAAGTCACAAAGAAGAGATTCGAAGATTTTTGATTTATCTTCTTCAGAAGCAGAGGAGTGAGCACAAACCTTTTTAATAGTGACGTTCACCCACTGACTTGAGGAGACTTGATCTCTTGTCAAAGCATCTCCATCAGCGAGCGCCATAAGGCACATGGCGTCAACATATTCTTCACTGTCTGAATCATCTGATTCAGCCCAGTCGTGCTCTTCAGCAACCAGCCCTTTTGCTGGTGTTTTGGCCTCCTCCATTTCAGCAACCTTGGCCTTCAGCTGATAGTATTTATTCCTGTACTCATCAGCAGGTTTAGAAGGGTTAAGGTTAGTTTTAGGAGCTGCTGGAGTTGGTAGGGCAACTCTGCAATCCTTTTGGTAGTGGCCTTTTCTGCCACATCTCCAGCACTCCTCTTGAGCTTTGTCAATAGGAGGCTTGTATGGAGCAACCGACCTACGGTTGTTCCATTTTCGGGAGTATTTCTTGCCAGCGACTAAGGCAAAATCCATGAAGTCGCTGAACATCTCTTGTTTCTCTTCAGCATCAAGATCATCAACAAGAGATTGAATAGGTTGTGGAAGAAAAGAAGAGCTGGTACCAGTATTGAGATTACTGGGCTCAGCAGAAATAAGGGCCAACGGGTCGAGGGCACAATGAGAAGAGGAGGAAGCAGAAGAAGAAGAGGGACCCGCACGATGCTGTGCATCAGCGGCAGCTCTAAGATTCTGAGCAAGAGCTCTTTCTTCGAACTGGAGCATGCCAAAGAGAGACTCAAGGTTAAGGCCATTGAGTCGCTCAGTGGTTCTGAGGATTTGTCTCAGTCCTTGCCACTTGATAGGTAAACTATCAAGAAATTTGTGGCAGACTTCAAAATCGTCATGAGAAATACCAACAGTGGTCATGTCGTTCAGCAACCCTTTAAATCGGGTATATGAACCATTTAGACCTTCGTTGGGAAGGGAAAAGAAATTTTCATAGGCTCTTTTCAAGTCTATCTTTTTAGTGGCAATGGTAGCAGCAGAGCCTTCATGCATGCTAACCAGTCTATCCCAAACTTCCTTTGAAGAGGGATATCTAATCACCACTTTCATGAGGTCAGTGGGAAGAGTGCTGACAATCATGTTTTTGAGCCTTGCATCAAGATTAACAAGTCTCCTTTCATCGTCAGTCCATTGAACTTCTGGTTTGACAATGTCAATCACAATCTCAGGAGCATCAACAGTTGCTCCTGGTGTTCTTTGAACCAGAGTTGGAATATAAGGACCGACGGTCAGTAAAGACATAAGATAGGGTTCCACACCCACTATATGTAGTAACATTCTTTCCTTCCAAGACCCAAAGTCATCGGGCTCGAATCTTGGAGGGACAGATACGTAACCGAAGTCACGTGTGTTTACTAGGGTTGGAACAGCAGACATGTTCTTGTTTTTAAAAGAAGATTTAGAAAAGAAAGTTTAGAAAGAAAAAGTATGCAAACGGATCTAGTTTCAATGACTTAGAAACTAAGGCTCTGATACCAATTGACAGTCCAGGATTTGCACACTTAAATTAGTTTTAACAAGACAATAAGTAAAGAACAGAAAGTTAAGAACAAGAATAAGTTCAAGTGTAAATGTCTAAGCAAGTCTAGTCATATGTCTCATTGATTAAACGATGAATACATGGTCGATATTACAACTTGTCTTACAAGACTACAAATGAACTATGTAATTGCTAAGTCTAGGAAAGAAGGAAAACTTAAACAATTACAAATAAAGTGATACACACTTTTTGGTTGACAAGAACAACTATAATGGTGCGGCTGTGTTTCCTTATATAGGGGATGAATTAGGGCAACACAGCCTTACAATTGATAGTGATAGAATGGTGGTTGTCGACTTCTAATAGGCTCGTTGTACTTGATCCAGGAGCCTTTGTCTTCTATACCAAAACGGGTATGAAAGAGAGAAACCCTTGTTTTGGTCCCAACTGTACCTTTGCCATATAAGGTAACATTCAGTTGGCTGAACCACCATGTGACTTCTTGTCTTCTTGTTGGTTTGAAATCTTCCCGCCTTGACACACAACTTGGGAAATTAAACCGCCCGCTGACAAGAGTCATTGACTCGCTGATGACTCGCTGACGACCCACGTCAGCGACCAAGTCTGGTCAGCGAATCCTTGACTCAACAATATGTTTTACCAACATTAGGGGGAGATGTTCCCAACATTAAGGGAAAGATGAAATGCAGCTGAAATGATTAAAAATGAATTATCAAAGATCCTCACATCAATGAATATAAACTTAAAGTTTGTGAGATAATTCATTCAGAACATTAAGTAATTGCCAGCAATGTTAACTGAAAATAAGCTGCTTATGCTCCAATTGATAATAAGTGATAGAAAAGTCGATTCCAAAATAAAAAGCCTCGAATGAAAAGGAGCATTAAATTAATATGGTCAGAGTCGAGGTATAAAGACCCCATAGAGATTGATGATCAGAAACTAGACAAAGGTTTTTGAGAAACCCCGGGTACCTGGAATAATGAAATCTCAATAAATTGTGACATGTCTAGAGACTTGTGGAATCGAAAATAAATAAAAACGACGTCGAGATTAATTGAATATGATAGCGCTAAGAGTATGTATAATTATGAGGATCTTGAAAGCATGCATGCACATAAAATTGATATGATATGATATGGATGATTGGCCAAAGATGAAAAGACGCTAGTATTTTGGGACATGAAGTCCAAACACTTGAAAGTGCATAAATTATATGATGTAAATCGGTTTATGTTCAAATATTGAATTGAAGTATGGCACATAGATTGTTGAACATACATTATATTGATTATGAGTAAGAAATGTCATATGGTGGAAGCAACTATTGATCTATTGAAAGTCTGGCAAGATAAGATATTTGATTTGCGTCTAAAGAATATATGAATAGAGCTCGTTTAATATTGAGATTCCATGAGGAATATAAAATGCATGAAGCATAATATTGAGATTCCATGAGGAATATAAAATGCATGAAGCATGTCTCGTGATTTAAAGAGTAAAACCTTCCCACAGGAAGGAGTGAATGATAAAACCTTCCCTCAGGAAGTAAACAATATGATGTTGAAGGGACCTCCTCAACTTCTAAAGATAATGATCACAATATTGATTTAAAAGTGTCATTAAAGCATTGATAGTCCATGTTGGTCATGAAATAATACATCATTTCACTTAAAGCTATTGGTAAAGCGTAACTTATGTAGTATGTATATGTACTCGAATGGAATATATGATGTATGATATGTGGATCACATGTGGAGAAAAATAGCAAGTTTGTTTACGCTATAATCGAATTGATCTAGACACTTACTATGATAAAGTCAAAGATATTGGTTTGCGATATTGGGTTATGCCAACCAACGAATTTAAGTGATGTGATCATGAGGGGGAGAAGATACGCGTTGCACTCTTTTTCCCTTAACCATGGTTTTTGTCCCATTGGGTTTTTCCTAGTAAGGTTTTTAATGAGGCAATATCTCTAAGCGTATCAAAAGACTTATGTACTCTTTTTCCTTCATTAGATTTTTGTCCCATCGGGTTTTTTCTAATAAGGTTTTAACGAGGCATAATCTTTCACATGAACACCCAAAGATGAATGTTATACAACATGTTCATGGATCTTGTAGTATTTCTTCAAGGAACAATGCTCCAACAATTATGTATAAAGACAATGCTTCTTGCATAGCTCAGATCAAAAAGAGCTGCATCAAAGGTGATTGAATAGAGCATATCTCATCAAAGTCCTTCTCAACACATAATCTACAAAAGGAAGAACAAATCAACAAGCAGCTTCGAGCAATTATCAAATAAGATCAAGCTTTGAAGATTAGAAGATGTTTGACTGAATTCAGGGGGAGCATTACAAGTTGCACTCTTTTTCCCTTAACTGAGTTTTTGTCCCACTGGGTTTTCCTAGTAAGGTTTTTAATGAGGCAACATAATCGATCCAGAAGTATCAGAAGAGATAACACATGCTGCACTCTTTTTCCCTTAGCTATGGTTTTGTCCCACTGGGTTTTACTAGCAAGGTTTTTAACGAGGCAGTAGTTCAGAGAGAAACATCAAAGTTGAAAATTATCATTCAACATGAACATATGAATTATTGATAAAGCAAATGATAGTCATATGTCTGAGGGGGAGTGTTATGAATTATTAAAGTAGCAGACATATGGGTCCACATGGTCCCACCATCATTTGTATTTACTTATGAATTATTTTCATAAGGTCCCATATGATTTGTTTTACTCTAGATATTTTGTATATAAATATGGATCGATCGATTGATTGAAATTCAACAGAAACAATAGAAATGAAATATAAGAAATTCTCTCTGCATATTCTCTCTTCTCTTTTCTAGTTTTTTATAACATATACATTATATACTATTTATTATATACTCCCTCCGTCCCATTTTAAGTGTCTTAGTTTGATTTTCAAAGTCTTATTCTTTAATCTTTGACCGTAAATGTTTTTCGTTGTGTTATATAATACTTGATATAAAATATATGAATGAATTGAGCTTTTAATCTACTTTCCAATGATATAAGTTTGATAAACTATTATAAAACACATACAAAAATATTTACGGTCAAAGTTAAAAGAAAAAGACTTTGAAAGTTAAAAAGGACAATTAAAATGGGACGGAGGAAGTATTAAAATAAGTGAAAAGAAGAAGTATAGTGTTGCGTGGCATCGGTGACTCACGTCAGCACTATTGTTCGTGTGTATGCAGATTATACATAATTACACATATACATAATTATAAAGTCTGAATGTCTCATAATTAATACTCCCTCCATCTCATATTAAGTATCCTAGTTTGACTTTTTAAGTCTTTTTTTTTAACTTTGACCGTAAATATTTTTGTATGTGTTATACTCCCTCCGTTCCATTACAAGTGTCACATTTTGAATATTCAAAGTCTTTGTTTTTTAACTTTGACTCTAAATATATTTTATTGTGTTATATAATACTTGATGAAACTTATACCTAATGAAAATATATCTAACACTCAATCAATTTATATAACTTCCATCAAAAATTATATAACACATATAAAAATATTTATGGTCAAACTTGAAAAATAAAGACTTGACAGTCAAAACAGGACAATTAAAATGGGACGGAGGAAGTATTAAAATAAGTGAAAAGAAGAAGTATAGTGTTGCGTGGCATCGGTGACTCACGTCAGCACTATTGTTCGTGTGTATGCAGATTATACATAATTACACATATACATAATTATAAAGTCTGAATGTCTCATAATTAATACTCCCTCCATCTCATATTAAGTATCCTAGTTTGACTTTTTAAGTCTTTTTTTTTAACTTTGACCGTAAATATTTTTGTATGTGTTATACTCCCTCCGTTCCATTACAAGTGTCACATTTTGAATATTCAAAGTCTTTGTTTTTTAACTTTGACTCTAAATATATTTTATTGTGTTATATAATACTTGATGAAACTTATACCTAATGAAAATATATCTAACACTCAATCAATTTATATAACTTCCATCAAAAATTATATAACACATATAAAAATATTTATGGTCAAACTTGAAAAATAAAGACTTTGAAAATTCAAAATAGACACTTCTAGTGGGACGGAGGTTATATAATACTTGATATAAAATATATGAATGAATTGAGCTTTTAATCTACTTTCTAATGATATAAGTTTGATAAACTATTATAAAACACATACAAAAATATTTACGGTCAAAGTTAAAAGAAAAAGACTTTGAAAGTTAAATTAGGACAATTAAAATGGGACGGAGGAAGTATTAAAATAAGTGAAAAGAAGAAGTATAGTGTTGCGTGGCATCGGTGACTCACGTCAGCACTATTGTTCGTGTGTATGCAGATTATACATAATTACACATATACATAATTATAAAGTCTGAATGTCTCATAATTAATACTCCCTCCATCTCATATTAAGTATCCTAGTTTGACTTTTTAAGTCTTTTTTTTTAACTTTGACCGTAAATATTTTTGTATGTGTTATACTCCCTCCGTTCCATTACAAGTGTCACATTTTGAATATTCAAAGTCTTTGTTTTTTAACTTTGACTCTAAATATATTTTATTGTGTTATATAATACTTGATGAAACTTATACCTAATGAAAATATATCTAACACTCAATCAATTTATATAACTTCCATCAAAAATTATATAACACATATAAAAATATTTATGGTCAAACTTGAAAAATAAAGACTTTGAAAATTCAAAATAGGACACTTCTAGTGGGACGGAGGGAGTATAACACTTGATATAACATATATGAATTGATTGAGTTTAAGATGTACTTTTAATACTTGATATAAAATATATGAATGGATTGAGCTTTTAATCTACTTTCCAATGATATAAGTTTGATCAACTATTATAAAACACATACAAAAATATTTACGGTCAAAGTTAAAAGAAAAAGACTTGACCAGTCAAAACAGGACAATTAAAATGGGACGGAGGGAGTATAAAAAAAGGTTAAGTTATACACCTAAGAGGCTAAGACTGATAATTAAGGGAAGGTGAAATGATGGGTAAAAAAATGGTAGTAGGAAGATGGATGTATAAAGATAGGTGAAATAAGACAACAAAAAGAAATGAAATAGGGATTGGTGAGACCATTTATTTAAGATAAAAGGTTAAAATGTAAGTCTATTTTCTATTTTTTATACTTGTATTTTTTATTTTGATTGGTACATTGTGAGAATTTGGGGTATTGTAAAGTATGGAATGTGAAGGTTAAAGGGGAAAAGATTGATTGAATGGGATGAGAGAATAAATGTAACACGAAAAAAAAAAATGTAGGTAAAAAAAAATGAATTATAGGTAAAATTATAAGTAAATCGGTGATTGGTTAAGAATGCTCTAATAGTATACATACTAAAAAACTGAAACTTTATTAAAAAGTGGGCTTATATTACTAACCACTAGCTTGAGTCCAAGTGTTCTTGTCTTTCAAACATAAACATCCAACCTGTTTTAAGAACGATTAAACTCGACCACCCACTTATTTGTTACATTATTAGAGTCTTGGACCAAAATAATTTGGGGCACTAGCAATTCAAGTCAAACTCAAGTCGATAGAGATATATATATCCACTGACTTCCTAAAGAGGCAACTAAAGTTGACAACAAACACATATACATCATGATGCTATATATGTCATTAAAGAAAAAATGATTGAAAAAAAGGCTTACTTAACCAGCCTAAAGTATGTCTAATCAACTAGATGCATGGTTGCCCCTCTCTTCCTAGTCAAGGGGTTTTTCTTTGAATTTCCACCATGTGGAGGCGTAGGTTCGAGTGTTGAGGGGCTCAATCTTGGTGAATTTGCCTAGCACTTGGCTGCAATTAGTTGAGTTGGGTTTGGAGGAGGGTCTCGGATTTGCCATTAAAAATAAAATTTAAGTATTTGACAAATGTATTATACATTAATTTTTCATTAAGCGTCATATTCCTTTATATTGTTAGTTGTTATCATCAAATTATTAAGTTGGGCTTATAAATTAAACATATATATGTGACAGTCCAGGATTTGCACACTTATGTTTTGATTTAATTAGACAATTAAGTAAAGAACAGAAGTAAAGAACATAAACAAGAACAAGTTCAATTGTAAGAAAAACTATGCAAGTCTAATCATATGTATCATTGATTAAACGATGAATACATGGTCGATGTTACAACTTGTCTTACAAGAATACAAATGAACTAGAAAGTTGCTAAGCCTAGAAAGTAAGAAAGAAACTTAAGCAATTACAAATAAAGTGATACACACTTTGTGGTGACAAAACACACATGATAAGATGCGGCTGTGTTCCTTTATATAGAATAGGAATTAGGGCAACACAGCCTTACAATGATAGTGATGTGATGGTGGTTGTCGACATTCCATTGGCTCTAAGTACTTGGATCCAGGAGCCTTTGTCTTCTTTACCAAAACGAGTATGAAAGAGAGAAACCCTTATTTTGGTCCCAACTGTACCTTTGCCATATAAGGTAACATTCAGTTGGAAGAACCACCATGTGACTTCTTGTCTTCTTGTTGGTTTGAAATCTTCCCGCCTTGACACACATTTGGAAAGCAAACCACCCGCTGACGAGAGTCAATGACTCGCTGACGACCCACGTCAGCGACCAAGTCTGGTCAGCGAATCCTTGACTCAACAATCTCCCCCTATTCGCTGAGAAGACTTGCTGAGTAGGTTGGACTTGATAAGAATGAAAGATTTGAAGGAAAGATGTCTTTTTATATATACTTTCAAATATTACAAGCTGATTCATTCAGCATTTACATTTGTAAGACATCTACATATTTTCAGCTTCAAACTCCCAAGCTTGTTCTTGCTTGGCAATTTGAACTGCTGGGTCATTATATCTATGAGGTTTAGCCAGCTCCTCATCCAATTTGCTGATAAACCTTCTGTCGTTGGTTGTTTCAGCACATCTGCTTCTAATGTTCAGAATGAACCCAGTCGATGCTTTTTCAAGTTCAGATAGACGAAAGAACAGCTGAGTATTTTGAAAATTTGTGAAGAAAATACCAGCTGGATTCTCTATCACTCTCCCTTCCTCAAAGACACTTCTTGGGGGAAGTCTGGTGTTTAAAGCAGCATCACCAGAGATAGGTGGAAGATCAAGTCTAAGAGTTCGATGCTCTTCCTTTCTTTTCCTTTGTTGTCTTCCAGCTGAGGTAGAGATGGTTGCTGGAGTACCGAACACTTGCCTCAGCATGGGCAAGTCCACCTTGAATTTTGTTTCAAACTCCAGAGCTTTCTTGAAGTATTCTTTCAGCATGCTTTGGAGCTGCTGGTAGCTAGCAGCCTTTTTATCTTTTACCAGCAAGTACACTTCCACCCATTCTGAAGCACCCAAGTTGGTTACTTTGACCCCTTCCAACTTGGTTGGCTTGTCAGCACCTTCTCTTAAGATCTTTAGATTAGTCTTAAGACCCATTTCAGCTTTGAAGGCCTCAGCAGCAATAATTCTTTGAGGCCTTTTTCTATCTTCCATCAGCTTCAGCCACTTAGCTTTCTCTTCTTCTTCAAATTTGGCTCTTTTCTCGCTGAGCTGCTTCTCAACTTCCTTATGTTTCTGCCTGTACAAGGCTTCAGCACCACCTGATTTCAGCAGCATTCTTTGCTCACCATCAAGCTGATCCTTTTCAAGTAAAGGTAGCTGCCTGATAAACTCAAGATTCTTCTTTTCATTTTCTTCATTTTGCTTGATCCTATCCAGCTCTGTGATAGCATCTTCTTGAGTTTTTCCATCAGCAGTTAGTGCCAATACATCAATCAATTGATGCTGATGGCCTGCTGAGGATTGTACAGAGAGTTGAGCAGCAGTGGGAGGTTTGAAGAAACCAGAATCAATAAGCTGTTTTCGGCGAGCATCAGAGAGAGGAGTTATTTCAGCATTTGCCAGATATGTGCTATGAAAGATTGGCAACATTTCCCTTGACCTATCCTCGCCATTCTCTCAGCAAATCCAGCTTCCCATGAAGCTCTGAGCGTTTCAGGGTCCCAACGCTCTTCAGCATTGATAGCTACAATTTGTTGCTCCCCCTCAATACCAGCTGGGGGAGCTTCAGCATTGGTTTCTTTTTCAATCTCCCCCTCAACACCAGCAGGGGGAACTTCCATACTTGCATCCTCTTTAGTCTCCCCCTCAACATCAGCAGGGGGATTTTCAATACTTGCTTCCTTTTCTATCTCCCCCTCAGCACCAGCAGGGGGAACATCAGCCATTTCTAGTACCTTCAGCAGAGTCTTCATATATTTGGGCAACTGCCTTGTTAACTGCTTCAGTTACCAGATCTAGAACAGCAGCATCAACTTTCTCCCCCTTGGAAGTTGTATTGTTAATAACAACTTCCACAGTGGCCTGGCTGTTGGTTGGTTCACAAGTTGTGCAAGCAAGTTCTTAATTTCAGCAACTTCTGACTCCAGTTAATGTGCCTCTGGCGATCTTCCTCAGTGAAGGATGCTGAGGGAACTGGAAGATCAGCTACTTGTTTCTCCAAAGCTTGAATAGCCTTGGTGTTGCTTTCAACTTGAGTGGCTAGGGGAGAGATGAGATTATGCAGCTTCGTTATACCAGCAGCAGCAGACTTGCTGGTAGAGGCTGCTTTCTTTGCCAAGTAGCTGGTGGAATTTGCACATTTCACCATTGACAAAGCCTTAGATCGAATGACCTGCTGATCATGTTTGATGGCTTTTGTGGCTTCTTTGATTTTGTGTTGGTCAGCGGCCAAGGAGGTGAATTTTTCTTTGATCATCTCTACTTCTGAGCCATTTTCAACTTGCTTGTTGTACCAGCTGGTCAGAGTAGAGATCAGTCTTTCAGACTCATTTTCTTTCACATTTACAGCAACCTCCGCATATTTGGTGAGATCATTCAGTTGATGCTCCACCCTTTCCAACCTATCAGCAGAGTAGGTGGAGTATGAAATGCCCAAGTCCTTTGCAGAGAAAGACTTGGTTTCTGCTGTCTTGTGAGAAGAACAACCAGGAACAGCTTGAAAAGAGGAAGGCATGCCCATAGAGAGCATGGTGTTCACTGGTCTAACAGGAGGGGTAGGAGGTCTTGCACTTAAAGTTACTGCCTCATCAACATTTTCCTCGACCTCCATGTCACTGGCATCTACTTCTTCAGCATGACTATCAGGGTCAAGCTGAAAATCCTCAGTGACAAAGTCTCCTAACTCATAGTCACTTTCATCATCAGTAGCAATCTCAACACCAACCTCTTCTTCAGCAACAACATCATCAATACCCCCAGTTTCAACATCCGCAACCTCTTCTTCAGCAAACATCATCAATATGCCCAATTTCAATATTCAGATTCTCTCCCCAGCAACCTGCACTTCAGAAATATCAGCAGCAGTTGCGTCCCTTTCAGCGATAGAGAAGTTGATTGGGTTGGGAGAAGATTCAGGTTGTTGCTGCACTACATTTTCAGCAGCAGCATGGGTTTCTTCTTCATCAACAAGAGAGAGTTGAGAGGGTTCCACCCTTCTTAATATTTTCTTCTTTTTAGGAATAACACTTTTCTTGGTCACTTTGGGAGTTTTGGAGGATGCTGGAGGGGTTATCAGCATACCAGCTCCAGCAGGATTTTGCTTATATACATCAGGATACATGGTGAAAAGTACCTGCTTCATTGCTGGAGTGAGCGCAGCATACTTTGAATCGAAATGCTCAGGGTCACAAGCAGGAATTTTATAGACAGAGCTTGCAACCCTTGGAGAGAGAATGAATTGAGCGCCCTCTGGCATGTACTTTTCTTTCAGCACGTGTCTGAAAACCAATGATAGAAAGCGTGTAAAGGGCACTGAGCTCGAGCGATTTCTGATAGTGACCTTGGACTTCAAGTCTTCAAATATAACGTTGGCAAAGTCAATGTTTCGACCATTTGCCAGTGCATATATCATTTGCATTTGGGCAGCAGTGGCTTGATCAAAGGATCCACTGTTCCCACCAAGGCACTGAATAACATGTGTGAACAGCAACCTCCATACACCAGGAATATACTTCTTCTGAGGATTACTGTGCACAGGTAGTGCTGGTACCATGTTTGTCCCATACCCAATGGTTAATAACCATTCTTTCCATACTGAGGTAGGGACCAAATCAACAAAGGGTATCTAGGATTGTTTAGGCAGCCTGAGAACATCTCTTAATAGATCAGCAGAGATGGAGATGGTGTGATTCCCTTTCATGACAGTGCCTTTGATGGTGCTACTGGACACATCATAGTCACAAGTCCACCAGAATTCCCTCAAGAGATGAAGACACATCTCATGGGGATTTTTATAGATTGCTCTTCTAACTGGACATCCTTTGATGAAGTCCAGCATAGAATAATATCCTTTAACTTTGGAAGGGATTTCTTCAGATCCCAAGTAGTTATTTGCTTTAATCACAAGTTTCTGGGCTTGAAAAGAAACTTGTTTAGAAGGGAGAATGCCTTCATTATCGAAGACTTCAGAAGTGAGATAAGTGGGAATGTTTTCTGGGTTTTCTTGAGTTTGTTCAGATTGAGAGGCCATTTTATATCAAGATAATAGGAAGGAAGATGAGATATGAAGAAGAGAAGATGAAAAGATTAAAAGAATATTGAAAAGTTTGAGGGAATGTGGAAAAGATTTTTAGAAGTGAATGAGGAACGAAATGAACGTGAAAGATGATATGGGAGAGGGTTTACATATATATGGTATGGATATGGGACCCATGACTGTACACAAGAGTCCTCATGGACTCTCTTTCATACGTAATATATATGAGGGAAATTATTTTGTACCAATGATAGTACGAGAGAAATAATTATATATAATGAAAATACGTTTAATTATACGTATGTGAGTAACGTATATAAAAAATTTGATGTGACAACTTGTACCACAATTTCAAATGTACTCAAGTAATTACGGCGCGTACAGTGTACAAGTTGCCCATTAGGGAAGAAATCGAGGTAACCGTTTGGTATTTCTAATTAAAATATTATTGTTAGTGGATATACTTAAGGAAAAGTTGAAATCTAAGAATATCCGCTGACAGAGTGTAGACAATCTGGTTACCTTTTTAAGAAAGCCAGTTTCAGTCAGCGACTTTCAGACAACTGATGGTCGCTGATGAATAGGATACAATTTTTAGCAAATTGTCAGCTATAAACGGATTTGATATGTCTTTACCAGCAGCCGTTTGCTGCTGGACTAGATAGAGGCTTTTAGCCCTCTATTGCTTTTGTTTGCTTTTTCCCAAAGCAACAGGGATAAACGGTTTTGGTTTGTCTTTACCAGCAGCCGTTTGCTGCTGGACTAGATAGAGGCTTTTAGCCCTCTATTGCTTTTGTTTGCTTTTTCCCAAAGCAACAGGGATAAACGGTTTTGGTTTGTCTTTACCAGCAGCCGTTTGCTGCTGGACTAGATAGAGGCTTTTAGCCCTCTATTGCTTTTGTTTGCTTTTTCCCAAAGCAACAGGGATAAACGGTTTTGATAAGTCTTTACCAGCGGCCGTTTGCTGCTGGACTAGATAGAGACTTTTAGCTCTCTATTACTTTTTATGTTCAGCGAGTAAGATATTCTTGAACTCGCTGAAGGATAACTTTTGACCATAAGGTCACTTCAGCATATGAGATATATGTTGAAACATCAGCAGACACGACTAGTCATGTCGCAGATTCACCATTCAGCATTCCCAACTTGCTGACCAGATATTTAAATCTTGTTTGATCTAAAGGTTTGGTAAAGATATCAGCAAGTTGGTCATCAGTGGGTATGAAATAGATTTCCACATCCCCTTTCATGACATGGTCACGAATGAAGTGGTACCTAATGTCTATGTGTTTGGTCTTAGAATGCTGAACAGGATTGTGTGTGATAGCAATAGCACTTGTATTGTCACACATAATGGGGATCTTAGAGAATTCTAAGTCGTAGTCAGCGAGTTGGTTTTTCATCCAGAGGACTTGTGCACAACAACTCGCTGCTGATACATATTCTGCTTCAGCAGTGGAGATGGAAACTGTATGCTGTTTCTTACTAGACCAACTAGTCAGCTTCCCCCCCAACAGTTGACATCCACCACTGGTGCTTTTCCTATCTAACATGCACCCAGCATAGTCAGAGTCAGAATATGCAATAAGGTCAAAGCTGGAGTCTTTGGGATACCAAAGACCTAGAGTGGGGGTACCTTTTAGGTACTTGAAGATTCGCTTGACAGCGAGAAGATGAGACTCTCTGGGAGAGGCTTGATATCTTGCACACAGACAGGTAGCAAACATGATGTCAGGACGACTCGCTGTGAGATACATCAGCGAGCCGATCATTCCTCTGTAGAGAGTAGGATTCACATGCTTACCATCAGGGTCAGCATGGAGATTATTAGGAGGAGACATGGGAGTGGCTTTGGTGGTCACATTTGATAAGTCGAATTTAGCCAGCATGTCTCGAATGTATTTCTCTTGGTTAATGAAAATCCCATTAGGGAGTTGGCGAATTTGTAAACCAAGAAAGAAGGTCAGCTCACCCATCATGCTCATCTCGAAATGAGAGGACATCAGAGAGCTGAACTTGGAGCAAAGTTTCTTGCTGGAGGACCCAAAGATGATGTCATCTACATATATCTGAACATATAGGACATCAGCACCCTTTCTATAGATGAAGAGGGTGCTATCAATGGATCCTCGCTGAAACTTATTGGAGAGAAGAAATTCAGAGAGTGTGTCGTACCAAGCTCTGGGAGCTTGTTTGAGACCATACAGCGCCTTATAGAGACGATAGACGTGGTGAGGCTTGGCTGGATCTTCAAAACCAGGTGGCTGCTCAACATACACTTCTTCATCGAGTTTTCCATTAAGGAAGGCACTCTTTACATCCATTTGATATACAGTGAAGTTTTTGTAAGCAGCATGTGCCAAGAATAAGCGTATAGCTTCCAATCTGGCCACTGGTGCAAAGGTTTCATCATAGTCAACACCTTCTTCTTGAAGGTAACCTTGTGCAACCAGCCTAGCCTTGTTACGTGTAACAACACCATCCTCGTCCATTTTATTGCGATAAACCCATTTTGTTCCAATTGGTTCTTTTCCAGGAGGTAAAGGAACCAGGAACCAAACATGCTGTCTTTGGAACTGGGTAAGTTCTTCTTGCATGGCAGCGACCCATGAAGGATCAACCATAGCTTCTCCTATGTTTTTGGGAGTGATCATAGACAAGAAGTTTACATATAGACATGTATTTCTAGTCGCTGATCGAGTGATAATGCCCTGCTGAGGATTACCAATGACTTGGTGAGCTGGATGACTAGATGTCCATTTAAGTGCTGGAGCACTTGAGACACCAAGTTGAGTGACAGCAGAAGTCTGGGTGATGGGATCAGCAGGAGTATTGTAAGAAGAGAGGTCAATGGTAAGAGTGGGTTCATGAGAATGATCAGCAGAGCCATTCGACTGATTTGAGTTATCATTGATGGCGGAGTCTTCAGCAGACTCCATTTCTTCAGCATTTGCTGAAGCATCATGAAACTCTTCCTCAGTAAGGTCATCAGCATGCACGTCATCAGCCAGTGATCTAGGTTTGGCTGATGCTGCATGGATTGACCTTAAAATTGGCTCAACTGGCTCAATCGAGTAGATATGAGCAGCAACTTGCTCTAGTTCAGCATCAGCTGAACTATCCTTTGTGATGTGCTGAATAGTATCAGGCAGCGAGCAAGAAGCATCAACAAATGAGTCAGCTTCCTCAGTGAGAGGATCAGCAGTCTCATTGAAAATGACCTCAGAAGAGTTGGATTGAATGTCCTTTAAGGCAGATGAACTTTCATCAAAAGTTACATGAATGGATTCATCAACTTTTTGAAGGCGAGTATTGAATACTCTGAATGCCTTGCTGATGGATGAATACCCAAGAAAGTATCCATCATCAGCTTTAGGATCAAATTTTCCTAGATGATCCTTGTTGTTTAGGATGAAAACAGGACATCCAAATACATGGAAGTATTTGATTTGAGGTACCTTTCCTTTCAGTACCTCATACGCTGTCTTGTCATGTCTTTTGACAATGAGACAGCGATTTTGAGTGTGACAAGCTGTATTAACAGCTTCTGCCCAGAACTTGCTGGGTAGAGAGGACTCACTGAGCATGGTGCGAGCTGCTTCGATGAGAGTTCTATTTCTCCTTTCAGCGACACCATTTTGCTCAGGGGTTCTAGTGGAAGAGAAATTTTGTGAGATCCCTTGATCAGCACAAAAGGATTCAAGAGTGTGGTTTCTGAACTCAGTACCATGATCGCTCCTGAGTTCTTTCACCCTTATGCTGTTGAGATTTTCCATTTTCTTGATGAAATTGATAATCTCTTCAGCAGCATCACTCTTAGAATGAAGAAAGATAGTCCAAGTGTATCGTGAATATTCATCCACGATTACTAAAGTGTATTTGCTACCCTTTAGACTTTGGACATTCACTGGACCAAAAAGATCCATGTGAAGAAGATGAAAGCAGCCAGAGATAGAATTGGCCTGCTTAGTTTTGAAAGTAGCTCTGTGGCTTTTACCTTTTTCACAAGCACCACAAAGTCTATCCTTTTCAAAAGAAAGATGAGGGAGGCCACGAACAAGGTTCTTTTTGGCCAGGGAGTTAATGGTTTTGAAATTCACATGCGACATACGCTTGTGCCATAACCAATTTAGTTCAGCAGCTGACTTGGCAAAGAAACAAGTCTCACTATCAGTCTTGATAGGAGTGAAGTCAACCAGATATACATCTCGTTTTCTTGGAGCAACCAAGACTACTTCTTTGTTTACATTTACTACAGTGCCTTGATGTTTATCAAGAATCACTTTGTAGTCAGCATCACAAAGTTGACTTATGCTGATGAGATTATGTTTTAATCCATTGACATAAGCGACTTTGTTGAACTTTATGAGTCCATTTGAGAGAAGACCATAACCTTCTGTTTGTCCAGTGGAATTGTCACCAAACACTACAGTAGGGCCAGCAGCCTCTACGTAGTTATCCAGCAGGGTCTTTTGAGCCAGTCATGTGTTTTGAACAGCCACTGTCCAAGTGCCACACACCTTTTCCCAGCGAGCCCTGCATGGATTTAACAGAAGGATTTAGATGGGTTCACTGTTGAACTCGCTGACAGACATGTCAGCAGGGTTAAAGATGGGAGATTCAGAGGATTCTTCTCTACTGACAGCGTCATCAGTAGAGAGAGGAAGAGGAGCACTAGGGTTAGTATTTTGAGGCATGTCATGATCAATCACATAGGTGTGATATTGATCAGCAGAGGTGACAGTGGTTCCAGTATCAAGAACAGTCAAGTTGCTGACTTGATTGTTGTTCCCATACTCAACCAGAATGCTACCTCGACCAGTAGTTATGATCTCTTGAGAGAGAGGAAAGGAGATTCGCTGAGCAGCAATGTAGTCAGCAATGTTCTCCTCAGTGAGATCGGTTGACTCTCCTACACTATTTATACGATCAGCAGAAGTAGAACTTTCGCTGACGATAGTGGAAGAGGAAGCAGCCGCTGAAGAAGAAGGATTAGGTTGAATGTCAACTTCAGGAGCATCCCTGGAGTTGTCACAATCAGAAGCAATGTGACCTCTGCTGCCACATTTGTAGCATTTTTTTGCAGAGGTGCTGCCCTTTTGATTTTGAAGGAAGAATTCCTTCAGTTGGGAGGAGAGATCATTAACTTGCTGAGCCAGCTCGTTAATTTTAGGGTCAGCAGAGGAAGATGCCTTTTTCTTAGGCTTAGGCTTTTGCTTATGCTTTTGTGGAAGCTGAAGCATCTTAGGAGCAGGACCCAAAATGGACTTTTCCTCTTGGATCCTCAGATTGAGATGTAGAGGGGATTTTTGATCCCTTGACTACACTCCAAGCTAGATTGACAGCAGGGTGAGTAGAAGAAGAAGGACCCTGCTGAGATGGATGCACTCTTTTTGGAGTGATCGATCTAGGTTGCTGGTTTGGAGTAACAGACCTATTTTTTCTATGAGGCAAATGTTGCCTATTTGGGGTAGTAGGTCTCACTTGCTGATGAGGCAAGTGTCCTCTTTGAGGAGTGATAGGCCTAACTTGCTGATGGGGCAAGTGTCCTCTTTGAGGAGTGATAGGCCTATTTTGAGTGTGAGACATTCTCTCCTTTTGGGGAGTTTTATGCCTCAAGATAGGAGTAGGCCTAGGTTGAGGTGCCTGCTGATGAACATGTTTATCAGCAGATCGGACCTTAGAAGGTCCAACTTCATGATATCTAGCGTCACCAAACCTGACGCGTCTCTGCATAACATGTTCATCCTGAACAGTTTTACTGTCAGCATGGGCAGGAGCTTGCTGAGAGGATGGAACAGAAGAGGGTTGAGCAACGGGTTGAGGTTGCTGACTGACATGATTAGCTCGCTGAGGCGTGCTATAGTCATAAGGGACAGCAACCTTGCTTTTTCTGAAGGGTTCAGAAGGTTTGAAGATGAGCTGCTGAGGAGCGATGGGCTTAAAGCCATCACTTCCAATATCACCTTCAAATGATTCCCCAGAAGAGTATTGAACTCTTCCTTCGTTTGGCATCATACCAATAATGGGAAGATGAGGAAAGGGGTTGCTTGTGCTAGCTGGGGGACTAGTACTATTTTCCTCAGCATTGGATGGGTTGCTGGTAGTAGAAGTGGTAGTACCAGCATCCATTTCATTATGGTAATTGTTACCCCTAACAAAATACCATTTCTTCATCTCTTCAGGAGAGATGACAGCAGATGGAGGAATAGAATAATCAGGCTTAACCTCATCGCTGAACAAGTCAGAAATAGAGGCAGCAGCATTAAAGTCACCACCTATTACTGCCTGAACTTGAGCAGGGACTTGTTCATTTAGGCACTGATGGTGAAACCTAGAAGCTTTTGACCAGGAGGTCACAATCTTCTTAAGGTTGGCCACTTCAAGCTTGAGTTTTTCATTCTCAATTTGAACCTTTTGGGCCAACAACTCATGAGATTGGAGTTCAACATGAACATTCCTCAACTCATTGAGTCTTTCAGATTTTTCACTTAACTCCAAAGAAGTAGAGTCAAGTTTAGATTGGACATCAGCTCGTATAGATTCAACAAACTGAAAGTCACAAAGAAGAGATTCGAAGATTTTTGGTTTATCTTCTTCAGAAGCAGAGGAGTGAGCACAAACCTTTTTAATGGTGACGTTCACCCACTGACTTGAGGAGACTTGATCTCTTGTCAAAGCATCTCCATCAGCGAGCGCCATAAGACACATGGCGTCAACATATTCTTCACTGTCTGAATCGTCTGATTCAGCCCAGTCGTGCTCTTCAGCAACCAGCCCTTTTGCTGGTGTTTTTGCCTCTTCCATTTCAGCAACTTTGGCCTTCAGCTGATAGTATTTGTTCCTGTACTCATCAGTAGGTTTGGAAGGGTTAGTTTTAGGAGCAGCAGGAGTTGGTATGGCAACCCTGCACTCCTTTTGGTAGTGGCCTTTTCTTCCACATCTCCAGCACTCCTCTTGAGCTTTGTCAACAGGAGGCTTATATGGAGCAACCGACCTACGGTTGTTCCATTTACGGGAGTATCTTTTACCAGCGACTAAGGCAAAATCCATAAAGTCGCTGAACATCTCTTGTTTCTCTTCAGCATTAAGATCATCAACAAGAGATTGAATAGGTTGTGGAAGAGAAGAGCTAGCACCAGTATTGAGATTACTGGGCTCAGCAGAGATAAGGGCGAGAGGGTCAAGGGCAGAATGTGCAGAAGAGGTGACAGTAGAAGAAGAGGGACCAGCACGATGCTGTGCATCAGCGGCAGCTCTAAGATTTTGAGCAAGAGCTCTTTCTTCGAACTGTAGCATGCCAAAGAGAGACTCAAGGTTAAGGCCATTGAGTCGCTCAGTGGTTCTGAGTATTTGTCTCAGACCTTGCCACTTGATAGGTAAACTATCAAGAAATTTGTGGCACACCTCAAAGTCATCGTGGGTGATACCAACAGTGGTCATATCGTTCAGCAACCCTTTGAAACGGGTATAGGTGCCGTTAAGACCTTCATTAGGGAGGGAAAAGAAGTTTTCATAGGCTCTTTTTAAGTCTATTCTTTTAGTGGCAATGGTAGCAGCAGAGCCTTCATGCATGCTAACCAGTCTATCCCAAACTTCCTTTGAAGAGGGATATCTAATAACCACTTTCATGAGGTCAGTGGGAAGAGTGCTGACAATCATGTTTTTGAGCCTTGCATCAAGGTTAACAAGTCTCCTTTCATCGTCGGTCCATTGAAACTCTGGTTTGACAATGTCAATCACAATCTCAGGAGCATCAACAGTTGCTCCTGGTGTTCTTTGAACCAGAGTGGGGATATAAGGACCGACGGTCAGAATGGACATAAGATAGGGTTCCACACCCACTATATGTAGTAACATTCTTTCCTTCCAAGACCCAAAGTCATCGGGCTCGAATCTTGGAGGGACAGATACATAACCGAAGTCACGAGTGTTAACAAGGGTGGGAACAGCAGTCATGTTCTTTGTTTAAGAAAAGATTAAAAGGTTTTAAGAAGGTAAGTATGCAAACGGATCTTCGTTTCAATAAATTAGAAACGTTGGCTCTGATACCACTTGACAGTCCAGGATTTGCACACTTATGTTTTGATTTAATTAGACAATTAAGTAAAGAACAGAAGTAAAGAACATAAACAAGAACAAGTTCAATTGTAAGAGAAACTATGCAAGTCTAATCATATGTATCATTGATTAAACGATGAATACATGTTCGATGTTACAACTTGTCTTACAAGAATACAAATGAACTAGATAATTGCTAAGCCTAGAAAGTAGAGAAAGAAACTTAAGCAATTACAAATAAAGTGATACACACTTTGTGGTGACAAAACACACATGATAAGATGCGGCTGTGTTCCTTTATATAGAATAGGAATTAGGGCAACACAGCCTTACAATGATAGTGATGTGATGGTGGTTGTCGACATTCCATTGGCTCTAAGTACTTGGATCCAGGAGCCTTTGTCTTCTTTACCAAAACGGGTATGAAAGAGAAAACCCTTATTTTGGTCCCAACTGTACCTTTGCCATATAAGGTAACATTCAGTTGGAAGAACCACCATGTGACTTCTTGTCTTCTTGTTGGTTTGAAATCTTCCCGCCTTGACAAACAATTTGGAAAGCAAACCACCCGCTGACGAGAGTCAATGACTCGCTGACGACCCACGTCAGCGACCAAGTCTGGTCAGCGAATCCTTGACTCAACAATATGACTATTAGATAGTGTTCGCACGTTACGGCGATACCTCTAAAAAATAAAAAAGTGGTGGTTAAATTGCAAATCTGTACCAAACTTTAACGTTATGCCACTAATCGTGGACTTACTCGTTATGCCATCAACATGGACTTTACGTTATGCCACTAATCGTGGACTTACTCGTTATGCCATCAACATGGACTTTACGTTATGCCACTAATCGTGGACTTACTCGTTATGCCATCAACATGGACTTTACGTTATGCCACTAATCGTGGACTTACTCGTTATGCCATCAACATGGACTTTACGTTATGCCACTAATCGTGGACTTACTCGTTATGCCATCAACATGGACTTTACGTTATGCCACTAATCGTGGACTTACTCGTTATGCCATCAACATGGACTTTACGTTATGCCACTAATCGTGGACTTACTCGTTATGCCATCAACATGGACTTTACGTTATGCCACTAATCGTGGACTTACTCGTTATGCCATCAACATGGACTTTACGTTATGCCACTAATCGTGGACTTACTCGTTATGCCATCAACATGGACTTTACGTTATGCCACTAATCGTGGACTTACTCGTTATGCCATCAACATGGACTTTACGTTATGCCACTAATCGTGGACTTACTCGTTATGCCATCAACATGGACTTTACGTTATGCCACTAATCGTGGACTTACTCGTTATGCCATCAACATGGACTTTACGTTATGCCACTAATCGTGGACTTACTCGTTATGCCATCAACATGGACTTTACGTTATGCCACTAATCGTGGACTTACTCGTTATGCCATCAACATGGACTTTACGTTATGCCACTAATCGTGGACTTACTCGTTATGCCATCAACATGGACTTTACGTTATGCCACTAATCGTGGACTTACTCGTTATGCCATCAACATGGACTTTACGTTATGCCACTAATCGTGGACTTACTCGTTATGCCATCAACATGGACTTTACGTTATGCCACTAATCGTGGACTTACTCGTTATGCCATCAACATGGACTTTACGTTATGCCACTAATCGTGGACTTACTCGTTATGCCATCAACATGGACTTTACGTTATGCCACTAATCGTGGACTTACTCGTTATGCCATCAACATGGACTTTACGTTATGCCACTAATCGTGGACTTACTCGTTATGCCATCAACATGGACTTTACGTTATGCCACTAATCGTGGACTTACTCGTTATGCCATCAACATGGACTTTACGTTATGCCACTAATCGTGGACTTACTCGTTATGCCATCAACATGGACTTTACGTTATGCCACTAATCGTGGACTTACTCGTTATGCCATCAACATGGACTTTACGTTATGCCACTAATCGTGGACTTACTCGTTATGCCATCAACATGGACTTTACGTTATGCCACTAATCGTGGACTTACTCGTTATGCCATCAACATGGACTTTACGTTATGCCACTAATCGTGGACTTACTCGTTATGCCATCAACATGGACTTTACGTTATGCCACTAATCGTGGACTTACTCGTTATGCCATCAACATGGACTTTACGTTATGCCACTAATCGTGGACTTACTCGTTATGCCATCAACATGGACTTTACGTTATGCCACTAATCGTGGACTTACTCGTTATGCCATCAACATGGACTTTACGTTATGCCACTAATCGTGGACTTACTCGTTATGCCATCAACATGGACTTTACGTTATGCCACTAATCGTGGACTTACTCGTTATGCCATCAACATGGACTTTACGTTATGCCACTAATCGTGGACTTACTCGTTATGCCATCAACATGGACTTTACGTTATGCCACTAATCGTGGACTTACTCGTTATGCCATCAACATGGACTTTACGTTATGCCACTAATCGTGGACTTACTCGTTATGCCATCAACATGGACTTTACGTTATGCCACTAATCGTGGACTTACTCGTTATGCCATCAACATGGACTTTACGTTATGCCACTAATCGTGGACTTACTCGTTATGCCATCAACATGGACTTTACGTTATGCCACTAATCGTGGACTTACTCGTTATCACAATCCCCCCCCCCCCCCCCCCCCCCCCCCCCCCCCCCCCCCCCCCCCCCCCCCCCCCCCCCCCCCCCCCCCCCCCCCTCTTATCACAATCATTCATCACAACAAGCATTCACAAATACGTTCATGGAAAACAAAGCATTTACGTTCAACAAGTCATCGTTTAATATCAAATCATTTCAAGTAAATCGTTAGAACGTTTAAGTAAAACAAGTACACTTTTCACCCCAAATGTAAGAGGAAACGGGGCTACGAAACTCACCTTTGACGAGCTTACACGAGTTATAGTCAAATTATAAACGTCCAACAATCGCTTCGTGAACACCACCTATCAAACATACATATTACAATCACTTGTCAAATCCTAATCGGAGCTTTATAAGGGTAAGTAAACATTGAATAACAATCGGGACTCGATTTAGTCGTGTCTTAACTCTTAAACGTCTTAATGGCTCTACCGAACATAAACAAGGACACTTTGACACGACATTTTTAGAAATGGAGATGGATTCACCCCACATGGATGTTACCATGAGGAAATAGACTCTCATACGATTCCAACGATAGGTCATATGCCTAAAACGGACAAACGGATCAAAAGATATATACATATATATATATGATCGTTTGAGTTAATATCTCAAGTTGGTTTCAAAAGTGACTCACGACTTTGAACGAATGGTTTGTCTTGTGTAAGGCACCAATAAGATCATAAGAGGACATTCTGGAAAGGTCGGGACGATCCTAGGATGCTAGAACTGAAGCTAGGAAAAAGTTAAGTGATTAAGACCCCCAATTGCGCCGCAACATAGGATTGCGCCGCAACAGGAAAACAGACGTTTAAGTTGCGCCGCAACTTGTATAGTTGCGCCGCAACCCACCCAGTTCAGCACCAGCACGAGCCAAACACCCCTAAAACACTCATTTTGACTCCATAAACGACCAAGGAGGATCTAGGACCCGATTTCAAGCTTAAATCCACACATTTGGACATAAACAAACATAACCCACATCTTAGTTTCATTCCATAACATCATACAAATCCGAATTCACCTCCATTTCAACCAAAACTCTAAATGAAACCCTAATTTGACTCAAACCCGTTTTTGACCCGAAATCAACCAAGAACTCATAAGATTCGACTAAGAAACAAGTTCAATAACATAAAATGGAGAGATTTAGCTAGATTTCACTTACCAAAACAACCCGGATCTTAAATTTCGAATTCTTGGAAACTTGGAAAGGATGAACACTTCAAAACCCTAGATTCTTGCAAGATGATGATTATATTTGTTATTATGGTTAAATTACTTGGTTAAATCTAGGAGCAAAGCAATATTTATTATGAATTTAAGAAGATTAAAGATGGTGGGTGAAGAAGATGAAAAGGGAGTTAAAGAGAGAGAGAGAGGGATAAGGTTTTTGGTAAAAATGAAATTGAATGGATGGATGTGAGAGGGGGGAGTGAGAGGGGCCGGCCTTGGGGTCTCATTTTTGAGGCCCCGCTCCGCTAATTTCGACAAATAGCTAAACGTTAATCATTTAAACGCTAAAACGAACCCGTAAACGCAAATAAACTCCACGTTACGTTAATACACGACAAAACGTTCGATAATTCATATAACTCGTGAAATCGTTCACATTTAATTGTCTCAGCAACAATCTCGGGTCCAATGAGTTGGCTTTCACCAACTTCCGCCCAAGCTAAAGGTGATCTACAATATCTCCCATACAAGGCCTTAAATGGGGCCATTTATATGCTAGTATGATAGCTATTATTATAGGAGAATTCGACCAAAGGGAGATGCACATCCCAATTACCACGTTTCACAAAACGGACTACTCCCTTCCACGGAGACACTTTGAGTAACACATAATCACCAACTTCGAATTCAAGAGGTCGTCGTCTAACGTTGGCATACTTTAGTTGTCGTTCCCGGGCCACTCTCAACTTCTCTTTGATTTGAGAAATCAATTTAGTTGTCTCAGCAACAATCTCGGGTCCAATGAGTTGGCTTTCACCAACTTCCGCCCAAGCTAAAGGTGATCTACAATATCTCCCATACAAGGCCTTAAATGGGGCCATTTATATGCTAGTATGATAGCTATTATTATAGGAGAATTCGACCAAAGGGAGATGCACATCCCAATTTACCACGTTTCACAAAACGGACTACTCCCTTCCACGGAGACACTTTGAGTAACACATAATCACCAACTTCGAATTCAAGAGGTCGTCGTCTAACGTTGGCATACTTTAGTTGTCGTTCCCGGGCCACTCTCAACTTCTCTTTGATTTGAGAAATCAATTTAGTTGTCTCAGCAACAATCTCGGGTCCAATGAGTTGGCTTTCACCAACTTCCGCCCAAGCTAAAGGTGATCTACAATATCTCCCATACAAGGCCTTAAATGGGGCCATTTATATGCTAGCATGATAGCTATTATTATAGGAGAATTTGACCAAAGGGAGATGCACATCCCAATTACCACGTTTCACAAAACGGACTACTCCCTTCCACGGAGACACTTTGAGTAACACATAATCACCAACTTCGAATTCAAGAGGTCGTCGTCTAACGTTGGCATACTTTAGTTGTCTCAGCAACAATCTCGGGTCCAATGAGTTGGCTTTCACCAACTTCCGCCCAAGCTAAAGGTGATCTACAATATCTCCCATACAAGGCCTTAAATGGGGCCATTTATATGCTAGCATGATAGCTATTATTATAGGAGAATTTGACCAAAGGGAGATGCACATCCCAATTACCACGTTTCACAAAACGGACTACTCCCTTCCACGGAGACACTTTGAGTAACACATAATCACCAACTTCGAATTCAAGAGGTCGTCGTCTAACGTTGGCATACTTTAGTTGTCGTTCCCGGGCCACTCTCAACTTCTCTTTGATTTGAGAAATCAATTTAGTTGTCTCAGCAACAATCTCGGGTCCAATGAGTTGGCTTTCACCAACTTCCGCCCAAGCTAAAGGTGATCTACAATATCTCCCATACAAGGCCTTAAATGGGGCCATTTATATGCTAGTATGATAGCTATTATTATAGGAGAATTCGACCAAAGGGAGATGCACATCCCAATTACCACGTTTCACAAAACGGACTACTCCCTTCCACGGAGACACTTTGAGTAACACATAATCACCAACTTCGAATTCAAGAGGTCGTCGTCTAACGTTGGCATACTTTAGTTGTCTCAGCAACAATCTCGGGTCCAATGAGTTGGCTTTCACCAACTTCCGCCCAAGCTAAAGGTGATCTACAATATCTCCCATACAAGGCCTTAAATGGGGCCATTTATATGCTAGTATGATAGCTATTATTATAGGAGAATTCGACCAAAGGGAGATGCACATCCCAATTACCACCGAATCCATGGCACAAGCTCTTAGCATATCTTCTAACGTTTGGATCGTTCTTTCACTTTGACCATCGGTTTGTGGATGGAACGCCGTACTCATGTCAAGTCGAGTGCCCATCGCTTTTTGGAACGCCTTCCAAAACTTTGAAGTAAATCGGGCATCCTGATCGGTTATTATGGAAATTGGCATTCCATGTTTGGATATCACTTCTTTGATGTACAAGCGTGCCATGGTGTCAAATTTGTCGTCTTCCCGGATGGCTAAGAAGTGAGCCGACTTAGTCAATCGGTCAATAATCACCCAAATGGTGTCCCGACCACTACTCGTTCTTGGCAACTTCGTTATGAAGTCCATGGCAATTTCTTCCCATTTCCACACCGGTGTTCTCGGTTGAACTAGCAAACCGGGTGGTTTCTTGTGGTCGGCCTTTACTTGCAAACATGTGATATATTCACTAACGTATCTAGCAATGTCTTTCTTCATTCCCGGCCACCAATACAAATCCCTCAACCCGAAATACATCTTGTCGGAACCCGGGTGAACCGAGTAGGCTGACTTATGAGCTTCATTCATCAATTTCATCCGAAGCCCACCCAAAATGGGAATCCACAATCGTTCAACAAAATATAATCCATCATCGTCTTTTCTATCAAATTGTTCCTCTAAGCCATGTAAAGCTTCATTGATGAAGTTTTCCGGCCTAGTTGCCAATCTTTGAGCCTCGATGGTGGAGTCACGAATACTCTTTTGTACGGTAAGGCTCATTGCTCTAACTCGCCTCGGTTTTACACGTTCCTTTTGACTTAATGCATCGGCTACAACGTTGGCTTTACCCGGATGGTAATGAATAACACAATCATAGTCGCTAAAGAGCTCCAACCATCTTCGTTGCCTCATATTTAATTCACTTTGGTCAAAAATGTGTTGAAGGCTTTTGTGATCGGTATAGATCACGCTCTTGGTGCCATACAAGTAATGCCTCCAACATTAAGGCAAATACGACCGCTCCCAATTCCAAGTCATGAGTCGGGTAATTCTTCTCATGCACCTTCAATTGCCTAGATGCATAAGCAATCACCTTACCCCGTTGCATCAAGACACAACCCAATCCTTGCCCGGATGCATCACAATAAACCACAAAATCATCGGCTCCATCGGGCAAGCTTAAAATGGGTGCATCACACAACTTGTTCTTCAACAATTGGAATGCTTGTTCTTGCTTTTCGCCCCAATCAAACCTCGTTTCTCTTTGAGTTAACAAGGTCAAAGGTTGGGCCATTTTTGAAAAGCCCTCGATGAATCTTCTATAATAGCCCGCCAAACCAAGAAATTGGCGGATCTCGGTTGGCGTCTCGGGCCTTCTCCAATTCTTTACTGCTTCAATCTTACTCGGATCGACGTGTATACCTTCCTTGCTCACCACATGTCCAAGGAAGTGGACTTCTTCCAACCAAAATTCACACTTGGAAAACTTGGCATATAACTTTTCCTTCCGAAGTAACTCCAAGACTAGCTTCAAATGCTCTGTGTGATCTTCCTTCGTCTTGGAATAGATAAGTATGTCATCAATGAAAACAATGACGAATTTATCCAAGTATGGATCACACACCCGGTTCATCAAGTCCATGAACACCGCCGGTGCATTAGTTAAACCGAAGGGCATGACCGTGAATTCAAAGTGCCCATAACGAGTTCGGAAAGCCGTTTTTGGAATATCATCTTCGTGTACCCGCAATTGATGGTAACCCGATCGCAAGTCAATCTTTGAGAAGTATTTAGCACCTTGGAGTTGATCAAACAAGTCGTCGATTCTAGGAAGAGGATAGCGATTTTTCACCGTTAACTTGTTCAATTCTCTATAATCGATACACATTCGGAAAGACCCGTCTTTCTTTTTGACAAATAAGACCGGTGCTCCCCACGGTGATTGGCTAGGGCGGATGAAGCCCTTTTCTTGAAGTTCTTTGAGTTGGGTAGCCAACTCTTGCATTTCGGTCATGGCTAGGCGATACGGCGCCTTGGCCACGGGGGAAGCGTTAGGAACAAGATCAATACGGAAATCGAGTTGACGAGAGGGAGGCAAACCCGGTAAATCATCCGGAAAGACATCCGCAAACCCATTGACTACGGGCACGGTCTTCAATTCAACCTTGGTGATGTTAACATTATACACTTTATTTTCCCAAGACTCGAACTTTTCACCTTGAACCACTAATTCCTCACCATTCTCTAACGGTATTCTAACTATTTTATTACCACAATCAATTACCGCGTTAACGGACGACATCCAATCCATACCAACGATCACGTCAAAACTACCAATATCAAAAGGGACCAAATCTATGTAAAACGGGTGGTCGTTCAAATCTAAGATGCAATCACGAACAACTTGACTAACTCTAGACAAACCGCCATTTACCATCTCGAGTTCAAAATAATACGTTAACGGGCTAAGGCTAGCATTAATCAACGGAATAAAATCATTGGATATGAGGCTAAAGTCAGCCCCGGAATCAAATAACACGGTGGCATATTGGTCGTTGAGAAGAAAAGTACCTGCCACGACGTTTGGGTCAACATGAGCCTCGGCCGCATTCACGGCAAAAGCTCTACCACGGGGGGCCAATTGTTGACGAGGAGCTTGAGGAAGTTGTTGTTGTTGGCCTTGAAGTCCCCGGTTTTGATTTGGACCGGCAATTTGTAGTTGATTCGGGTGCACGGTCACTTGAACTTGTTGGCCGATGAGATTTGGGCATGTGTTTCGGTAGTGCTCTTGACTACCACATTCATAGCAATTGCCCCGAGCCGGAAAACGAGCATTAAGAGGAACAACATTCAATGGTGCACCCCTAGGATTGGTGGGACACATCTTGGCCATATGGCCCGGTTGATTGCAATAGAAACACGCTTCACAACGATATTGGGGTCGGTGATGACGGTTACACCTAGGGCACAAAGGAGCCATCCCGGCATAACCTTCCTTAACCGGCATAGTCGCCGCAAACACTTTCCCACCTCTAGTTGGTTTCTTGTTGTGATACCTCTCCACCTTCTTGGTACCACTAGACTCGGCTACTTCTTTTCTCTTGCCATCACTCTTGCTCAACTTGCCACCCCTAATAAGCTCCAAAGTCACGCTAGCGGTGCGGGTGGTTGCCTCTTTGTATGTCAAAGGCATGGTGGGGTGAGAAACAAGCATTCTCACTTCATGGGGCAACCCCGCAACATACTTCTCAATTTTCACATCATCGGGTCTCACATAATGGGGAATGAGTCTAGAGAGTTGGCCAAAACGGCGAGTGTAACCCTCATAGTCTCCTCCCTTCATGGCAAGCTTAGAGAATTCTTCTTGCAAATTTCTCATTTCGTGTGCCGGACAATATTTAGTAATTATCATCCTTTTGAAGTCTCCCCAAGGTAGGTTGTTAGCCGCATCAATCCCCAATTCCTCAACCTCCTCATTCCACCATTCAAGAGCATCACCTTTCAACATGCCGGTGACATAAGAAATTCGTTGGTGATAAGCACAACCACTCCGAGCAATGATCGATTCAATTGTCTCCAACCATTCTAAACAACCCGTGGCACCACCAACTCCATTAAATTCCGGAGCTCCACAAAGTTTGAAGTCCTTGAACAAGCACCCTTGTTGGTAAGCATCATGACCTCTTGGTCGCACAAAACCTTCTCCTCCATCCTCACCGTTTACATTCACATCTTCATCTTCGTTTTGAACATGAACCGCTTCATCTTCCGGTTCTTCTTGTTCATTTCTAGCTTCCATGGCCGTTTGGATTCGGGCCACAAGATCCGGCATGAGATCATTTAGAGCTTGAGTGATAACCTCGGCGGTTACCGGGGGATTGGCACCACCCCGGCCACCACGACCCACCACGGTCCACCCCTCACCCACGTCCACCTACAACTTCTTCTTCCTCTTGAGCACGAGGGCGGCGAACAACTCTTTTCGGTCTAACCATACTTCCTGAACACACGTGTTAGATTAGCAAGTTAATTCTCACATTTCACACACGAATAATCGAAATCGGCCGTCATATAACAAACAATACATACCTAAATCCTTCTAAATCGTTACAAGAACATATAATTCTACGGGGATATTATCATGGCAATGATCTAAGGCATCATCGTTTCATGCAATTCATAATCAACATCACAATCACAAGCCAACTAATACAAATATATAAAGGGGTCTAGTCATAACAAGGTGGGTAAAGCATAGTCCGAATCTTAACTTCAACATTCAACACATTAAAAGTGTTTGTATACAGGGTGTACCATCGGCTAACCCTCCACACCGTTAATACATTGAATGGATGTCAAGACTCGGTTCCATTATGCCCTCTAAGTATTGGCCGGGTATGTATACAGGGTGTACCATCGGCTAACCCTCCACCCAACCAACACTCATTAAGCATACCGGGTTACCTACTATACTTCATCCACTATGCGCAATCCACGAGGCCATTAACTTCATATTAAAGGGTAACCATAGATTTGTTGATCAGGCGCCTCTAGGGTTACCGAGTGTTATACTCCGTTAATACCATCGTTTCACTTTGCTAGGGTTAAACAATAAAAGTTCAAGAATATACGTCAACGTTCATCCAGTAAGTCACGGTGTATCCCGACACTAATACATGCATCAATCAAGTCATCGCATAACAGTCAAGTTAACAATCATGGAAAACCTACAAACTCTGCTTACAGAAGTCTCATGCTTCATACAATTCACGTTGCACACACAGTTTCCTATCATGCATGCTAATTATGAAGATGTGGGTGCAATGGCTATAGACTAGGTCAAACCACCTAATTCTCTACAACCACGGCTCTGATACCATTCTGTAACACCCCAACATGGCGGAATCATGGGATATCACAAGAAAAGCATAGCATGACATGGAGATTAAATAGAGACGATACTACATGCAAATAAGGATTGGGCAATCCATGAATATAAGTTCAAATACGATTACAAGTACAACAAATGGATCACAAAATGCATAAGGAGCACATAACCATCAAATGTTACAAAAGAACAATTCAAAATGATGGCCAATAATCCTAAGCATAACCCGTAAAGGGATCAATGAATCACGGATCCAATAGTCAAGCCCAAATCCTAGCAAAGTCATGCAATCATCCATTTCGTCCTTGATTAACTTGATTACCTAAAAACTGTACTAAAACGGGTCAACATAAATTTAGTGAGTTCGTAGGTTTAAACGTTCAAGTCATAGTGTCGGGATAACAACCGTTAAGGGTATTCAAGGATGAGGACACTTACATAATCATCCATACGTTCACAATTCATCATAATCAACGTTACGTTACAACCAAACGTTCATATACAATATACACATTAAACAATATTGTTTACAACAACGTTATGCCACAAATGTGGACTTACTCGTTATGCCATCAACATGGACTTTACGTTATGCCACTAATCGTGGACTTACTCGTTATGCCATCAACATGGACTTTACGTTATGCCACTAATCGTGGACTTACTCGTTATGCCATCAACATGGACTTTACGTTATGCCACTAATCGTGGACTTACTCGTTATCACAATCATTCATCACAACAAGCATTCACAAATACGTTCATGGAAAACAAAGCATTTACGTTCAACAAGTCATCGTTTAATATCAAATCATTTCAAGTAAATCGTTAGAACGTTTAAGTAAAACAAGTACACTTTTCACCCCAAATGTAAGAGGAAACGGGGCTACGAAACTCACCTTTGACGAGCTTACACGAGTTATAGTCAAATTATAAACGTCCAACAATCGCTTCGTGAACACCACCTATCAAACATACATATTACAATCACTTGTCAAATCCTAATCGGAGCTTTATAAGGGTAAGTAAACATTGGATAACAATCGGGACTCGATTTAGTCGTGTCTTAACTCTTAAACGTCTTAATGGCTCTACCGAACATAAACAAGGACACTTTGACACGACATTTTTAGAAATGGAGATGGATTCACCCCACATGGATGTTACCATGAGGAAATAGACTCTCATACGATTCCAACGATAGGTCATATGCCTAAAACGGACAAACGGATCAAAAGATATATACATATATATATATATATATCGTTTGAGTTAATATCTCAAGTTGGTTTCAAAAGTGACTCACGACTTTGAACGAATGGTTTGTCTTGTGTAAGGCACCAATAAGATCATAAGAGGACATTCTGGAAAGGTCGGGACGATCCTAGGATGCTAGAACCGAAGCTAGGAAAAAGTTAAGTGATTAAGACCCCCAATTGCGCCGCAACTTAGGATTGCGCCGCAACAGGAAAACAGACGTTTAAGTTGCGCCGCAACTTGTATAGTTGCGCCGCAACCCACCCAGTTCAGCACCAGCACGAGCCAAACACCCCCAAAACACTCATTTTGACTCCATAAATGACCAAGGAGGATCTAGGACCCGATTTCAAGCTTAAATCCACACATTTGGACATAAACAAACATAACCCACATCTTAGTTTCATTCCATAACATCATACAAATCCGAATTCACCTCCATTTCAACCAAAACTCTAAATGAAACCCTAATTTGACTCAAACCCGTTTTTGACCCGAAATCAACCAAGAACTCATAAGATTCGACTAAGAAACAAGTTCAATAACATAAAATGGAGAGATTTAGCTAGATTTCACTTACCAAAACAACCCGGATCTTAAATTTCGAATTCTTGGAAACTTGGAAAGGATGAACACTTCAAAACCCTAGATTCTTGCAAGATGATGATTATATTTGTTATTATGGTTAAATTACTTGGTTAAATCTAGGAGCAAAGCAATATTTATTATGAATTTAAGAAGATTAAAGATGGTGGGTGAAGAAGATGAAAAGGGAGTTAAAGAGAGAGAGAGAGGGATAAGGTTTTTGGTAAAAATGAAATTGAATGGATGGATGTGAGAGGGGGGAGTGAGAGGGGCCGGCCTTGGGGTCTCATTTTTGAGGCCCCGCTCCGCTAATTTCGACAAATAGCTAAACGTTAATCATTTAAACGCTAAAACGAACCCGTAAACACAAATAAACTCCACGTTACGTTAATACACGACAAAACGTTCGATAATTCATATAACTCGTGAAATCGTTCACATTTAATTATGTCAAGTTACAAATCAACTAAAGTCAAAAATCGTGAATGTTACAGAATGAGCAGGCATCGTTAGATGGATCAGGTACAAAAGCGGGCTTAAAACTAAGCAACCTGAACAAAATGAAAATAAAAACATATATTTCTATTGCTCATAAAGTATGTGATACCCTTTTCGACCCATACTACTTGGCTTTCTATAGAAGCTATTAGCTACAAATCATAACCCAAAACCCGACCCAAGCCAAAGCATATTACCGACCCGTATATATTATATTACGTAATAACATCTTTATTTTCAATGTGTATTAAAAAGTTTAATTGGGTTCACCGGTTAGAAACTACATAAATACTTATAGTGAGTGAACGGTTAAAAAGAGAAAACGTTAATGAATCCCCGATTACTTCATAAAGAAACCTTTACTTGAAAGCTAGTAAGTAAAAAGGGACACATTAGATCCAAGTTTGGGGTGATGAGATATTTTAAATCAAATCTATGTGTGAGATCACTTAAACGTGACCCACATATGAGGTGTTCATTCCCTAAGAATATGTGATATCGGACCTTAAACTTTAGTTAGCAATACAATCATCAACTTAAAAGAAAAAATGTCAAAATTGAACCTGAGCATCAATTTAAGCGGTAAATTTGCCTTTTAAATGCATTTTTAGTGGTAAGTTTGACCTTTTAAAAAAATAAATGACAATTTGTTCTTTACATATATTTTGAGTGGCAAATTTATCCTTTTAACTCATAAAAAAAAAATCTTTGACTTAACAAAATGAGAAATGATTAATTAACCTAAAATTATTAGCCTAATTATCAACCTAACAATTTGAGCCTAACACTTGTCATTTCCTATATTTAATTAATAATTAATGCTTAATAGTTTAATTTTATGTCCTATTTTGCCCTTCGATTTATATAGAGTACAGATAGTTCTTATTTTCAAACAAACAGGCATTTATATATGTTTTAAATACAAGTTAAATCAATATTAGTTGTTTACGGAATAAATATTACTGTATTGAATCTACCTTCGTTATATACTATTTGGAATAGAAAGTAATTTAAACAAATAAATAATAAAATAATCATTCAACTGTACATGGATGCCAATGAAAAGAAAGCTTGATTTAATTAATTAATAAAATACCATATAGATATACTAACGAAAGGATGGCTTGATTCAATCCATATGATCCATTGAATAACTCCAAAATAGTATACGTACAACGATCCATAACAAACAACACCATTACACCACCACCATTTAAATGAGTAAAAACACTCATTTCATGCCTAAAACAAAAAAGTCATATAATTTAAGTCACAATATGACTATAACCAACGATGAGAGCAATATTTGAAATTTTTTGTTTAATGGAATCTTAGAATGCATCATTTACAAAAGCAACATATGACAGATTTCATAAGAAAGTTTATCATCCTAACTAAATAACTAAAGTATAAGAAAGTTTATCATCCTAACTAAAGTAGTAAGATAATCTATCTATAGTATACTAACATATGAATTCAAATATTCAATAAGACATTAGAATGACAAAAAGAATGGAATCGGTTTAATAACAAATATAATGAAATCTATGCCTTACATACATACTTTTATTTTGCAGCCAAAAAAACGGAGCGATAGCTGCGTGACGAAAGTGATGGAATGTGAAAGTGCTTGGAAAAAAAGAAGGGCCACTTTAGTTTGTTTTAGTAAATTAATAAGGGTAAAACATGAATTAAAATAAAAACCTTTGAATGGTGACACGTGTTTAGCCCACATGTTTAGGTTGATAATTAGGCTAATAATTTTAGGTTAATTAATCATTTCTCGAACAGAATATCAGTGCACATTGTGTGAAATTAAACGAGTAATTAATTTTATCTATATATTTTTTAATTTAAAAATTGGTGTAATTAGATGATCCGCAATTAACGTTAACGTCAGCTTCGTGAAAAGAAAATGAAAAATTAAAGTCAAACATAGAGAGAGTTTGTAAAATAATACGTGTACTACAATAACAAATCTGATCGAGCTGCTGCTGCCAATCTTCTTCTTCTTCCCATAAGCAAGTAAGATTCATATTTAATTGCAGTAGTTTACCGGATCTTATTATTATATACTCATCATCGGAGTTGTTAAGTTAAGTTGTAATTTTATTAAATACAAGAAGAAGAAGAAGATGTCGTTAATAAAAGAGGTTGAAAGTATCCGAATTCCATTTGAAGAGATAAAATCGGCCACCAACAACTTCAGCGAAAGTTTCGTAGAGCAATTGTTCATCGAAAGTGTTAGAGGACTGTTAAGTTATAAAGACAGAGTATATATGTTGTATTAATTCTTAGAAATCTGACATATTCAAACAAACTATAACCTGTTACAACCTTAGTGCATTATCCAACAAGACGACCCATCCATTTTGATATATCTAAAATTGACAGCGGCTTTCGTATGCAAATAAGCTATAATATAAGTTCTACCAAAATAAGCTTGTTATCTATACTTCTTTATAAAAATTACTCACCACCTACAAATAGAAAGTGTTACTCAAATGTTACATACGAAAGTAATAAACACCCACTATGGAAAAAGTTTTTATAAATTACCAAATTTGCCCTTAATGAATTAATTTACACCCTAAACCCTTATTTTAATAATTAACACTTTAAGCTCTTATCTTTTTAAATATTCCACTATCACCTTTACATCAACCTACACCACTTGACACCGCCACCACCACCAATAATACCGTCACCGACACCACTAGACCACCTCCCCACCACGTCGTCCCCGCCACCGCCGCCGTATTGCGCGGGTACCATGCTCGTCAATACAAAAGATTAAGCTCTACCAATATAAGTTATAACCCGAACGGGATGAGCATGCATCGTTAGATGGACCAGGTGCAAAAGCGGGGTTAAAAATAAGCAACATGAACAAAATGATATATAAACATATATTTCTATTGATCATAAAGTATGTTATACCCTTTTTGACCCATACTACATGGCTTTCTATAGAAGCTATTAGCTATAAAACATAACCCAAAACCCGACCCAAGCCAAAGCATATTACCGACCCGTATATATTATATTACGTAATAACATCTTTATTTTCAATGTGTATTAAAAAGTTTAATTGGGTTCACCGGTTAGAAACTACATAAATACTTATAGTGAGTGAACGGTTAAAAAGAGAAAACGTTAATGAATCCCCGATTACTTCATAAAGAAACCTTTACTTGAAAGCTAGTAAGTAAAAAGGGACACATTAGATCCAAGTTTGGGGTGATGAGATATTTTAAATCAAATCTATGTGTGAGATCACTTAAACGTGACCCACATATGAGGTGTTCATTCCTAATAATATGTGATATCGGACCTTAAACTCTAATTAGCAATACAATCATCAACTTAATAGAAAAAATGTCAAAATTGAACCTAAGAATCAATTTAAGCGGTAAATTTATCTTTTAAATGCATTTTTAGTGGTAAAACACTTGCAAGTACATCAACCAATCAATAAGTACAAAGCATGTTCTCAAGTGTAAAACACTTGGAAGTACATCAACCAATCAATAAGTACAAAGCATGTTCTCAAGTGTAAAACACTTGGAAGTACATCAACCAATCAATAAGTACAAAGCATGTTCTCAAGTGTAAAACACTTGGAAGTACATCAACCAATCAATAAGTACAAAGCATGTTCTCAAGTGTAAAACACTTGGAAGTACATCAACCAATCAATAAGTACAAAGCATGTTCTCAAGTGTAAAACACTTGGAAGTACATCAACCAATCAATAAGTACAAAGCATGTTCTCAAGTGTAAAACACTTGGAAGTACATCAACCAATCAATAAGTACAAAGCATGTTCTCAAGTGTAAAACACTTGGAAGTACATCAACCAATCAATAAGTACAAAGCATGTTCTCAAGTGTAAAACACTTGGAAGTACATCAACCAATCAATAAGTACAAAGCATGTTCTCAAGTGTAAAACACTTGGAAGTACATCAACCAATCAATAAGTACAAAGCATGTTCTCAAGTGTAAAACACTTGGAAGTACATCAACCAATCAATAAGTACAAAGCATGTTCTCAAGTGTAAAACACTTGGAAGTACATCAACCAATCAATAAGTACAAAGCATGTTCTCAAGTGTAAAACACTTGGAAGTACATCAACCAATCAATAAGTACAAAGCATGTTCTCAAGTGTAAAACACTTGGAAGTACATCAACCAATCAATAAGTACAAAGCATGTTCTCAAGTGTAAAACACTTGGAAGTACATCAACCAATCAATAAGTACAAAGCATGTTCTCAAGTGTAAAACACTTGGAAGTACATCAACCAATCAATAAGTACAAAGCATGTTCTCAAGTGTAAAACACTTGGAAGTACATCAACCAATCAATAAGTACAAAGCATGTTCTCAAGTGTAAAACACTTGGAAGTACATCAACCAATCAATAAGTACAAAGCATGTTCTCAAGTGTAAAACACTTGGAAGTACATCAACCAATCAATAAGTACAAAGCATGTTCTCAAGTGTAAAACACTTGGAAGTACATCAACCAATCAATAAGTACAAAGCATGTTCTCAAGTGTAAAACACTTGGAAGTACATCAACCAATCAATAAGTACAAAGCATGTTCTCAAGTGTAAAACACTTGGAAGTACATCAACCAATCAATAAGTACAAAGCATGTTCTCAAGTGTAAAACACTTGGAAGTACATCAACCAATCAATAAGTACAAAGCATGTTCTCAAGTGTAAAACACTTGGAAGTACATCAACCAATCAATAAGTACAAAGCATGTTCTCAAGTGTAAAACACTTGGAAGTACATCAACCAATCAATAAGTACAAAGCATGTTCTCAAGTGTAAAACACTTGGAAGTACATCAACCAATCAATAAGTACAAAGCATGTTCTCAAGTGTAAAACACTTGGAAGTACATCAACCAATCAATAAGTACAAAGCATGTTCTCAAGTGTAAAACACTTGGAAGTACATCAACCAATCAATAAGTACAAAGCATGTTCTCAAGTGTAAAACACTTGGAAGTACATCAACCAATCAATAAGTACAAAGCATGTTCTCAAGTGTAAAACACTTGGAAGTACATCAACCAATCAATAAGTACAAAGCATGTTCTCAAGTGTAAAACACTTGGAAGTACATCAACCAATCAATAAGTACAAAGCATGTTCTCAAGTGTAAAACACTTGGAAGTACATCAACCAATCAATAAGTACAAAGCATGTTCTCAAGTGTAAAACACTTGGAAGTACATCAACCAATCAATAAGTACAAAGCATGTTCTCAAGTGTAAAACACTTGGAAGTACATCAACCAATCAATAAGTACAAAGCATGTTCTCAAGTGTAAAACACTTGGAAGTACATCAACCAATCAATAAGTACAAAGCATGTTCTCAAGTGTAAAACACTTGGAAGTACATCAACCAATCAATAAGTACAAAGCATGTTCTCAAGTGTAAAACACTTGGAAGTACATCAACCAATCAATAAGTACAAAGCATGTTCTCAAGTGTAAAACACTTGGAAGTACATCAACCAATCAATAAGTACAAAAGCATGTTCTCAAGTGTATGACACTTGGAAGTACGTGGAACCATTCATCAAGTAAGTATACTTGGAAGTACATCAACCAATCAATAAGTACAAAGCATGTTCTCAAGTGTAAAACACTTGGAAGTACATCAACCAATCAATAAGTACAAAAGCATGTTCTCAAGTGTAAAACACTTGGAAGTACATAGTACGACTCATCAAGTACGAATACTTGGGAGTACGTCGAACCAAACATCAAGTACAAACCTAACCAATCTCAATCACAAATCCATCATATCACAAATCAATCAAACTACAATGCACATACATTTCATACGGCTTTACATTTAAGGAATCATAGATGTTTATATATAGGGTCACCCGCAGCCTTCCCACCACATCTACAACTCATTAAAGGTATCACTGACTTCCATATATGCACTACTATCCTAAATTAACTCACCATAACACAATCATATACGAATCAACCACGCGTGTTATTATATCTATCAATTTGTTAACAAACAAATCAAACAATAAGACGGACGGTAACTCAAGCAAATCAACTAATCACTCAAACAATAAAGCACGTATGTTTACACTTTTCAGCCCGAATCTCAAATGAGTAGGGAGTTACGGAACTCACCTGATCGGCAAAGAAGTTAAGTTTGATACAAAGTCAAGTTATTGTCGTTCAATGATCACTTCATGTCCAACACCTAAATATCGATCATATACATTCATATCAACACACATAAACACATGTACGTAGTTATTAAATATTCGGCAAAACCCTAATTAGGTTCCCAAAGTGATTCCCGACATTAAGTGACTTCTAAGACTCTTATTCCTTTTTAAATAAGTTAAGAAGTGAATTAGATCGAAGCTCGATGCGTTACTAGGGTTCTGGAAGTCGAATTAGGTCAAACAAGAAATCAGAAACTGGACAACTGGCGTAAGCTACGCCCCTATGGGCCGTAACTTACGCCCATACAAACTTAGCCTAGCGTAAGCTACGCCCCTAAGGAGCGTAGGTTACGCCCCCTACTGGGCAGCCCACGAACAGCAGCAGCTAAGTGCAGAAAAACCAACCCAAAACTCATTTTCTCTTAAACCAAAACTCTAAATTGACCCATAAGGCTATAGACTCGTTTTTGAAGCAACATTTGACCTTTTAACACCTAAATACACTTACCCAAATCCATATTTCCATCCATAACATCATCAAAACAACCAAATCGATCAAACCAAACCAAAACCCTAAATTGACCCAAATTCCATTTTGAGTCGATTTGAGATTTGTAAATACTCGAAACGACTAGAAATGCATAAACTAACATAAATAGATGCAAATGGGATGAACTTGACTTACCAAAGCCTCCTTCTTGAGCTCAAACCCGAAATTAAGCTAAATGGGTCGAAATCCTTGAACTATGAGATTCAATCCTTTGATATGACGACAATGAGATGAAGATGATAATGGTTCCCGTGTTAAACCAATTCCAAAACACCAATTAATGCAAGAGAAATGAAGGAAACTAGAGATTGGATGGTCTTGCTTTTGCTAGAGAGAAAAGAGAAAAGAGAAAGAGATATGTGTGGTGGAAATGAAAGAGATAAGGGAGGACTAGTAGGCTCATGGGTCATGGGTTTAGCCCATGGGTCGACCCGTCTCCATTTACACGCCATTTCACATATCGTTTCACATTTAATCACCGATTAAGTTATACTATCGACCCGACGAACATACCACATAGTCATTTAATCCCAAAACGACCCAATTATTTTATTAACTTAAATTGTTAGTCAAATTCACGTAAAGTCAAACGGTCAAAATTCACGGATGTTACATTATTCCCCCGTCAAAAGAATTTCGTCCCGAAATTCAACAAAACACTAATCGTTAAACAAACGTGGGTACTTAGGCCTCAACTCTAGCGGTCTCCACCACACATCGACTCACTTCCTTCATAGCATGCGAGCTAGTTGTGTTATCTTCTTAGTTTGAGAAGTTGCTCTTGTCATCCCAATTACTATCTTCGGCCCGCTACATTGGCTTTCTTCGATTATTGGCTCATCCAGTGGAGAGTAACACCTCTACTACCCAATGCTTATCGACTCACTTCCTTCATAGCATGCGAGCTAGTTGTGTTATCTTCTTAGTTTGAGAAGTTGCTCTTGTCATCCCAATTACTATTTTCGGCCCGCTACATTGGCTTTCTTCGATTATTGGCTCATCCAGTGGAGAGTAACACCTCTACTACCCAATGCTTCGGTTAGTGACATTCGAATACTCGCGTAACAACCGTCATTGCACAAGATTTCCGCCATGGTCATAAGCACATCTTCTTCACATGTGATCAAGTCTCAAGTGGTTTGAGTACCCGTTGCTCATTGGATGGCTCCCTGAATTGGAGTTAAGCGACTTTCTTTATCTGAAATGATAGAAATCGAATCTTCGTGCACCTAACCCATTTCTTCTACATACTAATGTGCCAAGTTGTCAAATTTTTACCGGTTTCGTCGTATCGTGATCACTTCTTGTCGTCGGCGACTTCATGGCGAAGTCCATTCCAATTTGTTTTCCTTCAAATCTCTCTCCCGTCTTTCACTACACGCTTATTCACATCTCAGAAGTCTATAAGGGCTTTGACTACGCGCGCGATGTTAGGAAGTTAAGCATAAACAAAATTTAAGTTATCGAGATGGGACAAGCCCGGTAAGTCACCCGGAAAAGCCTCGGGAGACTCAAGATTAGCAGAGACGACGTTAGTTTTTCAGATTCTTGAGACGGTAGCTCTAAGGACCTTTGAGTTGGAAGATGTACATGGGACCCTAAGAACCCTACCGTTAGATATTTTTACACTAGCAAACCCTACTACACAAATAAGAACCGTATTAACCGTTGGTATTTAGATTGTACTCACTTTATCGTCAAGAACCTTAATATCATAGAGCACAAAGTACGTGAAGAGTTTGTCGTCTTCTAGAGTCAAGATAGATACACGGGGTATTTGACCAAATTTAGTTAGGGAGTCGCTAAACATCCAAAAATTTTAAACATATAATTCCAAAACACACGAACGAACGTAATTCAAAGGAGTAACGTTAGGATAAACGAGATCATAGTCTGTTCCAATATCGAATAGCGCCATAATATAACGACCGTTAAGAAGAATGTACCTTAACCAACGTTTGGATCATTTTGGCCACCATTGCCATTTCCCGCAAAAGCTCTGCCCCGAGGGTGAGCTTGATGACCTTGTTGGCCACGGTTTTGGTTTGGCCCGACGAATTGAAGTTGATTGGGATGGACCGCCACTTCCACTTGTTGTCCAACCCATTATGGAAAATTATTTCGGTGGTGATCAGGGCTTCCACGTCCAAAGCATGTACCCCATGGGAAGTTACCTTGAGGACGAATGGTTTGAAGAGGTACTATATTCAATGGTGCCGCTTTCGGTGCTCTACAATCTTTAGCTCGTGCCCGGGTCGATTACAATTAAAGCAAGTCCCACATTGGATAGCGGGGGAGTGATGACGATTACACTTTGCACAAAAGGGGTGAGGTCCTAAGTAAGTTTTCCTCGTTGGCTCCACCGCCGCCATAACCCTACCCCGATCAGCACCATTTGGGTCAAACCTTCCCATTTTCTTCTACCCCACTTCTCTCCCACTTCTTTCCTCTTGTTTGTTGAGGATCTGCTCAAGACACCGCTCCTCAACAAGTCTTCAGTCACACTCCCGGCTCGGTTAACAGCATCGGCCAAAGAAGTATGCATGTTAGAATTCACATAAGATCGGACTTGAGGATTCAAGCCCAATACAAACTTCTCGATGGCCCGAGACTCGGAATCCACCAAGTGAGGAATGAGGGTAGACAACTCTTGAAATCGTCTAACATAGCTCTTGTAATCGGCTCCGTCCATGTTGAGATTAACAAACTCAAGGGTCAAGTTTTGTAGTTCATAGGGGGGACAAAACTTCGCCTTCACCTTGTTCTTGAAATCGATCCATTCCAAGTTATAAGTCCGCCCCAAAGTTATCTCTTGGTTCCACCAACCCAAGGCGTCATTTTTAAACATGCCGGATGCATAAGAAATCCGGTCGTCATATGTGCAATGACTTCTTTCAATCACTGCCTCGATCTCCTCAAACCACCTTATACACTCTGTGGGACCGCCTCTTCCATTAAACTCCGGCGCCCCACAGCTTTTGAAGTCTTTAAATATACACCCCTGTCGGTATCCTCCATGTTGATTATACATGGGCATGCGGTTATCAATTCTCACTGGTTCCTCTCTTTCGTTTTCCACGGCCTGAGGTTGAGCATTTTAATTATTTACATTTTCTGGGGCTTCATTGTTTTGAGGCCCATTGTTTGGAGCCGCATTGTTTCCCCCAAGACTTGCCGTGACTTGAGCAATAATGGTCGGCATGATATTGGTGACCGTTTGAGCGATCACCTCATCCAAGTTTAGCACGGGAGCTTCACCACGACCCTTACTTGGCCTCTACCACGACCTCTACCACGCCCCTACCTCTACCTCCTTGTACCTCCGGTTGAGCTTCCGGTTGAGGTTCTTCCGGTTCAGCCCTATAGTTCGTTCCGGCTCTCCTTGGTCTCACCATTTCTATAAAGCAAGTGACACGTTGACCCGAGAGTTAGCCTCAAATGCTCACATGTTAGTCACACAAGTAGTCAATGCTCTCATACCGATATAACATACTCATTTCATATCATTAAGCTAAGGCAAGAGTGCTAGAATCCTATGGGATTGTTACTTATCATATTATCATGTCAAGTTCACTACAATTGTTTATCGTTAATTCAAGTAATCATGTCAATACATCATACCACCAAACAATTAACACAAAGGGTTCAAGTATAATCTGAATTCGATATGCTCTCTAGTCATTGACCAGGTATGTATACAGGGTGTACCAACGGCTAACCCCCCACCCAATCAACTTCCATTAAGCATATCGGTTCCCTATTATACACTAAGCCAAGCAACTAACACGAATGATTCAAGGTATAATCCGAATTCGATATGCTTTCTAGTTATTGACCGGGTATGTATACAGTGTACCAATGGCTAACCCTCCACCCAATCAACTTCCATTAAGCATATCGGTTCCTTATTATACTCTAAGCCATGCATGCGCAATCCATGATGTCATTAATTTGTTATAATGTTGGGCGACCATAAAAGAGTTGATCGGGTTCTTTTAGGTTGCCACAATATTATACTAAGTTAATAACATAACTTCATTTTGCTCTAAATCATCAAACTAGCACAAATCAATAACAACAATCCATCAACGACAATCAAATTCAGTCAATGCACACCTTAACCACATTGTACTCATTCCACATTCATCACGTTGAATTCAAGCCATCACATAAGTGGTCTTAACTACGAACTCACAATATACACTTTCTAGGGTTCACATAATTCACATTGCACACAATTTCCTTACCATGCATGCTATATGAAGAGTTTTAACTTAAGCCGTAGTCTAGGTCAAACCGCCTAATTCTCTACGACCACGCATGGGCCACCATTCTGTAACACCCCAAGCCAAGCTCGAAATATTACGGAAATCATATAGCACAAGGTGGAATTAATGTAGAACATGAACTATATGCAAGCAAAGGATTCAGTGAATCCATACATTAAAATAAACAAGTACCAAAATACATAAGGAGCAAGTCACCATCAAGGTTACAAAAGAGCATTTAAAAGATGGCTAACGGTCCTAAGTACAATGCAAAACAAGGCAAATGGATCCTTGACCCATATAAGTCCAAGTTCGGGTTCAACAGCAAGCAAACAATCAAACTCCTTGTCTTGGAATAACTTGGTTACCTGAAAAGTGTACTAAGCATAGTCAACACAAGGTTGGTGAGTTCGTAGGAATGGTTCACAAGGAACCATTGTCCTAAATCACAACAAGTATAAGTAAAGGCAAAACATAACATAAGAATAGCCTTTGTGTGTCTCAATCTCAATCATAGCAAAACACAATATAAGTAATGCATGTAATAAATAAGCACAAGTGATGTTTATACCAAGATATGTGCTACACGCATAATCAAGTCCGAATGCATAAAAGGTATGTCCAACAACTAGGCATCAGATAACGCCTCCTAAGTGTGCCATGACAATAACAAAACCACTACAAACACAATATTCTCAAGTCTAACAACTTGGTAGTACATCGTACCATTGTGCGTTCTCAAGTGTATGACACTTGGAAGTACGTGGAACCATTCATCAAGTAAGTATACTTGGAAGTACATCAACCAATCAATAAGTACAAAAGCATGTTCTCAAGTGTAAAACACTTGGAAGTACATCAACCAATCAATAAGTACAAAAGCATGTTCTCAAGTGTAAAACACTTGGAAGTACATAGTACGACTCATCAAGTACGAATACTTGGGAGTACGTCGAACCAAACATCAAGTACAAACCTAACCAATCTCAATCACAAATCCATCATATCACAAATCAATCAAACTACAATGCACATACATTTCATACGGCTTTACATTTAAGGAATCATAGATGTTTATATATAGGGTCACCTGCAGCCTTCCCACCACATCTACAACTCATTAAAGGTATCACTGACTTCCATATATGCACTACTATCCTAAATTAACTCACCATAACACAATCATATACGAATCAACCACGCGTGTTATTATATCTATCAATTTGTTAACAAACAAATCAAACAATAAGACGGACGGTAACTCAAGCAAATCAACTAATCACTCAAACAATAAAGCACATATGTTTACACTTTTCAGCCTGAATCTCAAATGAGTAGGGAGTTACGGAACTCACCTGATCGGCAAAGAAGTTAAGTTTGATACAAAGTCAAGTTATTGTCGTTCAATGATCACTTCATGTCCAACACCTAAATATCGATCATATACATTCATATCAACACACATAAACACATGTACGTAGTTATTAAATATTCGGCAAAACCCTAATTAGGTTCCCAAAGTGATTCCCGACATTAAGTGACTTCTAAGACTCTTATTCCTTTTTAAATAAGTTAAGAAGTGAATTAGATCGAAGCTCGATGCGTTACTAGGGCTCTGGAAGTCGAATTAGGTCAAACAAGAAATCAGAAACTGGACAACTGGCGTAAGCTACGCCCCTATGGGCCGTAACTTACGCCCATACACATATTTGTTAGAAATCCAAAAATAGTGATAAATTGTAATCTAGATTAGATTAATTTCTTGTTGTTAAGTCATAGATAAATGATCACTAAGGTTGAGGGGCTAATTGTGACAATTAGCATAATTGTGTAATTAGACTATAAATAGCCCTCTCATACCTTAGAGATCATAACTTTTACACATAACTTTTAACCTTTCATAATTAACACACAACTTTAATACCAGATTTACACACAGTTACACAATTCTCTCTCAAAACACACACAAACACCAAGAACACGCACTCACCAAATCCACCATTGTTGGATTGAATTCAGTGGTAAAAATCATGTTATAACAAGTGGTATCAGAGAAAAACATCGATCTGATGACGATCCATACCTGAATTAAATCACAATTTCATCAAAATCAAATTAATTTTCAAATTCTGTTCGTAACTTTTCACCTACTGGTTCATCAAAATTCACACTTCAAATCACATAAAATCACAATTGTTTGTTCACCATTAGATTTGTGGTTGTTGAAAACATAAATCTTTCAAGTTTCAAGTTCCAATTCAATCTAAATCTCGAGATTGAATTTTGAGTTTTGGCGCGAATTTTGAGGGATTTGAATCTGTTGTGTTTTGTGTTGAAATTTGTTCATAAACTTGTTGCGGACATGAATTCAATCAGTTTGCAAGTAATTTCAAGTTCAAACTCCTAGTAATTCGAAAAATATTGAAGATTTAAGAAGTCGTTAATGGAGTTTTTCTGGAAAACTGTTGAAATGAAGAAGATGACCAAGACGATCTTCACTAGGACGATCTTCTCAAGATCGTCTTAGTCTTTGAAAACTAGTTTTTCATACTGGTGCGTTGTGACTTGTTAGACGATCTTCACAAGATCGTTCTAGACAAGAATGTGTTGAATTGTGTTTGTTTCTGGCTAATTAATCCAAAAGGATTGGTTTGGTCAATTCAAATACTTAGAAGTTTTTGAGAAAGAAAACAAGACGATCTTCATACCAAGATCGTCTCATTTCCTAGATACCCAAGACGATCTTCACCAAGATCGTTTCATACCTTCGAAACCCAAGACGATCTTCACCTAGATCGTCCCAGTTCCTTGAATCATTTCAATCCAAAATCACTTTAATACAAGACCGTTTCATTTTCAAAACCGTTTCAGTTCAAGATCGTTTCATTTCTCATACTTAACCAAATTTTCACAAAAAGTTCCAAGACGATCTTGCTTAGAACGATCTCTTCCAAAACGATCTCATCCAGGACGATCTTCACAAGATCGTTTCATTTCCTGTTTCTCAAGATCGTTTCATTTTCTACTTCTCAAGATCGTTTCATTTTCTGTTTCTCAAGACCGTTTCATTTTTTTTAATTCAATTCAATTTTCAAATCAAATCAAATTCAAATGGCTTCTCGTGAAGCATTGGCATTGGGTTCAGATACAAGACCTCCAGTTCTCTACCGTGGTTCCTATGGACTATGGAAGAAAAGATTTATGGACTATGTGGAAAGTCAAACAAATGGTCATATGATGAAAGATTCCATCCTTAATGGACTTGCCGTTCATCGCCATCCCACTACTGATGCAATTATTCTAACTCCTGATCTTTTGAATGCTGAACAAAAAGATCGAACAGCTGCAGATAACAGAGCTAGGTCATGCCTATACAAAGCTCTACCGGATGAAATCTATGGCTCTGTTGATTCTTATGATACGGCCAAGGAGATATGGGATGAGGTGGCTAGACAGATGGAAGGAGCTGACGTGACTTCGACGATAAGATTGACCAATATTCTGACTGAGTTTGACAACTTCGCCAAATTGCCTAATGAATCTCTTGAAGCTGTCTACTACAGATTTTGCAATGTCATAAATGAACTGAGGAAGAACAATGTCAAGAAAACAGAGATTGAGTTAAACATCAAATTCATCAAAGCTCTTGGTCCAGAATGGGAAGATTTTGGAACACAGATCAAGCAACATCAAAATCTGACCAAGTTCACCATTCATACTCTTATGAATCTTTCAAACTCAATGAAAACCAAGTCCTAAACAAAGCTTCATCAAACAAAATGCCAGAAGTTGTATCTTCTGATCCTTTGGCATTGATAGTTGAGAAGAAGATTTCTGAAGCTCTTAAAAGGCAAATGGTGGTTGTTTCTTCATCTGATGAGGAGGGAGATGATCTGATGGCTACAAGAGATGGTGTATCAGATGAACTATATCAAGCTCTTGCCGCGGTAACTAAGCATTTCAAGAGGAAATTTTACAAAGCGAGGCCAACAAACAACAATCTCCGCACTTCTTCTACAAGTGCATTTCCCAAGAAGGAACACTATCATCCAAGGAGCAATGAGCAAGGTGAAGCTAATGGATCAAGGTATGGTGAAAAGAAGGAAGTTTATGAGAAACAAGCTGTTGAGAAGGGTAAGGCATCAGACAAAAAGTGCTACAATTGTGGTATTCCTGGACATTTTGCCGTTGATTGCAAACAACCTCGAAAGCGGGACTATGAGTATTACAAGCAGAAGATGCTGTTAGCCAAACAAGTTGAAGCAGGACATGCATTGCTTGCCGAAGATGACAAATGGCTGTTGCTCACTGATGATGAAGATCAAGATCTCTCTGCTAATGTTTGCTATATGGCGAGGTTGGCCAAGAACAAAGTCTTTGAAGAAGAAAGCACTGATGATGAATACCCAGATGATGAGGTAAATCTCGACTCTACTTTTTCTTTGAGTAAGGACAAAGAGTCATGTAGATTAGCTTTATCAGATTTAACAACTCATATCAACTCTTTAGCCAACAAAAACAAAAAGTTAAAAAATAGCATTTCATTTTCTAAAAGTGAATTTTCAAAACTTCTTGAAGAACATTCAAAATTACTTTTTGAACATGATGCTATTAAACAAGATTTTCAAGCTTACAAAGATAAAATGTTGGTTAAAGAATGTGAGTTGAATGTCTCTCCTGATTCTAAGTTATTACAAAAATGTCAAAATTTAGAAAAGACCATTCATGATCTTGAAAAAGCCAATCAAGATCTTGAAATTCAAAAGACCAATGAATGGCTTCGGGCAAATGCAAGACAAATGGATGTTGATATTCTCAATAAAAAGCTTCAAGAAGCTAAACCAAACAATGTTAAATTCGAAAGGAAGATTTCTGATTTAAATCATAATTGTTTTCTGAAAGACATTGAAATTGAGAATCTTGAAAAACAAGTTGAGGAATTTAAAAAGAATATACTTTTCTATCAAGAAAAGTTATATAAAGTTGAACAAAATCCTTCTTGAATTTCACCGCTTATTTCAACAAGTCAAAAATTGACAAAACAGAACTTCTTCTCGGGTCGATTTGAGAACATCACACCATTACAAAAAGCCAAAGAGGAAATTGAACCCTTGTATGATGAAAAATTCCTACGACTTGGTATGATACAACAATTTATTCGTCCATTGGATGACGAGTTTGAGACTGATGAAGTTGAGAGAATACCAAAACAAGAATTTTTGGTTAATTATAATGCAATAAATGATTCATACAAAACTAAGGAATCTTCAATTTTCAAATTGGAAGAGATTGAATCAAATTTTCAAAACCAAGAATCTGTCGATACTCCACCTAAACCAACTAAAATGTACTTTCCAACCACGATTTTGGAAAAACAAATAGAAGGTTTACAACAAAAGGTGGAATCTCAACAAAAAGTTATTAATCACCTCAAGTCTCAAAGTCCGAATTCAGAGGATGAATGTATTGTTGTTGATACTAAGAAAGTTTGTGAGAATGTTTCTACTCAAACTGACCAAAGTGCCTCAGTAGAAAATTCTACCCAAACTACTTGTGATTCATCCACCAATACCTCTACTCAGACCTTGATTGATTTTCTTGAATGTACTTGTCAAAATACTGCTACATTTTTAGCTGATGATTATGTGCAATCTGATTTATCTAATGAAGAACTTGCATATAGTTTAGTTTTGATATGGTACTTCTATAGGTTTTTCACATACAACACTGTTGATGAGTTAGTTGTTCACCCTAAGCCTAGTGCTAGTATAGGTGTTGATACTTCTACTCAAGTTTCTTATGAAACCAAAGATGTGTCAGTTCAAGTTGACCTAATTTCTGAGAATACCCATGATGTGAAGTTGGACACCAAGATTCCTGATTTTTCAAAACTTTCAAATGAATCTAAAACTAATCAATCTCCATTGAAATTTTCATTTTCCAAAGATTTCACAAAGAATGATTTTGATAAATTCATGGAGGGAGAATATGTTTTTAATTCAGAAACTGAGAAAAGGATTGAATCTACCAAAATCAAAGTGGAAACAAAAGTGGAATCTCAAAAACCATTGTCCAAAGCTCCAACTTCATATTACTCAAAGAAACGAGTTAAGACCAAACTCGTGAAGACTGAACCAAAGACCATTAAGTTAGAAACATTTGTGGCTACCCCAGTGAAACATGTCAAAGAGGAACAAGCTGAGACCCCACTCAGGACAAAGTTTACCAAAGTGAAACTTCCGAAAGACTATCCTAATGCTTCTCAATCTAGCTCTTAATCTAGTTCTATACCTAAGGTGTCTAAGTCTAGCAAAGTTTCGCTAACTAAGGATACATCAAATGGTACAACTAGATATAGGGATAGATATGGATGGTTTTCTCACGATAAACCAAAGAAGCAAGAAGTTTCATCACCTCTAAAAGATTCCAAAAAGATGAAAGTGTCTAAAACTCCTAGTTCTAATCTTCTTAGTTTCAATTCAACAGGTGGAAAGAGCTTAACTAGTGGTGCTAAATGGGTTGCTAAGATATTAGTACCTAAGATCACTAGTAAACAAAAAGATGTTGAGAAAAAGAAGAAAAGAAGGAGGAGAAAGGCTGTCAATAGGAGAAAGGGTGTTTCTGTTAATCAAAACAATTTTTCTTTGTCAAATAATGTTGAAAATTCCAAGGCAAGACCTTGTGAGCTTGTAAACAATCTTAATTCTCGTACTTGTGAATCTGTTGTTGATGCTTGTAGACATGTTACTTTTAATTCTTATGTGAATGTTCGTACTTTTTATTCAAATGTGTTTGTTGATAATGTGCTTGTTAATGCTTATGTTGATTTGAAAACATGTTTGAATGCGAATCCTAAGTTATATACCCTGCCTGTTTTAACTAACCATAAAGGACCCGTCTTCAAGTGGGTACCTAAAAATGGTTAAATTTCGTTGATTGCAGGAAATAACCATCTGTGTTTGGATACTCGATTCCGGGTGTTCGAAGCACATGACTGGAAATAAATCTTTGCTCAAGAATTTTGTTGAAAGATTCATGGGAACAGTTTGCTTTGGAAACAACAATTTCGCTCCCATCTTAGGGTATGGAGACATTGAACGAAATGGAATTACCATCAAGAAAGTTCACTATGTTGAAGGATTAAGTCACAACTTGTTCAGTGTTGGACAATTCTGTGATAACAATCTTCAAGTTCTGTTTCGAAAATCTCTTTGCAAAGTCCAAACTCTAGATGGAGTTGATATTCTTTGTGGTGATCGTGATGATAATCTTTTTACTGTCAATCTCGATGATAACCAACCAACCGATAATATTTGTCTCATTTCAAAGGCTACTTCAAAGAATTCTTGGTTATGGCATAGAAGGCTTTCTCATCTGAATTTCCAAACCATCAATACTTTGGTCAACAAGCATCTTGTTGAAGGCTTACCTGACTATAAGTATGAAAGTGAGCATGTTTGTCCTTCTTGTGCTGTTGGGAAGATTAAAAGAACTTCTCATAAACCAAAGAAATCTCCAAATTCTTTAGCACCTCTTCATTTGCTTCACATGGATCTTTGTGGGCCGATGAAAGTACAAAGCCGGAATGGGAAGAAATACATCTTGGTTATTATTGATGATTATTCAAGATATACTTGGGTCAAGTTCCTTGCATTCAGAGATGAAACAACTCAGATGTTGATAGATTTCATCACTAATACTCAAGTAAATCTTCAACTTCCAGTTCGTTACATCCGTTCGGATAACGGAACTGAGTTCAAGAATGCTGTTTTTGATGAATTCTGCAAATCCAAAGGTATTACTCATCAATTCTCAGCAATTCGCACCCCACAACAAAACGGTGTTGTTGAAAGGAGAAATCGATCGCTGATAGAAGCAGCAAGGACAATGCTTGCTTATTCCAAATTACCATCCAATATGTGGGCTGAGGCTGTTGACACTGCTTGTCACACTCAGAATCGGTCCATTATCAATTAGCGTTTCGAAAAGACTCCTTATGAGGTTGTTAACAAACGCAAACCCAACATTAACTACTTTCATATATTTGGGTGTGTTTGTTACACTTTGAATGATCGGGAGAATCTTGGAAAGTTCGAGAAGAAAGGTGATGAAGGATATTTTGTTGGTTATTCCAAAACATCAATTGCCTACCGAATCTACAATCGCCGAACAAACACAATTCAAGAAACAATGAATGTTTGGTTTGATGAGATGTCAGGCATGATTTTTGAGCAAGAAAGTTTGCTACCAACAAGTAATGATCCAAGTGCTTCAAGTCCTTCTACAAGGAATTCTACCTTAGCTTCTAAATTCAAGAAGTTTCCAACTCCTACAAGTGATGAGTTAGATATTCTTTTTGAAGAATTCTACAATTCAAAACCGATTCATGATCAAGAACCTCAAGTCATCGTTGAACCAATTCAAACCAATGAACCTCTTCATAACAACGATCCAGTTCCTGACAATATTCATGAATCTTCATCAAGATCTTCAGAGCAAGAATCCTCTTCTACTGATACTCCTCCACCATCCTCTCAGGATAATACTTCTCAAGTGAATGTTCAAGAACAACCTTCTCAATTAACTCAGACAACCAATCCATCGAACACTCCAAGTGTGTATGTTCCACTTGACTTTAATCATCCACCTTATGAGGAAAGAATTACACCAAGTTATGATACCATCTCTCAACATAACTCAAGCTTTAATGATGATGATGTTGATCTTCAACAACAAGATCTTCTTCCTCATGATCACAAGTGGACACGTATGCAGAAATACCATCCTACTGAACAAATTATTGGAGATCCACAAGCAGGAGTAACTACTCGTACTTCAGTAAATGAGTGTCTTGTTGCACTTTCTCTTAGCAATATCGAACCCAAAACAGTATCTGAAGCTCTTCGAGATCCAGAGTGGGTTAAGGCAATGCAAGATGAACTCGCACAATTTGAAAGACTGAAGGTATGGAGATTAGTTCCAAATCCTAGAAAAGATGATCCAATCGGAACAAAGTGGATATTCAAAAACAAAAAGGATGAGAATGGAGTGGTAGTAAGGAATAAAGCTCGACTTGTTGCAAAGGGTTATTGCCAACAACCTGGTATTGATTTCGACGAAACTTTTGCTCCAGTAGCAAGAATGGAGGCCATTCGAATATTCTTGGCTTATGCAGCATTCCGAAACTTTACTGTGTTTCAAATGGATGTGAAGACTGCCTTCTTGAATGGTGACCTCAAAGAAGAAGTTTACGTTGATCAACCAGAAGGTTTTGTTGATCCTCAAAGGCCAAACCATGTCTACAGGTTAGACAAGGCTCTCTACGGTCTTAAGCAAGCACCCCGAGCATGGTATGATTCTTTAACTACTTTCTTACTAAGAGGTGGATTTACCAAAGGCACAATTGACCCTACCTTGTTCATTCGCAAACAAGGTAAACACGTTCTACTTGTTCAAATATATGTTGATGACATTATCTTTGGGTCGACCAGTCAAACATTTTGCCGAAACTTTTCATCTCTTATGGTTAATCATTTTGAAATGAGCATGATTGGGGAAATGAATTACTTTTTGGGTCTTCAAATCAAACAATTACCAACTGGTATTTTTATATCACAAGGTAAATACATAAATGACATGTTGAAAAAGTTTGATATGACTTCATGTTCTTCAATTTCTACCCCAATGGCTGCTCGAACAAACATAAATGCTGATACAAATGGGAAACCATTTGACCAAAAGAGATATCGAAGTATGATTGGTTCGTTGTTGTACCTAACAGCATCTCGCCCAGATATAATGTTTGCAACATGTATGTGTGCTAGATATCAAGCTGCACCAACTGATTTACATTATCAAGCTGTGAAACGAATCTTTCGTTATTTGAAGGGTACACCCGATTTAGGTCTCTGGTATCCAAGGGATACTGGATTCAATCTAACTGCATATTCAGATGCAGATCATGCTGGTTGTAAACTTGATCGCAAGAGCACTTCCGGTACTTTACAATTTTTAGGCGATAAAATTGTGAGTTGGTCTTCCAAGAAACAGAATTGTGTGTCACTATCAACGGCTGAAGCTGAATATATGGCTGCGGCTAGTTGTTGTGCTCAGGTTTTATGGATGAAGACACAACTAACTGATTATGGTCTGAAATATGATCATATTCCTATCTATTGTGATTCTCAGAGTGCCATTGCCATTGCAGTCAACTCAGTAAACCACTCTCGCTCAAAGCATATTGACGTTAGATATCATTTTCTCAAGGATCGTATTGAGAAAGGTGACATCGAGCTCTACTTTGTGGGAACTGAATTTCAACTTGCAGATTTGTTCACAAAACCATTGGATGAAAAGAGGTTTAACTTTCTTATCTCCAAGCTTGGTATGTTAAATCTTAAACCTTAATTCTTTTTCCATTTGAAGGAATTCTTGATACATTCCAGAAAACCAAAATACAAAATTTGAAAAGAGAAAATCAAAAACAAAATATAAAATTTTTCAAAAATAAACAAAAAGATATTTATTTCAGTGGCTTGCATATACTATGTATGCAACCCGTTCTTAAAAGATATATTTATTTTTAGAGTGTTTTTACATTCTAAGATATTGTTATTATACATATAAATTGATATAAGATAACAAGGAATCGAACGCCTTTGTGTACTTCCAAGTGTTCTTATATGAATATGTATGTGTAATAGCAATCAAGTTTTTCAAACAACGTTTTCAAACTCTCAATTGTTGATATGAGATGCAAAGGATCGAACGCCTTTGTGTACTCCCTTGTTGTCTCATTTTGAACAATTGATTGGATTTTCATTTGCTTAAATGTTTTAATTGCTTCCAACTTGTTGTTGTAAGATGCGAAGGATCGAACGCCTTTGTGTACTCCCTAGCTATCTTACTCTCAACATTGTTGTTGATGCAAAACTTTGTGAACTATAGACTCTCAAATGTTTCTGAAAATATCACAACAAAGATTTTACTCAATTTTTGTTGATCTCACAAAACCAATTTTTGCTCCACCTTTCTATGAAATTTTTTTTTCTATTCTTGCATAGATTAAGGAGGAGTTTGTGATTTCTACAACCTTCAAAACTTCGAATGTGTTTCAAATTTTTTTCATACACACATTTGATGTTTTTTCAAAAATTTTCAATCAAATGGAGTTCGGAGATTAGTTTGCACATGAGTGATAAGTATTTCTCAAATTTACTCCATGAATTTCATCATCGCTGATGAATTCTAACCCCGGAGTATTCACTTCTTTCATTAGAAAGTGAGGGTATTTTGAGTGATGTTGTTTTCGTGCAAATAGGATGGAGGGAGTAAAGTCGAAAAGTGAGCGGTTAAGGTGATATGATGTGAGAAAGGGCTAAAAGAAACAAAAGCCCTCCCCAAATTCTCAAAAAGCCGGGTAAACACATTCCTATCGGATTTCATTTGTTGATTTCTCGATATTGAAGAAGTCTTCATGGACCCAGTGAAGCAATGCACATCTTTTCCTAACCACTCAAGTGTTTCTTAATAAATACTTGTTTCATTTCTCACGGAGATTTTCACATTTCTATTGACTCTTCATTTGGAAGATGTTGATATTGAAAAAGGGCGACATTTTGCTCCAGTCCCCGACTTCATTTGACCACATTGTGTCTAGAGCTATCTTGATTGGTCATTAATTTGATCATTCTTCACTTCTTTAGGACACACTCGAGTCATATCTTTGTGATATAACTGCTTATCTTTGTGATATAGCTGGAACATTCGTAGTGATATCTCACTTGATATTCCACGATGATCGAATGGAAATCCTACCAATGCTAACATCTTTTCCAACGTTGAACGTAGGTCTCATAATTACATTTATGTGATTATCGAGTTAACGAAAAGTCTAAGTGACCTCGGTTTTCCCTAAAAAGTCTTTAAGGATAAAATTATGGTTATCAAATGCTTCGGTAGTGTTAACCATGATTTCTATTCTTTGAAGCAATCTTGTGGTTGCAAAGCCGCAGATCGAACTATGTTAGAGACTTGTTTTGTGCATATCTCAATGATACATAGGAAATCTGAAAAATGTTATACATTTCAATCGGTCATTTCATTAATCCTTTTGATTTTTGAACATGCTAACGGATCATTCTTATCCGGTTTCATTTCTCTTCACACAAACACAGAAAACACCAACACCATGATATAACGTTTGTCCCAACAACTTCAATCTTACATTTTAGTCACCCCTAGGATTTCTTGGGTTGGGCTAATGGTTTGGGTTGATGTTTTGATGGTTGACATTTCTCCATGTTTTATTGTTTAATACATGTTTTATTGTTTCTTTTGATATTTAATCAATCAAATGTTTGCATAATGACATTGGTTCCAAATTTTGTCATTATGAGGGGGAGAAAATATTATGATTGATTTACTTACTGATTAATAAGGAAACAAGGAGAAAAGTTCGTGTTTGGTTTGGTTGTTTCACTCAAAGTTTGTGTAGAGAGGGAGAAAATTCTTCATGATATGTCAAGAGTCTCTTGTATTCAGTTTTTCACTAAGATTTTAGTTGATTGAGATTTTGATTTTAAAAGGGGGAATCTGAATTGATGTCATAGATAAGAATGAAACCGAAGATGAAAAGATTTTCACTCAAGATGCTTCAAAAGTTCAAAAATGCTCCAAAATGTGTATACTCATGGATTGAGGGGGAGCATGATTACTTCATAAGAATTTCATCCAAACTTCATTCAATTGCTTACTCTCCAAAGTATTCAAGTTGATGTGACAAAGATCAAAGCTTCAAAAAGGATCAAAGATTGATCAGAAGATTCAAGTCAAAGAAGTAAAGCTTCAAAAGAGTCTTCATCAAACACACTTCATTCAAGATCTTCAAGTCATACAACAACATTTTATCAAGAAACTCCAATGCATACATCAAGGGGGAGAGTTCATATTCATGAAACTTTATTCCAAGAAGATGAAATTCATTCGAGAATTAAAACTGAAGAATTGAAAAGTTGAATTTCACTCAAAAATCGAAGATTGATACATTAGAAACCAAGATTCATACCTTCCGCATTTCAACAGACAACTCTGGTTCATGATTCAACAATTCTTGAAGATTCAAGTCACACACTTGTTCGACTTCATTATTCTCTTTCTTCAAGACTCACACGCATTCATTATTCTCTGTTCAAAAAGGACATTGAGAATCATCACATGATTTAACTTCAAGAAGTTCAAGACCAAGACCAAGACTGAATCAAGTTCTCCAAAGACAAAAGAGAAAGCTTTGAAGACTTGTTTCAACACACCAATTGTCTTCACCACTGGGCTCATCAAATTCATTACTACAAGACAATATAACACGTACTTCATTCATTACAATATATCACTAAGGGGGAGAATGTTAGAAATCCAAAAATAGTGATAAATTGTAATCTAGATTAGATTAATTTCTTGTTGTTAAGTCATAGATAAATGATCACTAAGGTTGAGGGGCTAATTGTGACAATTAGCATAATTGTGTAATTAGACTATAAATAGCCCTCTCATACCTTAGAGATCATAACTTTTACACATAACTTTTAACCTTTCATAATTAACACACAACTTTAATACCAGATTTACACACAGTTACACAATTCTCTCTCAAAACACACACAAACACCAAGAACACACACTCACCAAATCCACCATTGTTGGATTGAATTCAGTGGTAAAAATCGTGTTATAACAATATTACCTAGCGTAACCTACTCCCTCCATGGCCGTAGGTTACGCCCCTTGCTGGGCAGACCCACGAACAGCAGCAGCTAAGTGCAGAAAAACCAACCTAAAACTCATTTTCTCTTAAACCAAAACTCTAAATTGACCCATAAGGCTATAGACTCGTTTTTGAAGCAACATTTGACCTTTTAACACCTAAATACACTTACCCAAATCCATATTTCCATCCATAACATCATCAAAACAACCAAATCGATCAAACCAAACCAAAACCCTAAATTGACCCAAATTCCATTTTGAGTCGATTTGAGACTTGTAAATACTCGAAACGACTAGAAATGCATAAACTAACATAAATAGATGCAAATGGGATGAACTTGACTTACCAAAGCCTCCTTCTTGAGCTCAAACCCGAAATTAAGCTAAATGGGTCGAAATCCTTGAACTATGAAATTCAATCCTTTGACATGACGACAATGAGATGAAGATGATAATGGTTCCCGTGTTAAACCAATTCCAAAACACCAATTAATGCAAGAGAAATGAAGGAAACTAGAGATTGGATGGTCTTGCTTTTGCTAGAGGGAAAAGAGAAAAGAGAAAGAGATATGTGTGGTAAATGGAGAGATAAGGGGGGAAGGTTCACTAGTAGGCTCATGGGTCATGGGTTTAGCCCATGGGTCGACCCGTCTCCATTTACAAGCCATTTCACATATCGTTTCACATTTAATCACCGATTAAGTTATACTATCGACCCGACGAACATACCACATAGTCATTTAATCACAAAACGACCCAATTATTTCATTAACTTAAATTGTTAGTCAAATTGCACGTAAAGTCAAACGCTCAAAACTCACGGATGTTACATTATTCCCCCGTCAAAAGAATTTTGTCCCGAAATTCAACAAAACACTAATCGTTAAACAAACGTGGGTACTTAGGCCTCAACTCTAGCGGTCTCCACCACACATCGACTCACTTCCTTCATAACATGCGATAGTTGTGTTATCTTCTTAGTTTGAGAAGTTGCTCTTGTCATCCCAATTACTATTTTCGGCCCGCTACATTGGCTTTCTTCGATTATTGGCTCATCCAGTGGAGAGTAACACCTCTACTACCCAATGCTTCGGTTAGTGACGTTCGAATACTCGCGTAACAACCGTCATTGCACAAGATTTCCGCCATGGTTATAAGCACATTCTCTTCACATGTGATCAAGTCTCAAGTCGGTTTGAGTACCCGTTGCTCATTGGATGCTCCCTGAATTGGAGTTAAGCGACTTTCTTTATCTGAAATGATAGAAATCGAATCTTCGTGCACCTAACCCATTTCTTCTACATACTAATGTGCCAAGTTCTCAAATTTTACCGATTTTGTCGTATCGTGATCACTTCTTGCTGTCGGCGACTTCATGGCGAAGTTCATTCCAATTTGTTTTACTTCAAATCTCTCTCCCGTCTTTCACTACACGCTTATTCACATCTCAGAAGTCTATAAGGGCTTTGACTACGCGCGCGATGTTAGGAAGTGAAGCATATACGAAATTTAAGTTATCGAGATGGGACAAGCCCGATAAGTCACCCGGAAAGGCCTCGGGAGACTCAAGATTATCAGAGACGACGTTAGTTTTCAGATTCTTGAGACGGTAGTTCTAAGGACCTTTGAGTTGGAAGATGTACATGGGACCCTAAGAACCCTACCGTTAGATATTTTTACACTAGCAAACCCTACTACACAAATAAGAACCGTATTAACCGTTGGTATTCAGATTGTACTCACTTTATCGTCAAGAACCTTAATATCATAGAGCACAAAGTACGTGAAGAGTTTGTCGTCTTCTAGAGTCAAAATAGATACACGGGGTATTTGACCAAATTTAGCTAGGGAGTCGCTAAACATCCAAAAATTTTAAACATATAATTCCAAAACACACGAACGAACGTAATTCAAAGGTGTAACGTTAGGATAAACGAGATCATAGTCTGTTCCAATATCGAATAGCGCCATAATATAACGACCGTTAAGAAGAATGTACCTTAACCAACGTTTGGATCATTTTGGCCACCATTGCCATTTCCCGCAAAAGCTCTGCCCCGAGGGTGAGCTTGATGACCTTGTTGGCCACGGTTTTGGTTTGGCCCGACGAATTGAAGTTGATTGGGATGAACCGCCACTTCAACCTGTTGTCCAACCCATTGTGGACAATTATTCCGGTAGTGATCGGGGATTCCACATCCAAAGCAGGTACCCCGTAGGAAGTTGCCTTGAAGACGAACGGCTCGAAAAGGTGCTACATTCAATGGTGCTGCTTTCGGTGCTCTACAATCTTTAGCCTCGTGCCCGGGTCAATTACAATTAAAGCAAGTCCCACATTGGATAGCGGGGGAGTGATGACGATTACACTTTGCACAAAGGGGGTGAGGTCCTAAGTAAGTTTTCCTCGTTGGCTCCACCGCCGCCATAACCCTACCCCGATCAGCACCATTTGGGTCAAACCTTCCCATTTTCTTTACCCCACTTGACTCTCCCACTTCTTTCCTCTTGTTTGTTGAGGATTTGCTCAAGACACCGCTCCTCAACAAGTCTTCAGTCACGCTACCGGCCCGGTTAACCGCATCGGCCAAATAAGTAGGCATGTTAGAATTCACGTAAGATTGGACTTGAGGATTCAAGCCCAATACAAACTTCTCGATGGCCCGAGACTCGGAATCCACAAAGTGAGGAATGAGGGTAGACAAATCTTGAAATCGTCTAACATAGCTCTTGTAATCGGCTCCGTCCATGTTGAGATTAACAAACTCAAGGGTCAAGTTTTGTAGTTCATAGGGGGGACAAAACTTCGCCTTCACCTTGTTCTTGAAATCGATCCATTCCAAGTTATTAGTCCGCCCCAAAGTTATCTCTTGGTTCCACCAACCCAAGGCGTCATTTTTAAACATGCCGGATGCATAAGAAATCTGGTCGTCATATGTGCAATGACTTCTTTCAATCACTGCCTCGATCTCCTCAAACCACCTTATACACTCTGTGGGACCGCCTCTTCCATTAAACTCCGGCGCCCCACAGCTTTTGAAGTCTTTAAATATACACCCCTGTCTGTATCCTCCATGTTGATTATACATGGGCATAAGGTTATCAACTTCCACTGGTTCCTCTTCTTCGTTTTCCACGGCCTGAGGTTGAGCATTTTCATTATTCGCATTAACTGGGGCTTCATTGTTTTGAGGCCCATTGTTTGGAGCCGCATTGTTTCCCCCAAGACTTGCCGTGACTTGAGCAATAATGGTCGGCATGATATTGGTGACTGTTTGAGCGATCACCTCAGCCAAGTTTGGCACGGGAGCTTCACCACGACCCCTTCCTTGGCCTCTACCACGACCTCTACCACGACCCCTACCACGGCCCCTACCTCTACCTCCTTGTACCTCCGGTTGAGCTTCTGGTTGAGGTTCTTCCGGTTCAGCCCTATAGTTCGTTCCGGCTCTCCTGGGTCTCACCATTTCTATAAAGCAAGTGACACGTTGACTCGAGAGTTAGCCTCAAATGCTCACATGTTAGTCACACAAGTAGTCAATGCTCTCATACCGATAACATACTCATTTCATATCATTAAGCTAAGGCAAGAGTGCTAGAATCCTATGGGATTGTTACTTATCATATTATCATGTCAAGTTCACTACAATTGTTTATCGTTAATTCAAGTAATCATGTCAATACATCATACCATCAAACAATTAACACAAATGGTTCAAGTATAATCCGAATTCGATATGCTCTCTAGTTATTGACCAGGTATGTATACAGGGTGTACCAACGGCTAACCCTCCACCCAATGAACTTCCATTAAGCATATCGGTTCCCTATTATACACTAAGCCAAGCAACTAACACGAATGATTCAAAGTATAATCCGAATTCGATATGCTCTCTAGTTATTGACCAGGTATGTATACAGGGTGTACCAACGGCTAACCCTCCACCCAATCAACTTCCATTAAGCATATCGGTTCCTTATCATACTCTAAGCCATGCATGCGCAATCCATGATGTCATTAACTTGTTATAATGTTGGGCGACCATAAAAGAGTTGATCGGGTTCTTTTAGGGTTGCCACAATATTATACTAAGTTAATAACATAACTTCATTTTGCTCTAAATCATCCAACTAGCATCATTAATAGTAACAATCCACATCAACGACAATCAAATTCAGTCAATGCACACATTAACCACATTGTACCTCATTCCACATTCATCACGTTGAATTCAAGCCATCACATAAGTGGTCTTAACTACGAACTCACATTATACACTTTCTAGGGTTCACAGAATTCACATTGCACACAATTTCCTAACCATGCATGCTATATGAAGAGTTTTAACTTAAGCCGTAGTCTAGGTCAAACCGCCTAATTCTCTACGACCACGCATGGGCCACCATTCTGTAACACCCCAAGCCAAGGCTCGAAATATTACGGAAATCATATAGCACAAGGTGGAATTAATGTAGAACATGAACTATATGCAAGCAAAGGATTCAGTGAATCCATACATTAAAATAAACAAGTACCAAAATACATAAGGAGCAAGTCACCATCAAGGTTTACAAAAGAACATTTAAAAGATGGCTAACGGTCCTAAGTACAATGCAAGAGAAGGCAAACGGATCCTTGACCCATATAAGTCCAAGTCCGGGTTCAACAACAAGCAAACAATCAAACTCCTTGTCTTGGAATAACTTGGTTACCTGAAAAGTGTACTAAGCATAGTCAACACAAGGTTGGTGAGTTCGTAGGAATGGTTCACAAGGAACCATTGTCCTAAATCACAACAAGTATAAGTAAAGGCAAAACATAACATAAGAATAGCCTTTGTGTGTCTCAATCTCAATCATAGCAAAACACAATATAAGTAATGCGTGTAATAAATAAGCACAAGTGATGTCTATACCAAGATATGTGCTACACGCATAATCAAGTCCGAATGCATAAAAGGTATGTCCAACAACTAGGCATCAGATAACGCATCCTAAGTGTACCATGACAACAACAAAACCACTACAAACACAATATTCTCAAGTCTAACAACTTGGTAGTACATCGTACATTGCGCGATCTCAAGTGTATGACACTTGGAAGTACGTGGAACCATTCATCAAGTAAGTATACTTGGAAGTACATCAACCAATCAATAAGTACAAAGCATGTTCTCAAGTGTAAAACACTTGGAAGTACATAGTACGACTCATCAAGTACGAATACTTGGGAGTACGTCGAACCAAACATCAAGTACAAACCTAACCAATCTCAATCACAAATCCATCATATCACAAATCAATCAAACTACAATGCACATACATTTCATACGGCTTTACATTTAAGGAATCATAGATGTTTATATATAGGGTCACCCGCAGCCTTCCCACCACATCTACAACTCATTAAAGGTATCACTGACTTCCATATATGCACTACTATCCTAAATTAACTCACCATAACACAATCATATACGAATCAACCACGCGTGTTATTATATCTATCAATTTGTTAACAAACAAATCAAACAATAAGACGGATGGTAAATCAAGCAAATCAACCAATCACTCAAACAATAAAGCACGTATGTTTACACTTTTCAGCCCGAATCTCAAATGAGTAGGGAGCTACGGAACTCACCTGATCGGCAAAGAAGTTAAGTTTGATACAAAGTCAAGTTACTGTCGTTCAATGATCACTTCATGTCCAACACCTAAATATCGATCATATACATTCATATCAACACACATAAACACATATACGTAGTTATTAAATATTCGGCAAAACCCTAATTAGGTTTCCAAAGTGATTCCCGACATTAAGTGACTTCTAAGACTCTTATTCTTTTTAAATAAGTTAAGAAGTGATTTAGATTGAAGCTCGATGCGTTACTAGGGTTCTGGAAGTCGAATTAGGTCAAACAAGAAATCAGAAACTGGACAACTGGCGTAAGCTACGCCCCTATGGGCCGTAACTTACGCCCATACAATATTACCTAGCGTAACCTACGCCCTCCATGGCCGTAGGTTACGCCCCTTGCTGGGCAGACCCACGAACAGCAGCAGCTAAGTGCAGAAAAACCAACCTAAAACTCATTTTCTCTTAAACCAAAACTCTAAATTGACCCATAAGGCTATAGACTCGTTTTTGAAGCAACATTTGACCTTTTAACACCTAAATACACTTACCCAAATCCATATTTCCATCCATAACATCATCAAAACAACCAAATCGATCAAACCAAACCAAAACCCTAAATTGACCCAAATTCCATTTTGAGTCGATTTGAGACTTGTAAATACTCGAAACGACTAGAAATGCATAAACTAACACAAATAGATGCAAATGGGATGAACTTGACTTACCAAAGCTTCCTTCTTGAGCTCAAACCCGAAATTAAGCTAAATGGGTCGAAATCCTTGAACTATGAAATTCAATCCTTTGACATGACGACAATGAGATGAAGATGATAATGGTTCCCGTGTTAAACCAATTCCAAAACACCAATTAATGCAAGAGAAATGAAGGAAACTAGAGATTGGATGGTCTTGCTTTTGCTAGAGGGAAAAGAGAAAAGAGAAAGAGATATGTGTGGTAAATGGAGAGATAAGGGGGGAAGGTTCACTAGTAGGCTCATGGGTCATGGGTTTAGCCCATGGGTCGACCCGTCTCCATTTACAAGCCATTTCACATATCGTTTCACATTTAATCACCGATTAAGTTATACTATCGACCCGACGAACATACCACATAGTCATTTAATCACAAAACGACCCAATTATTTCATTAACTTAAATTGTTAGTCAAATTGCACGTAAAGTCAAACGGTCAAAACTCACGGATGTTACATTATTCCCCCGTCAAAAGAATTTCGTCCCTGAAATTCAACAAAACACTAATCGTTAAACAAATGTGGGTACTTAGGCCTCAACTCTAGCGGTCTCCACCACACATCGACTCACTTCCTTCATAGCATGCGAGCTAGTTGTGTTATCTTCTTAGTTTGAGAAGTTGCTCTTGTCATCCCAATTACTATCTTCGGCCCGCTACATTGGCTTTCTTCGATTATTGGCTCATCCAGTGGAGAGTAACACCTCTACTACCCAATGCTTACATCGACTCACTTCCTTCATAGCATGCGAGCTAGTTGTGTTATCTTCTTAGTTTGAGAAGTTGCTCTTGTCATCCCAATTACTATTTTCGGCCCGCTACATTGGCTTTCTTCGATTATTGGCTCATCCAGTGGAGAGTAACACCTCTACTACCCAATGCTTCGGTTAGTGACATTCGAATACTCGCGTAACAACCGTCATTGCACAAGATTTCCGCCATGGTCATAAGCACATTCTCTTCACATGTGATCAAGTCTCAAGTCGGTTTGAGTACCCGTTGCTCATTGGATGGCTCCCTGAATTGGAGTTAAGCGACTTTCTTTATCTGAAATGATAGAAATCGAATCTTCGTGCACCTAACCCATTTCTTCTACATACTAATGTGCCAAGTTGTCAAATTTTACCGATTTCGTCGTATCGTGATCACTTCTTGTCGTCGGCGACTTCATGGCGAAGTCCATTCCAATTTGTTTTCCTTCAAATCTCTCTCCCGTCTTTCACTACACGCTTATTCACATCTCAGAAGTCTATAAGGGTTTTGACTACGCGCGCGATGTTAGGAAGTGAAGCATATACGAAATTTAAGTTATCGAGATGGGACAAGCCCGATAAGTCACCCGGAAAGGCCTCGGGAACTCAAGATTATCAGAGACGACGTTAGTTTTCAGATTCTTGAGACGGTAGTTCTAAGGACCTTTGAGTTGGAAGATGTACATGGGACCCTAAGAACCCTACCGTTAGATATTTTTACACTAGCAACCCTACTACACAAATAAGAACCGTATTAACCGTTGGTATTCAGATTGTACTCACTTTATCGTCAAGAACCTTAATATCATAGAGCACAAAGTACGTGAAGAGTTTGTCGTCTTCTAGAGTCAAAATAGATACACGGGGTATTTGACCAAATTTAGTTAGGGAGTCGCTAAACATCCAAAATTTTAAACATATAATTCCAAAACACACGAACGAACGTAATTCAAAGGTGTAACGTTAGGATAAACGAGATCATAGTCTGTTCCAATATCGAATAGCGCCATAATATAACGACCGTTAAGAAGAATGTACCTTAACCAACGTTTGGATCATTTTGGCCACCATTGCCATTTCCCGCAAAAGCTCTGCCCCGAGGGTGAGCTTGATGACCTTGTTGGCCACGGTTTTGGTTTGGCCCGACGATTTGAAGTTGATTGGGATGAACCGCCACTTCAACCTGTTGTCCAACCCATTATGGACAATTATTCCGGTAGTGATTGGGGCTTCCACATCCAAAGCAGGTACCCCATGGGAAGTTGCCTTGAGGACGAACGGCTCGAAAAGGTGCTACATTCAATGGTGCCGCTTTCGGTGCTCTACAATCTTTAGCCTCGTGCCCGGGTCGATTACAATTAAAGCAAGTCCCACATTGGATAGCGGGGGAGTGATGACGATTACACTTTGCACAAAGGGGGTGAGGTCCTAAGTAAGTTTTCCTCGTTGGCTCCACCGCCGCCATAACCCTACCCCGATCAACACCATTTGGGTCAAACCTTCCCATTTTCTTTACCCCACTTGACTCTCCCACTTCTTTCCTCTTGTTTGTTGAGGATTTGCTCAAGACACCGCTCCTCAACAAGTCTTCAGTCACGCTACCGGCCCGGTTAACCGCATCGGCCAAATAAGTAGGCATGTTAGAATTCACGTAAGATCGGACTTGAGGATTCAAGCCCAATACAAACTTCTCGATGGCCCGAGACTCGGAATCCACCAAGTGAGGAATGAGGGTAGACAACTCTTGAAATCGTCTAACATAGCTCTTGTAATCGGCTCCGTCCATGTTGAGATTAACAAACTCAAGGGTCAAGTTTTGTAGTTCATAGGGGGGACAAAACTTCGCCTTCACCTTGTTCTTGAAATCGATCCATTCCAAGTTATTAGTCCGCCCCAAAGTTATCTCTTGGTTCCACCAACCCAAGGCGTCATTTTTAAACATGCCGGATGCATAAGAAATCCGGTCGTCATATGTGCAATGACTTCTTTCAATCACTGCCTCGATCTCCTCAAACCACCTTATACACTCTGTGGGACCGCCTCTTCCATTAAACTCCGACGCCCCACAGCTTTTGAAGTCTTTAAATATACACCCCTGTCTGTATCCTCCATGTTGATTATACATGGGCATAAGGTTATCAACTTCCACTGGTTCCTCTTCTTCGTTTTCCACGGCCTGAGGTTGAGCATTTTCATTATTCGCATTAACTGGGGCTTCATTGTTTTGAGGCCCATTGTTTGGAGCCGCATTGTTTCCCCCAAGACTTGCCGTGACTTGAGCAATAATGGTCGGCATGATATTGGTGACTGTTTGAGCGATCACCTCAGCCAAGTTTGGCACGGGAGCTTCACCACGACCCCTTCCTTGGCCTCTACCACGACCTCTACCACGACCCCTACCTGCCTCTACCACGACCCCTTCCTTGCTCTACCACGACCTCTACCCCTGCCTCTACCACGACCCCTTCCTTGCTCTACCACGACCTCTACCCCTGCCTCTACCACGACCCCTTCCTTGCTCTACCACGACCTCTACCTCCTGCCTCTACCACGACCCCTTCCTCTACCACGACCCCTTCCTTGACCTCTACCACGACCTCTACCCCTGCCTCTACCACGACCCCTTCCTTGCTCTACCACGACCTCTACCCCTGCCTCTACCACGACCCCTTCCTTGCTCTACCACGACCTCTACCCCTGCCTCTACCACGACCCCTTCCTTGCTCTACCACGACCTCTACCCCTGCCTCTACCACGACCCCTTCCTTGCTCTACCACGACCTCTACCTCCTGCCTCTACCACGACCCCTTCCTCTACCACGACCCCTTCCTTGACCTCTACCACGACCTCTACCCCTGCCTCTACCACGACCCCTTCCTTGTCTACCACGACCTCTACCCCTGCCTCTACCACGACCCCTTCCTTGCTCTACCACGACCTCTACCCCTGCCTCTACCACGACCCCTTCCTTGCTCTACCACGACCTCTACCCCTGCCTCTACCACGACCCCTTCCTTGCTCTACCACGACCTCTACCCCTGCCTCTACCACGACCCCTTCCTTGCTCTACCACGACCTCTACCCCTGCCTCTACCACGACCCCTTCCTTGCTCTACCACGACCTCTACCCCTGCCTCTACCACGACCCCTTCCTTGCTCTACCACGACCTCTACCCCTGCCTCTACCACGACCCCTTCCTTGCTCTACCACGACCTCTACCCCTGCCTCTACCACGACCCCTTCCTTGCTCTACCACGACCTCTACCCCTGCCTCTACCACGACCCCTTCCTTGCTCTACCACGACCTCTACCCCTGCCTCTACCACGACCCCTTCCTTGCTCTACCACGACCTCTACCTCCTGCCTCTACCACGACCCCTTCCTCTACCACGACCCCTTCCTTGACCTCTACCACGACCTCTACCCCTGCCTCTACCACGACCTTTTGGTCTACCACGACCCCTTCCTTGGTCTCTACCACGACCTCTACCTCGGCCTCTACCACGACCCCTACCTCTACCTCCTTGTACCTCCGGTTGAGCTTCCGGTTGAGGTTCTTCCGGTTCAGCCCTATAGTTCTTTCCGGCTCTCCTTGGTCTCACCATTTCTATAAAGCAAGTGACACGTTGACCCGAGAGTTAGCCTCAAATGCTCACATGTTAGTCACACAAGTAGTCAATGCTCTCATACCGACATAACATACTCATTTCATATCATTAAGCTAAGGCAAGAGTGCTAGAATCCTATGGGATTGTTACTTATCATATTATCATGTCAAGTTCACTACAATTGTTTATCGTTAATTCAAGTAATCATGTCAATACATCATACCATCAAACAATTAACACAAATGGTTCAAGTATAATCTGTATTCGATATGCTCTCTAGTTATTGACCGGGTATGTATACAGGGTGTACCAACGGCTAACCCTCCACCCAATCAACTTCCATTAAGCATATCGGTTCCCTATTATACACTAAGCCAAGCAACTAACACGAATGATTCAAAGTATAATCCGAATTCGATATGCTTTCTAGTTATTGACCGGGTATGTATACAGGGTGTACCAATGGCTAAACCCTCCACCCAATCAACTTCCATTAAGCATATCGGTTCCTTATTATACTCTAAGCCATGCATGCGCAATCCATGATGTCATTAACTTGTTATAATGTTGGGAGACCATAAAAGAGTTGATCGGGTTCTTTTAGGGTTGCCACAATATTATACTAAGTTAATAACATAACTTCATTTTGCTCTAAATCATCCAACTAGCATCAATTAATAGCAACAATCCACATCAACGACAATCAAATTCAGTCAATGCACACATTAACCACATTGTACTCATTCCACATTCATCACGTTGAATTCAAGCCATCACATAAGTGGTCTTAACTACGAACTCACAATATACACTTTCTAGGGTTCACAGAATTCACATTGCACACAATTTCCTAACCATGCATGCTATATGAAGAGTTTTAACTTAAGCCGTAGTCTAGGTCAAACCGCCTAATTCTCTACGACCACGCATGGGCCACCATTCTGTAACACCCCAAGCCAAGGCTCGAAATATTACGGAAATCATATAGCACAAGGTGGAATTAATGTAGAACATGAACTATATGCAAGCAAAGGATTCAGTGAATCCATACATTAAAATAAACAAGTACCAAAATACATAAGGAGCAAGTCACCATCAAGGTTTACAAAAGAACATTTAAAAGATGGCTAACGGTCCTAAGTACAATGCAAGAGAAGGCAAACGGATCCTTGACCCATATAAGTCCAAGTCCGGGTTCAACAACAAGCAAACAATCAAACTCCTTGTCTTGGAATAACTTGGTTACCTGAAAAGTGTACTAAGCATAGTCAACACAAGGTTGGTGAGTTCGTAGGAATGGTTCACAAGGAACCATTGTCCTAAATCACAACAAGTATAAGTAAAGGCAAAACATAACATAAGAATAGCCTTTGTGTGTCTCAATCTCAATCATAGCAAAACACAATATAAGTAATGCGTGTAATAAATAAGCACAAGTGATGTCTATACCAAGATATGTGCTACACGCATAATCAAGTCCGAATGCATAAAAGGTATGTCCAACAACTAGGCATCAGATAACACATCCTAAGTGTACCATGACAATAAAAAAACCACTACAAACACAATATTCTCAAGTCTAACAACTTGGTAGTACATCGTACCATTGCGCGTTCTCAAGTGTATGACACTTGGAAGTACGTGGAACCATTCATCAAGTAAGTATACTTGGAAGTACATCAACCAATCAATAAGTACAAAGCATGTTCTCAAGTGTAAAACACTTGGAAGTACATCAACCAATCAATAAGTACAAAAGCATGTTCTCAAGTGTAAAACACTTGGAAGTACATAGTACGACTCATCAAGTACGAATACTTGGGAGTACGTCGAACCAAACATCAAGTACAAACCTAACCAATCTTAATCACAAATCCATCATATCACAAATCAATCAAACTACAATGCACATACATTTCATACGGCTTTACATTTAAGGAATCATAGATGTGTATATATAGGGTCACCCGCAGCCTTCCCACCACATCTACAACTCATTAAAGGTATCACCGACTTCCATATATGCACTACTATCCTAAATTAACTCACCATAACACAATCATATACGAATCAACCACGCGTGTTATTATATCTATCAATTTGTTAACAAACAAATCAAATAATAAGACGGACGGTAACTCAAGCAAATCAACTAATCACTCAAACAATAAAGCACGTATGTTTACACTTTTCAGCCCGAATCTCAAATGAGTAGGGAGCTACGGAACTCACCTGATCGGCAAAGAAGTTAAGTTTGATACAAAGTCAAGTTACTGTCGTTCAATGATCACTTCATGTCCAACACCTAAATATCGATCATATACATTCATATCAACACACATAAACACATATACGTAGTTATTAAATATTCGGCAAAACCCTAATTAGGTTCCCAAAGTGATTCCCGACATTAAGTGACTTCTAAGACTCTTATTCCTTTTTAAATAAGTTAAGAAGTGAATTAGATCGAAGCTCGATGCGTTACTAGGGCTCTGGAAGTCGAATTAGGTCAAACAAGAAATCAGAAACTGGACAACTGGCGTAAGCTACGCCCCTATGGGCCGTAACTTACGCCCATACACATATTACCTAGCGTAAACTACGCCCTCCATGGCCGTAGGTTACGCCCCTTGCTGGGCAGACCCACGAACAGCAGCAGCTAAGTGCAGAAAAACCAACCTAAAACTCATTTTCTCTTAAACCAAAACTCTAAATTGACCCATAAGGCTATAGACTCGTTTTTGAAGCAACATTTGACCTTTTAACACCTAAATACACTTACCCAAATCCATATTTCCATCCATAACATCATCAAAACAACCAAATCGATCAAACCAAACCAAAACCCTAAATTGACCCAAATTCCATTTTGAGTCGATTTGAGACTTGTAAATACTCGAAACGACTAGAAATGCATAAACTAACACAAATAGATGCAAATGGGATGAACTTGACTTACCAAAGCTTCCTTCTTGAGCTCAAACCCGAAATTAAGCTAAATGGGTCGAAATCCTTGAACTATGAAATTCAATCCTTTGACATGACGACAATGAGATGAAGATGATAATGGTTCCCGTGTTAAACCAATTCCAAAACACCAATTAATGCAAGAGAAATGAAGGAAACTAGAGATTGGATGGTCTTGCTTTTGCTAGAGGGAAAAGAGAAAAGAGAAAGAGATATGTGTGGTAAATGGAGAGATAAGGGGGGAAGGTTCACTAGTAGGCTCATGGGTCATGGGTTTAGCCCATGGGTCGACCCGTCTCCATTTACAAGCCATTTCACATATCGTTTCACATTTAATCACCGATTAAGTTATACTATCGACCCGACGAACATACCACATAGTCATTTAATCACAAAACGACCCAATTATTTCATTAACTTAAATTGTTAGTCAAATTGCACGTAAAGTCAAACGCTCAAAACTCACGGATGTTACAACAACTTTCCCTAATTAATAATATATCCCAAGGGAAGAGGCTCAACAATAGCATGGTTGCTGTAAAGCGGTTAGATCGTGCTCTTGGGCATGGACTCAAGGAGTTCTTGACAGAGTTACATATACTTTCGCTTTACAAACATGAAAATTTGGTCTCTTTACTAGGCTTTTGTGACGAGGATGGTGAGGCAATCCTTGTATACGAATACATGTCCAATAAAAGTCTGGATTTGTATCTAAGTAGCACCCGTCTCTCATGGATTCAACGCCTTCGTATATGCATCGGGGCTGCCCGCGGAATCAATTACCTTCACGACCCTTCTGGTGATGGTCAACAGAGGGTCTTACACCGCGACATCAAGAGTTCCAATATATTGTTGGACCAAAATTGGAATGCTAAAATTGCAGATTTTGGCCTTTCAAAGCTTGGCCCTGCTAACCAGCAATACACATTTCTTGTCACCAACGCTGCAGGCACCCTCGGTTATGTTGATCCAACTTATATGATGACCGGGATATTGACAAAAGAATCCGACGTCTATTCTTTTGGGGTGGTCTTATTTGAAGTTCTTTGCGGAAGACTTTCATTTCAAAATACCAAAGATATGAGTCGTTTCCTTACCGTATTGGTAAGAAAGCGGTATGAAGAAAATAGGCTAGATACTATGATAAAAAATAGTATAAAGGAACAAATCTCGCAAAAGTGTTTAGAATCATTCTCAAGAATCGCATATCAATGTTTGGGGCAGGCGAGAAAAGATCGCCCAACAATGAGTGAAATTGTGAGAGAGCTTGAAATTGCACTACAATATCAAGTAAGTTCATCATTTTTCAAATGGTTTGACATTATTTCTCACAACAATTGTGACAACTCGTGATTAATTAACAAATATTAAAATATATTGAGCTTCCATACCTAAGCTTAGGTATGGGACAACCTTATATTCACTTTAATTACATATATTTGTTGGATAGGAGGCATATGAGAAGGAAGAATCAGACTCGGATGATGAGGGCGATTTCTGGGAGACAAAGCTACCTCAAGACTGGAAAGGGATGATCACAAAGTTCAATATTCCAAAAGCCATTTATACTATCAAAAGGGATCTCTTCTGGCTTCTTCACAAGGGAATTCTTTTTGATGAAGGCAACAAGGTTTATTCCCTTCCATTTTAAGATTTACATTTCATTTCACTAATAACATTTGCCACATCTATTTAAAGAGCAAATATATATATGTTAATTTGGTTTTTTAATTCTTCATTGATGTTCAAGTTTTTTAACATCTATAAAACTTCTTCATCTTTTGTTATGTTATGTTTCTATTTGTACAAATTAATATCACCTTTAACAGTTTTATATACGTCATGACATGCTTTTTTTAGATTATTGAATATATTGTTTGTGTGAAATATGTATTTGGCTTTGTGTGTTACCTTTTTTGGGCAGTTTTTATGGATAAACAATGATGGAACGAAATGCGTACTTATATCAGCAAAAAGATTTCTAGAACTCAATGAGGGAAACGATCATCGTTGGGTGTTCCAACATGGTTCCTCGATGCATCTTCTTTCTAGGTTTCCAGTTGTAGCAGAATATCTCTATGGGAAGTGGCATGAGATTAGATGTCAGATAAAAAGTAGCATTTTATCACTTGGTACCATGTATGCAGCTAACTTGGTGTTCAAATTCTCTAAAAAACCCAATGAGGATCTCAAACATTTAAGGTTGATGACGCTTAGATGGAAGGTTGAAGAGTCGAGTGTATATTCTACGCATTATGCAGAACTTACAGACGACAACTGGTATAAGATTAGAATGTGGAATTTTGTTAATCAAGGGCCGAAAGCTGATTTTGACATTGAGATAGAGGAGCTTTCATATTATGACAATCCTGTAGAATCTGGTCTCTTGATACAAGGAATAGAATTTCAGCCTATAGAGATGGCAAGTTTTATCTTTCTGAACATTAAAAATTACTTTATTTGGTCTATTTGCAAATTATAATCACACTATATTTTCCATTTTAATCTAAAGATGCAGCATAAGGAGATCAACAAACCAATAAGCCTCTTGACATCAGATGAAAAGGATATAGATGATGATTTATACTGGGAGAAAAAGTTGCCAAACAACTATAGCCAATATGTTGAGATATCAAACAAACATTTGCATTACACCAGCAAAAAGGAGCTTTATCTCCTCCTTTGCAAAGGTTTTCTTGCTTATGGTGGCAAATTGGTATATCACACATCGTTTCCTTTTTTTTATTGTGCCAAAACATAGTATAGTGAAGTACTTCTTGTATCTATAATCTAATTTTTTGAATTTATTTGGTTGTTAGTGGCTTTTACTATGCAAATCAACTGGAGGGATATGTTCGATACTGCCAGCAACACATATTTTATGCAAAGACACAAGCTATGAAAGTCTAGAAACTTTGTCTCTATCCAAATCAAGGTTCTCACTCCCTAAACTACATATTCTATGAAGCTTTTATATGGTACTATAGTTTCTGTTGTACTTAATCTTTGTTCTGATGAACAAAATCACAGGTAATATATGAATATGCTTTCTATTTGTTTGAAACTTGCAATATTTGTTCATAGGAATTTACAGACGCTTGACTTCTATTTTCTAACCGGTTCCTTGAAGCGATTCAACGTTTCTGAAACTACACCTCTGTCCTCTTAACCCTAAATTCAGTTAATAGGTTTACAAACATACAATTAACATACGTGCTATCTTTGGTTTAACTTTACGTACACTAATACGTACTATCCTTGGTTTAACTCTCAATAGTTTCTATCTTTGTTACAAGAATTTCATCTAATTGGAACTTATACCAAATCAGGTTCGGAAAGGCGAAAGAACTCGGAAGTGATGATTGGTATCTTTTCGCATGTAGACTTCGGCCATTCATGTTCTCACCTAACTATATCTATGCATGTTATCTAGTGTTCAAATTTGGAGACAACCATATTTTATCAAATAATGGTCAATTCTTTAAGGTAGAATACAAGTTGGGTGACATAATCCATGGTACTGTTTCTGCTCATATGAATTCGACTCCACTGGTTAATATACCAACAATCATGCCAAGGAATGATCATGAATCACATGACTCATCAAATGTACCAAGTATTGATGGATCTGGGTCAAAAGGTCACACGGATCTTCAAAATAGTTGGATGGAGGAAAGAAATGATGGTTGGTTGGAGGTCAGATTGAGCAAATCGTTACATCAGTTAGAGAATCATGTGTCATTGGAGGTAAAATTATGGAAACCCGAGGGTGGGAGTTTTGAAGGAATTATTGTGGAAGGCATCGAGATTAGGCCGATGCAGAATGTATCTGGTACTTGAAAGATCAATTCATTAATGGCCATGTTCGATGAATATCGTGTTATGGGATTCTACTTCTATCATTAGTAATTTGTTGAATTCCATAATCTGTGAATAATGTTATAAATGTTTGACCTCCTCCACCCATGGATTAGCTAAATCCTACCAAGGAACGCAGAACGTTTGGTTCATTCAGGTGTGGACTATGCGACAAGGAGGAAGAAGATTTGACCACTTGTTTTGTTCATGGAAAATCTATATGGAGGTCTGGAACCGAATTGGCGCATTGTGCAAGTCTCCCTCACTGTTTCTCTTTTCTGCTCGTGGTTTTGGAAGAGAGTCAAGGAAGGTGTTCAAAGGGATCGTATTTGTTACCTATTGTGTATTTGGAAGTCTCTTAACGAGAAAGTGTTTGTCAATGGTACGATTGAGATCGAGAGGATTGTCCGAGATACTAAGTCCTTGAGCTTCTTGTGGCATAGGAATAGAAGGAAAAGGAACTCGATTACATGGAACAATTGGTGTACTTTTGATTATTATTTTTTTTTGATTTGTTGTAAGTATATTCTTGTGTATATTGCCACCCCATTAGTTGGTGGGGTAATGGGGTTGGTTTGGTGTGAATAAAAATGATCTTTAAAAAAAGCTAGATCCTACCAGCATGATATACAGTAGTAGGTGATTTGTAATAGTTCTAAATTTATACTTCAGTTTAAATCAAACTTTCAGTCAAAAGAAAGTTTTCAAAATCTCAATCAAGACACACAACCAAAGATGGCAGTGGCTGACTCGGCTTATTATTATGGTCCGTGGCGATTGTGTAAAGAAAAACTCTAGCATATGTCAACAAGTTAGTTGGATATGGATTAAGATAGATTAAATTCTATATATATATATAAACACCGTTGCTCGGTTTCCGTGCACCTCACTTTTTTAGCAATTATAGTCCCTGTCGTTAAATTTGTTGCAATAATAGTCCTTATCGTTATTCTTTTTCAGCAAAAATAATCCCTGTCGTTAACTTTCTTTGCAATAATAGTCCTTAACGTTATTAAATTCTAGAAAACTCTAACAAGCACTAACGGCCGTTAAATTCTGTTTGAATGTTTAATGGGAGTAATAATAACGGCTACAAATCAGGTCTTTTCTCTGACAAAGAGTTAGTTCCTTTTCTCTAACGGGTGTTGATGATCGTTAGATGCTATTTTAGTGTGTAACGAGAGTTACAAAAGCTGCTGCAAATCAAGTCCATTTTCCTATCGGGCTTTGGAGTATATAGTATTCGTGTCAAATTGATATTGTCAATCGGTCGTCTAATTTAACAAAAAGCCTGAGTTTGTTTTTTGTTTTACGTTTTTATTTTTGCCTAATATTTTTAACTAAATTTTGACTTCTTATAATTTATTGTACAAATTTAATATGATATCCGCGTTCATTTGTGTTTTAACTTCTACAATGATTTACATGGTACTTCCCATTTCTTTTTGTATTTCACATATAATAGTATAATTTTAGTGCGTTTTCATTATTTTCTCCCGTTTTGTCACACTTTTTTCGATTAATCATATTGTTGCTACATGATTAACATTCTTTTTTTTTATTCTTTCAACTATTCAAAGAATTGATCATGTAAATGATAAGATATGTACACGACATTTTATTTTCAGACACACGTTTGAATAAGAAACAAACGAATGTATCTCCCACATGTATAAAGTTTCTGAAAGCAATATTATGTCTCTCGGGGCAACGCCCGGGTACATAACTAGTTTATAGGTGAAGTCGATAATCTTAACTTTTTAATTAAAATTAAGGATCAAAATTTAAATATCAAGTTTGAATCTTGGCATTTGATTTAATCCAATTGTTCAAATTGTTCCAACTATACCTATAAAGTTGGTCTTAACTTTAGAGTATCTCCATCCGTTGGATATTGACTTTCTTGTTTTTTTGTATGATAAAATATATTAAGATATAATAAGCATTAACAAATTACTACAAGTTAAAAAATACAATTACAATCTAGGAATAAAACAAAAATATTCATTTCGGTTCTTTTAAGAACTACAAAATACGTGAAAACCTCACGTCAATTACAGAAAAACTTGGACATTGACTTTCTTGTATATTACAAATTTAACCATAATGTCATAAATTTAACATGTCCATTTGATATGACGACTGCTCAGTCGCAATTGACAACCTACTATAACTAGATTTATTAGATGAAACAGACGTGGTTAGGTGTTTTATCCCGGTGATGATACAAACGGCGGGATGAAACAGCTAACCACGTCTGTTTCATCATGTGGTTGTTGAGTTAATAAAGATGAGACCACGTCTGTATTTGGTGAAAAATGTTGGATTTATTAGAATCTATGTCATCAGTATAATACAGACTAAATATCCATATTGTTAATGTTAATAATAAGAAAAACATTTTCACCAATTTCTACCGGTTATAACAGGTGTTTTTGGCCAACCATGTACAAAATTTACAAGTTGGGTGATACACATCAATAAAAAAGTAAATTGGGCAACCATGTACAAAAGAAAAAGTACATTTAACAGGTAAGTTGTCACGTCATGACCAGCTAAGGTGCCACGTCAGCTCAATAGAGTGTAACCGGCTATAGCAGGTAGTTTTGGCCAACCATGTACAAAATTGATTCAACTTTGGTTTGTTTTTTTTTTCATTTTTTGTATTAATGTTTTTTTTTTTTTTTCGATTTTTTTTTAATGTATTTTTTTCTTTTTTTAGCGATTTTTTTTTTACTTTTCATTTTTTGTATTAATGTTTTTTTTTTTTTTTTTATTTTTTTTTTTTTTTTTTTTTGTACTAATGTTTTTTTCTTTTTTTAATGAGCTCTTTTAAGTGAGAAAAAATTATATTTTTCACCTCCGTGAATAACGAGGTAATCACCGACGAACGGACAGATATAATAGTATATTGTACTGTTTTCTGCTATAACAAAATGGTCAGTTTTTAAACCTTTTTCTATATGTCTAAAAGTTGCTTTATTTTTTATATTCACTTTTTTTGTTTTAATTGTTTAGTTTAAACGGTTCTAACAGCCATGTAATCGCCGACCAACGAAATGTATGTATCACCACCTTATACACAATATACGTTTTACGTATCGTTATTTTCTCTCGGGGCAAAGCCCGGGTTAAAATACTTGTTTATCATAATGAATAATATATTTCTAGTAGACGTTTTATGTGTCAACGTTACAATGGTACAAATATGATGTATTGAAATGAGAAGAAAATGTTTATGGCTTTTATAATGGTAAAAAAAAATCTTTTTAATATTTGTAAGGATATCATATTAATTCTGAATTTTGATTTTTGACAATTGTTGATTGTAATTGTCGAACCCGCTGACATCATGCTGATGTCAGTAACTTTGGTTTGTTTTTTTTTTTCATTTTTTGTATTAATGTTTTTTTTTCTTTTTTTAGCGATCTTTTTTTTACTACTTTTTACCTTTTTCTTTAATTTTTTTCTTTTTTTTGGTACTAATGTTTTTTTCTTTTTTTAATGAGCTCTTTTAAGTGAGAAAAAATTATATTTTTCACCTCCGTGAATAACGAGGTAATCACCGACGAACGGACAGATATAATAGTATATTGTACTGTTTTCTGCTATAACAAAATGGTCAGTTTTTAAACCTTTTTCTATATGTCTAAAAGTTGCTTTATTTTTTATATTCACTTTTTTTGTTTTAATTGTTTAGTTTAAACGGTTCTAACAGCCATGTAATCGCCGACCAACGAAATGTATGTATCACCACCTTATACACAATATACGTTTTACGTATCGTTATTTTCTCTCGGGGCAAAGCCCGGGGTTAAAATACTTGTTTATCATAATGAATAATATATTTCTAGTAGACGTTTTATGTGTCAACGTTACAATGGTACAAATATGATGTATTGAAATGAGAAGAAAATGTTTATGGCTTTTATAATGGTAAAAAAAAATCTTTTTAATATTTGTAAGGATATCATATTAATTCTGAATTTTGATTTTTGACAATTGTTGATTGTAATTGTCGAACCCGCTGACATCATGCTGATGTCAGTAACTTTGGTTTTTTTTTTCTTTCATTTTTTGTATTAATGTTTTTTTTTTTCATTTTTTGTATTAATGTATTTTTTTCTTTTTTTAGCGATCTTTTTTTTACTACTTTTTACCTTTTTCTTTAATTTTTTTCTTTTTTTTTGGTACTAATGTTTTTTTCTTTCATTTTTTTTAATATTTTTTCTTTTTTTGGTACTAATGTTTTTTTCTTTTTTTAATGAGCTCTTTTAAGTGAGAAAAAATTATATTTTTCACCTCCGTGAATAACGAGGTAATCACCGACGAACGGACAGATATAATAGTATATTGTACTGTTTTCTGCTATAACAAAATGGTCAGTTTTTAAACCTTTTTCTATATGTCTAAAAGTTGCTTTATTTTTTATATTCACTTTTTTTGTTTTAATGTTTTTTTTTTTTTCATTTTTTGTATTAATGTTTTTTTTTCTTTTTTTAGCGATTTTTTTATTAAGTTTTTTTTTTCTTTTCATTTTTTGTATTAATGTATTTTTTTCTTTTTTTAGCGATCTTTTTTTTTACTACTTTTCACCTTTTTCTTTAATTTTTTTCTTTTTTTTTGGTACTAATGTTTTTTTCTTTTTTTAGCGATCTTTTTTTCTACTTTTTACCTTTTTTCTTTAATTTTTTTCTTTTTTTAGCGATCTTTTTTTTTACTACTTTTCACCTTTTTCTTTAATTTTTTTCTTTTTTTTTGGTACTAATGTTTTTTTCTTTTTTTTTAATGTTTTTTTCTTTTTTTGGTACTAATTTTTTTTCTTTTTTTTACTAATTTTTTTTCTTTTTTTTCTAATTTTTTTTCTTTTTTTTCTAATGTTTTTTTCTTTTTTTGGTCTAATGTTTTTTTTTTTTTCATTTTTTGTATTAATGTTTTTTTTTCTTTTTTTGGTATTTTTTTTTCTTTTTTGTATTAATGTTTTTTTCTTTTTTTAGCGATCTTTTTTTTACTACTTTTTACCTTTTTCTTTAATTTTTTTCTTTTTTTAGCGATCTTTTTTTTACTACTTTTTACCTTTTTCTTTAATTTCTTTCATTTTTTGTATTAATGTTTTTTTTTCTTTTTTTAGCGATCTTTTTTTTACTACTTTTTACCTTTTTCTTTAATTTTTTTCTTTTTTTTGGTACTAATGTTTTTTTTCTTTTTTGGTACTAATGTTTTTTTCTTTTTTTAATGAGCTCTTTTAAGTGAGAAAAAATTATATTTTTCACCTCCGTGAATAACGAGGTAATCACCGACGAACGGACAGATATAATAGTATATTGTACTGTTTTCTGCTATAACAAAATGGTCAGTTTTTAAACCTTTTTCTATATGTCTAAAAGTTGCTTTATTTTTTATATTCACTTTTTTTGTTTTAATTGTTTAGTTTAAACGGTTCTAACAGCCATGTAATCGCCGACCAACGAAATGTATGTATCACCACCTTATACACAATATACGTTTTACGTATCGTTATTTTCTCTCGGGGCAAAGCCCGGGGTTAAAATACTTGTTTATCATAATGAATAATATATTTCTAGTAGACGTTTTATGTGTCAACGTTACAATGGTACAAATATGATGTATTGAAATGAGAAGAAAATGTTTATGGCTTTTATAATGGTAAAAAAAAATCTTTTTAATATTTGTAAGGATATCATATTAATTCTGAATTTTGATTTTTGACAATTGTTGATTGTAATTGCCGAATTAAACATCATTAGTTTAGGAATTATGTATGTATGAATTCAAATAATGTGTTTTAGGTAAGAAACACTTGTTAGATTAATTAACATGGGAAGTTAAAATTTTGAATATGGTTCATCATAAATATTGCTGAGCGGTATAATAATGTGTATTTTAATAGGGAAAAGATTCCCTAAAGTTCTCCCAACTTGACTAGTGTCCCAACTTGACTGACTAGTCAAGTTGAGAGAACTTTAGGGAATCCCCTTCCATTTTGATAATTGAATCTATGACAACATGTAGTTAATAAGCTTTGACTTTTATATTTGTTATGATTTGACTTTTAATTAGAAGGGTTTAGATTAATTTGCTTTTGAATTTAGATGGCTAGGATTATAAGTTCCATTTAATATTTTTCCTCTTAGCTCTAACAACAATTTTTCAATAATTAGAAAAGAGCCTTCTAAAATCATTTTTTAAAAACCATAGCCCTTAGATAAAAAAAACAATAAAGAATTTTAACCTTTGGATTGTTTGCTTACCTCATTTTCTTTTTTTAAATTTGTTTACTAAATTATTAATATTACTTTAATGTTAAACTACATTACCTTTAATTGTAATAAATCTTTTCGAAACGAACTATATATATGTTCTTGACCAATGTATTGTGCTCTATAACCAATACACGCTCTTGGGATCGAGTCTCAATTCATCATGGTCTCGGGCAATATATATACACAAGAAAGAACTTTTTTTTTTTTTTTTTTTTTTTTTTTTTTTTTTTTTTTTTTTTTTTTTTTTTTTTTTTTTTTTTTTTTTTTTTTTTTTTTTTTTTTTTTTTTTTTTTTTTTTTTTTTTTTTTTTTTTTTTTTTTTTTTTTTTTTTTTTTTTTTTTTTTTTTTTTTTTTTTTTTTTTTTTTTTTTTTTTTTTTTTTTTTTTTTTTTTTTTTTTTTTTTTTTTTTTTTTTTTTTTTTTTTTTTTTTTTTTTTTTTTTTTTTTTTTTTTTTTTTTTTTTTTTTTTTTTTTTTTTTTTTTTTTTTTTTTTTTTTTTTTTTTTTTTTTTTTTTTTTTTTTTTTTTTTTTTTTTTTTTTTTTTTTTTTTTTTTTTTTTTTTTTTTTTTTTTTTTTTTTTTTTTTTTTTTTTTTTTTTTTTTTTTTTTTTTTTTTTTTTTTTTTTTTTTTTTTTTTTTTTTTTTTTTTTTTTTTTTTTTTTTTTTTTTTTTTTTTTTTTTTTTTTTTTTTTTTTTTTTTTTTTTTTTTTTTTTTTTTTTTTTTTTTTTTTTTTTTTTTTTTTTTTTTTTTTTTTTTTTTTTTTTTTTTTTTTTTTTTTTTTTTTTTTTTTTTTTTTTTTTTTTTTTTTTTTTTTTTTTTTTTTTTTTTTTTTTTTTTTTTTTTTTTTTTTTTTTTTTTTTTTTTTTTTTTTTTTTTTTTTTTTTTTTTTTTTTTTTTTTTTTTTTTTTTTTTTTTTTTTTTTTTTTTTTTTTTTTTTTTTTTTTTTTTTTTTTTTTTTTTTTTTTTTTTTTTTTTTTTTTTTTTTTTTTTTTTTTTTTTTTTTTTTTTTTTTTTTTTTTTTTTTTTTTTTTTTTTTTTTTTTTTTTTTTTTTTTTTTTTTTTTTTTTTTTTTTTTTTTTTTTTTTTTTTTTTTTTTTTTTTTTTTTTTTTTTTTTTTTTTTTTTTTTTTTTTTTTTTTTTTTTTTTTTTTTTTTTTTTTTTTTTTTTTTTTTTTTTTTTTTTTTTTTTTTTTTTTTTTTTTTTTTTTTTTTTTTTTTTTTTTTTTTTTTTTTTTTTTTTTTTTTTTTTTTTTTTTTTTTTTTTTTTTTTTTTTTTTTTTTTTTTTTTTTTTTTTTTTTTTTTTTTTTTTTTTTTTTTTTTTTTTTTTTTTTTTTTTTTTTTTTTTTTTTTTTTTTTTTTTTTTTTTTTTTTTTTTTTTTTTTTTTTTTTTTTTTTTTTTTTTTTTTTTTTTTTTTTTTTTTTTTTTTTTTTTTTTTTTTTTTTTTTTTTTTTTTTTTTTTTTTTTTTTTTTTTTTTTTTTTTTTTTTTTTTTTTTTTTTTTTTTTTTTTTTTTTTTTTTTTTTTTTTTTTTTTTTTTTTTTTTTTTTTTTTTTTTTTTTTTTTTTTTTTTTTTTTTTTTTTTTTTTTTTTTTTTTTTTTTTTTTTTTTTTTTTTTTTTTTTTTTTTTTTTTTTTTTTTTTTTTTTTTTTTTTTTTTTTTTTTTTTTTTTTTTTTATTCTTATTTTGTCATTTTCTGCAGGTTTTTTTTTTTTTTTTTTTTTTTTTTTTTTTTTTTTTTTTAACTTTATTTTATTGGATATGTTACACTTATATTTTTATTACTATACTAGATTTTTATCCCGCGGAAAAACCGCGGTTTAGTTTAGTAAAATTGTTTTAATAAAATTGGGTAAGAATTAAGTAAGATCATTAAATTTAATTAAATATTAAGAGAAATTAAAGAATTTTAAGAAAAATTATTGATAAAGTTCAAATACAACAAATATTGTTTACATTGTAAATTAATCTTTACCCATTCTTGTTTAAAGAATTTTTAACCAGTCTCGTAAATCAGTTGTTCTACATTGTTTGTAAATTGGGGTTGAATTACCCAATAATTTTTACATATAAAATTTTATAAGTTGCGTATAGAGAATTCACATAGCAAGTCTTATCTTATTAAACAACAAAACGCTATACATTAGTTTAGGTTTAATTGAAATAGCATTATTATAAAGAAATATTTGAAATAGTCATTTAATCGTTAATTAAATGACTTTTATATGGTTAGTTTTCTCCACCCATATATGAATTTACAAACTTATACATTATCAATGGAATAAAGATATAAATAAAAATATATAAATGTAAACTCGTGTCTAACACCATATTGGAATAAAGATATAAATAAAAATATATAAATTCATAGATAATACTTTTACACAAAACTCATTGAATCTAACCGAGATGAACTTAAAGGTGTCATCCAAACTTGATAGCAATTCATCAGCCTTACATTGACATCGAGCAGCCAACTCTTCTATCCTCTTCTCATACTTATCTACCGGGTTTTTTCATCACTTCTTCTGCAATATTCATTGAAAAAAGGCATAAAAAGTGAAATTATAAATGCCAAAGATCATTGTTACTCATACATCATAAATTCATTGAAAAAACTATACATGAACCGAAAGGACTTTCTTGAAATTTCAAAGGTCATTGTTACTTTCAAAATAACCACTCTATACCTACATACATTTAACCCATATAAGCTCGCTCCTTGGAACCTAATGCTAAAAATAAAAGATTTGCACATAAAAAGATTTCAAAGTAAAGTACTTGTTCAGCAGGATATATTTTTACCAACCTCAAATGACTGCTTTTGAATATCAGCATCGTCAATTTGTATAAACAAATTCATTTTCCACTCAAAAGAACAGTCAATGGGTAGACATAAATAAACTTAGAGACTACATTTCTATCCCTATTATAGAGAAACTGGAAATTTGAAACATACTGTAGATCTAAAACTTTAACATAGACCATAACTCACTGAGTGTAGATTCGATCTAGTATATAGGCTGTCCACTTTCTTTACCTTCCATCAACTAAAAAAAGTAACATAACTACTTTTTTACCAAATGGCATTGAAGTGATCCAAGAAATAAGTATCTACAATCATCATCATCCTACATCAAAAAATCCAGGCGACATATCCAAGAAATCCAGTCTTTGCTTGCCCACCTAACATCCAAAAACCCTCAAAATATTTAAGTTATAAGAATACAAAAAGCTGAATGAATATGCATTTAGAGTATTGCATATACTTACCAAGCTGACTAAATATTCATTTATTGATATCAAAGCAAATAGCCACATAGCCACATACAAAAAGCAAACCTACCATCATTTCTTAAGTTTGGACTGTTGATAATGCATTTTTTTTGCTATCGTGTTCGGAATAAAATAAAGGACTAATAGCACCTGTTGAGAACTTGGCTGCTTTCCTTTAAGTTTTGGCTATTCCCTTAATGGTACAGGTTCCGGTCAAACTCATATTATTGAACTTTTGAAGATACTATCCATCGCTTGGTGCTATCTTTCTTTGGCTTCTAGAAATAAGGTAGATCTAATAGAATGTATTGGGTATGTTAGAAAGTCTTTGAGTTAGTATTTTTTTATTTTTCCGGGTGTGCGGATCGAACATTACAACCAAGGGGGTTTAGACTATGTTGTTTTAACCGTCATGTTAGAGAGCCTCTCATTCAATACCTTATAGGAGGAAAAAACCTCTATTAAATCGCCTGAAGACATGACGATTAATAGAAGTAAAACCCTTGTCTTCTTCGATCTCGAACCTGATCTCTCAGGAACAAACCTTCATTGAAAGGCTTCCTGTGCCATTAGGCTATCAACCCAATGACTTGTTTCAGCATAACTTTTCTGTTCTTAAATTTTTTTTTATTTTCAAAACTATTACAAAACTCCTTTTTGTCTTCTAAAAAATTACATAATTGAAAATGAAAAAAGGAAACCTGTGCCCTTTGCCTTCTTCAATTCACACACACACCCCACCACACTAACCATTTTATCGATCGATCAATCAATCAATCATAAATGAATAATCTCCCCCCCCCCCCCCCCCCCCCCCCCTTCTCCTTCTCCTTATTAGTCGTTGGACCACAACAACATGGAATATGTGAGGTAAGTTGAAAACTGTGGTTCTTCTTAGTTGTTACTAGCAGATAAAAATATGTACCTTCTTAGCTTTTTGTATTTTATGTTTCTAATATTTCATTTTTCAAAAGCAGATGAGGTCTACTTCTATCCTTATTTTTTTATTTTTTTATGTTTTCCAAGTTGTAATGACTACATATTTTTCATGTTATAAGTATCACTAGCCATTGTTACCTCCGACCACCACCAACCCAAACTCAAATAACACCACCAGTAGTTGCCACCGCCGACCACCACCACCATCATCAGCCGCCACCTGTTGACACCATCTCCGCCCAAATCAATCATCACTTCCGGTCACCACCTATACAAATCTAGATATACACGTACTGATCAAACACACATACCACCTCCGCCCAACATCAAAGTTCCAAATATACACCGATTTACGTATACGCGGACCTAGGAACACACAAAAAAACACCCTTTTCACTGATCTATAAACACAAACTAGGATCTGAGAAAAAACAAGAAAATAAATTGTGGTCTTAGACCAAGTGGCCACCTGGGGCCCTCTTTGGGGGTTCTAGGGGAGGGGATGTTGGCTGGGAGACAGGGATCGAATCTCAATTCCTCATGGTCTCGGGCATTTACCTCTTCGGACGCGTGCGGGCCGTGTTATCGCACCCTTGGTCTCCAGGGGTGCCTTCGGGTTCCAACCGCTAGCATACTGCCCGCTTGGATGTCACTGCTAGGGTTCGAACCACTAACAAACTAACACGCCGTTCTAAAAAAAAAAAAAAGGGGCTTGGAAGAGAGGGTTATGATCCATTGATAAAGTTGGAAGGGAAACTTTGACTAATAAAATTAGAAAAGAAAAAAAGAGAAAAAAAACAACCACCACAGTACATGTCACATGCACGTGATCCGTCAACAAAATAATTTTTTTGTTATGTTTTAAAGGGGTGTGCTTAAAGAACGAGCCATAATCTAAACAAACACAAACCCATAATAATAAATTAATTCATCATCACCCACAACAACAACGACAACAACAATTGAAATGTCCAGACAACAACAACAGTCAGAACCCACAAGCACAAATGGAGAACAACAACAACAAGTGATGGATTGTAGCAGTAATTTGAATTCAACGACAACAACAATTGAAATGTCCAGACAAGAACCACATAAAAATTAATTCATCATACAACAACAACGACAACAACAATTG
>CM067174.1:79712782-79716722 GCA_034093135.1 Erigeron breviscapus
GGCAACTTACAAAGTCTAGTGAACTAGATGTACATATCATCAACATATAATCACATTTCATTTCATCTCAAGACATTACATAGCATTTCATAGCATATCATTACATCTCATATCATTGCATAACATTTCATAGCCTATCATTACATTTCATATCGTAGGGACTGCATTTCAGGCCTCAATAGTCATTTACATAGCCCATATCACCTCCCGTGTAACCCCTAATACCCATAAGCAATCAAGATATCATTTGGGAAGTTATTATATGAAAACCATGTTTTTGTTGAACCCTCGCGTGTCAAAGTAGTGTATCTTACCTCGTGACGAGCACAACAAGCAATACGCAAGGTTAATTCATCTTGTTTGTGTTTCCGACTACCTATAGCAACATATAACCAATAGGTAACATAAACGTGGCTTCAAAAGACCCCTCTAAGTTCCCTATACCATAAGGTAACCTAAGCATAAGGTCTGTGGGTCAAACGAGCATGAAAACAAGCCTAAACGACTGCCAGACCTGAATATGCGCCGCATGGCTTTTCCATGCGCCGCATAAACTTGATCAGAAGCATCCAGACCAATCCATGTGCCGCATGGAAATCCCATGCGCCGCATATCGGGGCTTGTTCAGCAAATCTGATTTTTGAACTGCTTTAAACGATTCCCATTCGATCTCAAACCCTAACCCCGACCTGGAGACATCAAATTGACCTCTTTTATGACACAATTGATGCCTTCAAACCATCAATTGATTCCTTGATCCATTACAAACATAAATCACTTAATTAATCACCCGAATAACATGAAATCGGTAAACGTTTTTGTAAGTCCCCTGGTACGGATCGTCAATAGCTTGCTCCAGTTATCTTGAGGTGCGGAATCCCTCACAATAACTTGGTGATCAACAAAAAGCCCCTAGATCACCTGCTGCCTCGCAGATCTTCTTCGGGCTAGCGGAACAACCTTTGATGACTTAACCTGCACAAGTATGCTTGATATTTCAACAAATGTTCAACCCTAATCTCTGTTAAGGTTCGGTTTATATAGGTAACACCCGACATGGGCTTCAGCGAGTCGGCCTCGCAAATCCAGCCCAGCCCGTCACTAATGCGAGGTCGCATTCTGTGATTGGCCTCGTATTTGACCCTGCAAATACGGAGTCGTATTCCCTATGTGAAATGCGAGGTCGCATTTCACACTTAGCAGATTTATTACACATTCAATACTTAAACTTAATCTAGTATTCTATGCATAATACTAAGTTCATTAATGACAATTACATTACAAAGACATATAACAATATAAGCCCAAACAATCTAGACTGCTATTGACATAGATGTGGACTTACAGACTCCCCCTTGGCAATAGCTTCTAGACGTTAACATACCTATGTCTTCGTCTTGTCTTTGTCATTAATCTACTTCCTCTGCTTTTTCTTATCAGCCTTCTTCTTCTTCTGAACTTCCTCTGAATCATCTGCAGCCTTATAAAAATCACAGTCTGAATGTAAGCCGATCTTCAAGCACAAACTCACTGTATTTCTATATCGCAACGCTGGACCCTGAAAATATTTTGGAAACCAAATATTAACACTGTTCAGCTTCAGCAGATCTTTCTTGCAGAAGTTCACTAGATGCAAAGGCTCATAAATCCTCACAATCTCATAGTAATGATCACCAAACATCACAGCTTCATACGTCTTACTATCAAAGTACCAGCCTATCATATTATCCAATAAGTCCTTCTTGAATTTCTTCAAAGGCATTTCTTTGGCAAACTTGGTCGGCTCATACTTCAAAGTAACGACAGGCTTCTTTGTCTTCGGATCTATCTTTGATTTATCCTTGACCATCTTGCCTTCCTGTGGATGATACTTTCTCTGAGATGGATCCTTGATCTTCATGTCTTTCGCTATAGACCTAGCAATATAATTTCCAAACTCAGATCCACTAGGATTGATTAGTTCTAGCCTAGCTAAGCACCAAAAATCAACATCAGTAAGTGAGTTGATGGCTTTTTCGTTATAGTCCAAATACTGCACTCCGTCTATTCTCCTGATAATGAGAAGTTTCAACTCATTATCCCAATGAAAACTCACGATTCTTGAGCATGCAGTAGTTGCGTAGGCTTCAACCTTCTCTCCCTGAATCTTGTCTTTATATTTGATATGTTTATGCGATGCCTCATACTTAGCCATGTTTTTCTTCCAAGTAATAACCCAATCTGGTCTAGTATCAACAGGCTCTGTATGTTGCACATCATGATCTTCAGCAATTGGTTCTTGCATGACTGGAGCTTCAGGATCTTGGACTTGTTCAGACCTGTCCATTCTATCAAGCTTAGCTCTGAAGTCATCAATACTAAACCCTTTGCGCTCAGCATCTTTATCCACAAGCCTTGAAGCTGTAACTGGCATATCGACTTCTGCGATATCCATCCAGCTCTCATCACCATAGATTATCTCACCATCTTCCCTCACAACATCAGTTGTCTTAGAAGACCCTACCATACCAGTTGCAATCTCATTCAGAGACTCTATTTCCTTGGTCAGATCTTCTTGATGCTTATTGCCTTTATCTTTTGCTGCATCCGGGTCTTGATTTGAATCATCATCTTTCTTTTTCGAAAGCTCATCACCCTTATAGCCTAGATCTGGCAACAATTTCTTTTTCACCAAAAACTTCTCAAACAATTCATTTAACTCTGATTGCATCACACAATCTAGCATGACATCTGCAATCTTAGTCATCTGTTCAGATACTCTAACTACTCCTTTATTCGCTCTAGTAGTCGAACTTTCTGCCTTAGTAGCTTCACAACGAACCATGTCAAAGTTGGACATGAGAGTGTTAATAAAGTCTTGATGATTCTTTCTATCATCATTAAGAGCTTTCTTTAACGTCTCAACTTCCTTTTGCTTTCTCTGCATCTCTTTCTCATGGCTCTTCTTTTGTTTCTCCAACTCATCAAACAAACCATTAACTCTAGCCTCTAACACCGTCATCTTTCCTTTCATGTCAGCCATACCAAACATTGGTGGTAAAATAGGAACTTGACGTGTAGTCGCTTCAGTTCTTGGTTCAGGATTAGGCACTGAATCCTTCATTCTATGAGTTGTAGACGGCCTTTCAAGATTTACAGTTGTCTTCTGAGATCTCCTTGGTATCACTGTCTCTGCATGTGATTCAACTGATCTCCTAGACCTCTGTTCAGGAACTCTGCTTGTTTCCTTTTCAGACCTGAATCAGATGAAACTTTCCTTGAAGCACCTTCAGAAGTACTAGCAGCATGATCAACGGTATCTTCATGTGCTTCTGCTTCTTTTTCAAGAACCACATCTCTCTCAACTATCACCTCTTCTGTGCCTTGAACCTGTGGTTGTGCTATGTCGCCCATTGGCACATCTGGCATCACCATCTGTAGAGGAACTGGATTAGCAACTGGCTCATGTGGAACAATCTCAGTCCTGAATCTGGCAAACTCTTCAGCTGTAGGTGGATTGAAATTAATATCCACTAGAGCTCCAAACAAAGGAATATCTTGAGCACCTGGATCACCATCAAAGCGACTCTTGAGCTCATCATATGCCCTTTTTACAATAGATGTCACTTTCAGGACCGACTTAGTAACAGGCAGATTAGGAATATGATGATTAATGATCATCATAACGAATCTAGGATAAACCATAAACCTATGCCCTTGCCTGGCAGTTGTTTGTTTCCTCAATTCGTTGAAGAAATACTTAGAAAAACTATACGGTTTGTTGTATACCAGACCAACCATCTGAGCTTGAGATTCTTGATTAAGCGTATCCCATCCGGTTCTTCTACTACACAAACTAACCAACAATACGTGTGCTAAGTATCTCCACCTTCCAAAGAATCCTGATGCGTGAAATCGAGTTTGTAAAATTTATAAATAAGTACCCACTAAAAACCGACTA
>CM067174.1:79717722-79790222 GCA_034093135.1 Erigeron breviscapus
CAACGATAAATCCCTCTGAATTAAGCATATGCAATCTTACTTCTTGGATATATTGCTCGAGTCCCTGCTCGCCTTGCATAACCGGCATGTAATAGAGAAGTAGAATTTCCAACAATCAATCCTGAACTAGTTGACTCCCATGAAAACCAGAAACTTTGAAACTTGAATCACAAACTTCAGGAACATGGAACCTGTTTCAAAAGCAATACCTTGTCTCCATAAAATGTTTCTTCTGATTATGATCAACATCTTCAGACAAAACATATAAAATACAGCTTCTTGTGCCTATACCTGCACAAACTAGCTTAAACAAAATACACAACGAGATCAAAAAAATGTTATTCTTCATTATTTCATTACTATAATATACGATAGTAACGACTTAATCTAGAACTACATTTTCCATTTTCTTCTCCAAATTTGTTATTCTTCACTATCATAAGTCACAAACATATGACATTATCTTAGTCTAGAACTACAAATCTTCAAGAACTTGAACCAAACTAAACCCTTATAATCGAGATTTTAAGGTTCAAAAGTAAGAATCTTAAGATCCCTGTCTTATCATTCTACCGATATTTATCTAGAATCTTAAGAACCCTGTCTTATCATTCTATGGATACTTATCAAAAATATAGAATCTTAAGATCTCGGTCTTATCATTCTATGGATAACCTAAACTAAGGTCTTCCAACGCAAACTTATATAGATTCCGTTTCTAAAGTCACTTGTCTTTAACTCTGTAAAAACATCTAACTGAAACCTAATCTCTTATATTTTTGCAAACGAGATCTTAATCATGCAAAACTCCCTTTTACCATATGGAATACTCCTATGATTGCCTCATCAAACTAGTATTCATCTTGGTTAAACTGGATAACAATTATAAATACTCCTATGATAGCCTCATCAAACTAATATTTATCTTTGTTCCGGATAGATTTGCATGATCCATATCTTGCTTCCATGGTGAGATCTTGCTCGACAACCTACAAAAATGAATATATGTCCGTTGTCCTGCACATCTCAACACGCACATCAAATCTTCTCAAAGTAAAATCATACAATCTGAAGAATTGAATAAAGTAGCAAGATAAAATGAATATACTTAGCAATATATTATTAGCCTAAATCACTTTAAGGTCAAATAATTCACTGCAAGCACTTTCAAATTATGCACATAGTTTATCAAAATTATTTAGAAACTCTGTTCCAAATCTTTTTGATTCAAAAATCTTTCAAAGATCAAATTCAAAACTATGAACAACTCTGTGTCCATTCTAATGAAAATCTTCTTTCTAAGATATAAAATGATTCTTTTAAAGATAAAACTCAAAACTATGAACATCTCTGTGTTCATTCTTAAGAAAATCTTCTTTCTAAGAATCAATGCAAAGGCATTAACTCAATATCTGTTTATTGAAATCAACAACTCTGTGTTCTTTTCCTTAAACCCATATTCTGTTAATGTGACATACTTTCTTTTAGCTTTTGATCACAACACTATTGCTTAACTACCCTACTCGTTTATTCACTGTTCCATAAGAACGTAGTTGAGTCCTCTTGGAAACTAGATTCTATTCTGACTATATCTCTCGTGCAATAGGAACTTTTATTAAACAATACAATACAAATAAAAATTAAACATTTCACGAAAAACACAAACACACACACAAACACTAAACATAACATAGTTACAAGAGCTAAAGTTACTGCTGATTAGATCAGATTTAGCATATTACATAAGCCTACTAGCGAGAAATAATTCTCTTATTATTAGTTATGAACAGTGATCCAAAAACGATTACCAATATGTTTGTCCTCTTAAACACTCGGTACTTTCGGTCTCCTTTTTGGTTTGTGACACTTTCGACATAGCCTGGCCAAGGACAGTCACCATGCAACCCGAGTAGCCTAATATGTCACTTAATCATGTTTGCGAACTTATGTGCCCCATATTCAGATACACTCTCACAATCGACACAAGCACTAAAATTAAGACATTTGGTGAAGTAAAGTGAGAAAGTCTTTAAGAATCAAGTCAGCGGTGACAGGTCGGTGAATCCTCACGCGCAAAGCGACTTAACTTGACTCACGTACGGAAATATACTCAACATTGCATAATGCCAAGTACTTGCATATTTGTGACATTATTTTAAGCACTTATGAAAACCCATGATTTTCGATGAGACCCGTGTAGCGAACTTTCTGACAACCTATCCCAAGTTGGAAGCTTTAGGTAGGCTAGGTATACAAAGACACCCCAAGGACTTACTTGTTCGAATCTCAAAGGCCACATTAGCTTCATATTTTCAACAGATTTATTAGATATTTGCATATCTTGTCACAAATATACATCCGAAAAAGCAATACATACACATATATGTACCCGAGACCTTCTATATAAAGACCAAATATACATAATTACAATGCAAGATCTTTCATAAGATTTAAAGGACTTGTCTATTAAGAACAAGCATTCTCAGCCATATATCTGAATACGTTTCCCATAAGAACATTGTATACATTTAAGTTCAGATTATAAGGAAACTTTGGTACTTTGTGCCTACCGATACATCATATAATGGTATCACTGAACTGAGCATTTTAAAGTACAATTAAGTAGGCTTAAAAGCTAAAGTATCGTCACGTCTAATTATCTTGATGCAGTGACCTTACTCCTTTTATTATATTTCTTTTTCTTTTCTGATTTTTCTCATTTTTATTTTGCTTTTCTGACACTATCTGACACACATACATTACAACACAAACACTGACTCATTTTACAAAGTTCCTTTTGAGAGACACTGTCACTATAGATTTCTCATTCCAATCAATTGGACTAACAACTCGAAACGAGTTCGGTCGAAAGCCTTAGTGAACAGATCAGCCAAATTAAAGTCACTCGGCACCTTTTCTAGGACTATTAATTTCTTTTCAGCACAATCACGTATAAAATGAAACCTTATGTCTATGTGCTTAGTCCTACTGTGCTTAACAGGATTATTGGTAATGGATATAGTGGATTCATTGTCTATCTTTATGGAAGTATAAAGGAAAATCTAACCGTGATAGCCAGAGCCGGTGAATGAGTATTCACTTGCTGTTATGTAATCCGATCTCTCCCCTAAGACTGACATCCACTAATGTCTATTTCCTCAAGAGCACCAATTTTTTCATCCCTGTGAACCAACTAGTGGTCTTCTGGAACTGACATATATATCATGACCAATAACATAATAACAAAGCATAAAATATGAGAATCTGTACTATAGATAATCATCTAAACATGATCTTCTATAGTACTTTGTTTATTACAAAATAAATTTACAAAACAGACATAGGATCCTTTAACAGAAGTAAACTCTGTTTAATAATCCCTTGTCCTCCATAATGTGTCTGGAGCTTCCGCTATTGACAAACCATAAACCTGCGGTCTTCCTTAGCAGCTCCTGCACATTCAAAAACAATTAGTTTTTCAAAGGACCCCTAGCCTTATTGGCTTTGGGTCGATCATTTTCCATTTTAATTTTCCCATTGACGACTTTTCCAATACTAGAAATACTTCCGCCCTTGGGACCTGCAAAGATGACATAAGATCCTTTAATAGTCTTAAATTCTGTTAATAACCTCTTGTCACCTGTCATATGTCTTGAACATCCACTATCGATGAACCATAACCCTTCAGTTCTCCTTAGTGGATCCTTATATTCAACAACCTCAAGATGTGCCATAAAGCTCGTCTCAGCTTCAGCAACATCTTCGTTTTTGGCTCTTACTGGTTCTGATGATTCAGGTTCCTCTTCTACCCTCTGATGAACACTACCATGATCATTGGCACATACCATAGGATCAAATGAATTATCAACGAGATCGTTCATTCCTCCATCAATGTCTTGAATTTCTGCCAAGAATGCATGATTCTGATCATCGGTACTAGTCAAACCCCAATTATAAGTACCATCAGATTGAACAACTAAAGCTCTTGAGTTGTCCGTTTCTCCTGAGCTTCGGTTCCCAGTATTAGCATATTGATGTCCGGAATTCTGACTCACTATAGAACCACTTGATTGAAGTTCTGACGGCCTGTAGCTGAATTGTTGTCCCGTCTTGGCCTCTGACACTCCCTTGCAAAATGTCCAAAACCATCACAGTTATAACACTTCACCTTGGTCTTGTCAAACCCTACTTTGCCATTCACAACCTTCCTTCCGGTTCTATCTGTGAAACGCTGAACTCTCAATGTTAACATAGCTAATTGCCAGTTCAGATCCATTTCTTCCAATCATCTGGATCAACTTGCTTGTAATCCTCCCTAACCAAATCAGGATCAGTTAGTTTTCCTCCAATTAACTTTTCATGAGCAGACACAAATGAAGCGAGCATGCCCAAATGTCCCTCAGCAGATCTTATGCTCATCGGCATCCCTGTGTAACCCGAGCTTGGAGAACTACCATTCTGAATCCCATTATGCACTACCATGGCCGATTCTGGAGAAGTTACATACATCAAGTTGCTATCAGAATCCGTTGACATCTTCATCTTGTTATCATCTCCACTATAGAAGGCAGTAATCCCTCCACTTGAAGATTTTGCAGAAGGAACGCTTGATTTGCTATGATAAAGTTCAGGACGCTGAACAAAATCACTGCTACCTGCTTCATTCGACTTTCGTTTCATATCTTGACCTCTCAGCTTTCGAATGATCTGATCCAGAGTTCATGTGCTAAATTCGGGATTTTGTTGGATTGAAGTTACAAACCCTTCCCACTTAACTGGAAGAGCTTCCAACAACTTCTCGATGACATCTTTTGGATCAGGTTTGTACCCAAAGTATGCAAGCTCAACCAGCAGATGACTGTAACGAATCAAAATCTCATCAAGAGGTTCATCTTTGAAGCTAGTAAAGACATAATACTGCTTCTTTAGCAAATCCTTCCTTCTCTCTTGAGATCATCATCACCTTCACAATGCTCTTTGAGTGCATCCCATATGCCTTTTGCACTGTTACTGTAACATCCCAAAACTTAATCGTTTCTGTTGACTAACGTCGTTAGGTCAAATTCTAAGTCCGTGATATGTTTATGTGGAAGATATGTGTTTATATGTTTATGTGCCCTATATGTGAGATTTAATTATCTTTAATGAGTGACAATAAAGTGGACTAAATGGTGTGTAAAAGGCCTTTGTAGTGTGCGAAAGTGCTTTAGTGTGTTATATGTATCCCCAATAAGTGTTTTAAAGCGAAATAAAGTCAATATGAAGTCCAGGGACCAATTTTGCCAAAGTTGAAAAGTTAAAAACGGGTTTGGCATGGGATTAGCCTAATCTAGGTTAATTTTGCAGCCATTAATCATAATTAAAACAAATACAAAAGTTCCTTCAATTCTCTCTTGAATTCTTAAGCATAATCTTCAAGTTTTGGTCAATCAAATCGTGTGTTTTGCATTGAATCGGATTGGCTGTCATTCGTACAGGTAATCAATGATTTGTTGTCGATATTTTCAGATCTAATGATGTTTTATAAAGGATTAAATCTAATTTTATAAAGGAGTTTTAATAAATTAGGGTTCATAATATGTTTAAGCAAATTAATGATCAAAACGACATCAAACGAGTTTATAATCGATCTTGATGATCAAAAGAGGTTTATATATGTCAAAAACATGTTTTGGGTGAAGCCTAAGTCGATTGATTTCTGGAAAAATGAAGATTAAAGCCGTTTTATGAGTTCTGGACGAAAATAGAGTTAAATTCGTTTTAAGTGTTAAATTCGTTTCTGGAATGCTAAATTCGTTTGAAAAACGAAGTTTAACTTCGTTCAAGCTATTTTCGTTTAAAAGAAGACTAATTTCGTTTGTTAAATCCGTTGGCTAAATTCGTTTTGGAAACGAAGATTAAGTTCGTTTGAGATGTCTAAATTCGTTTGTGGATGATTAAATTCGTTTGGCAAACGAATTTAAAGTTCGTTTGTTATCAGAAAGCAGTTAAGTTCGTTTTCTGGGATTAAGTTCGTAAGAACAAAACTAAGTTCGTTTTCAAGTCCATTTAAGGTCCCAAATGACTTATACTTCATATATTAATGTATCTTAGGTGTCGGGGATTATTGTTAAGCACTTTTAGCCTTTCATTGCGCGCGTACACTACTACCAGGTAAGATACACTACTTTTGTCACGCTGAGGGTGCAACAAAAATGGTTTCATAAACTATAACCTCCAAAACGGTAATGTATAACCTATATTGTGGTTGGGTTGATATGGGAGGTATTCGGGGATTAAAGATGACGATGCCTATGCTTGAAATGCTTCCCCGTAAATACGTTATGATATGATATGTGATGATATGTTTAACGATATGATATGTTATGATGAATGGTGGTTAATGATATGATGTAATGATGATATGTGCATGTATATGTGGCTTGTTCATCTAGAACACTAGACCTTTTAGGTTGCCATGACACGTGCACGTTTTAAGGGCCCTAACGTGAAAAGATGATAGATGTGGATTAGTTTAGGATTAATGTGGAAACCTAAACTAAACGTGGTAAATGCTCGAGCTAATTAGACGTTAAGAGTTATGCATAACCCGTGCCTGGCGGTGGTAATAGGTACGTATAAATCATGCTCGTATGTGGGAGAGTACGTCGTGCTCGCATGTGGGAGAGTACGTAGTGCCCGTATGTGGGAGGGTACGTTAAAATGGTTGCTCGGGTGGCTCCTTGCAACAAGTCATATGTGGCGAGTAGTTCGGGTGGCCTGATGACCCACCTAATGTCATGAACATAACGTGCTACTCATGGATCGACATTGTCTTTCCTTAACGGTAACTTCGGTTACAACTTAACGGTGACCTAGTCACAACTTAATGAGATGAGATGAAATGACGAAATTGATTAGGCACACTTAGGGTCACGGACTCTATGCTTATATGTGATATGGATACGTTATGTGGTGATATAAATGCCTAAATCAAATGACGTAATGTTTTAAAGTGACGTGTTTAATGGATGAAATGTTTTGCTTAAACCTGGTGTTATCTTACTTAGCTTTATAGCTAACACTTGTTTCTTCTTATGTGTTGACACCCCTCAGGTTAAGCAGTGAGATGTCGTGTGAAGCTTTGGCGAGAGATGGGTAGATGATCAAGATGGCTTTAGTTTACCCAATAACTTCGCATAGACTTAATGTTAATGATTTCCTTTATGGAACTATGTAATGACTATGTTATGGTTGCTTTATGTTGGGCAATCTTATGGATTTCTTTTATTACTGATTTGATGCTATTAGTAACACCACTTATGTTTCTCAACTGCTTTCATTGGTTGAGGTTTTTAATAAACTGTTTCCGCTTTATTGACGCCGTTAGGCGAAAATTTTTGGAAATCCATATTTTTACGAAACGGGTGTTACACATAATTTCAAACAAGTGCAAGAATTCCCCTTGAAGAGCCATTCGGAGTGATCCTAAAGCTTTACTTTCTGCTTCGTAATCTTTCTTTTGATCGACAGTCATTTGCTCATACGAAGCTGCTTTTCCACCACCAGAACCAGTAGGTTCTTTGTCATTTTGCACAGTTGGATGAACATAACCATTAACAATACATATCCACATCCTTACATCCATTAACCTGCAATATGACTCGAATCTGCCCTTCCAACTGAAATATCTATCAAGACTTATTAACTTGGGCGGTGAGTTGGCCTTTCCGGTTTCGTGATCCATCAAAATTAGTTAATTCAGCAAAGATTGATAATTTGCGGGTAATTGAGACGTCATTTTCTCCGAGCTAGCAAAATTCACGAACTGTTTATAAAAAACGAGGTCGTAAAAGTTCACGAGGTCGTAAAGAAAAACGAAGTCGCAATTAAATACTCGAGGTCGTAATTGAACTGGCGAGGTCTTAAAGAGCTCACGAGGTCGCAAACGAAAAACGAGGTCGCAATTGAACTAGCGAGGTCGTAATTAGATACCCAGGTCGCAATACGAGCTGGATGAGGTAATACGAGCCCGCGATTGAACTAGCGAGGTCGTAATTAGCTACCCAGGTCGCAATACGAGCTGGATGAGGTAATACGAGCCCGCGAGGTCGCAAACGATGCTGGAATCCTTAGATCTCTTGAATTCGAAACCCTAAAAACCAACAACAATACCTTCGACTGCTGCAAATACAAATAGAGGTCACAAACAAGATTTTCGATCGTAAACTCGTGAAAGAATCACGTCTAAACGACCCTAAATCAATATTGTCTATCACCAACAAGCTATAACCTTCCGGTATTAAACCAAGAGGCTCTGATACCAATTGTAAGTCCCTGGTACGGATCGTTAATAGCTTGCTCCAGTTATCTTGAGGTGCGGAATCCCTCACAATAACTTGGTGATCAACAAAAAGCCCCTAGATCACCTGCTGCCTCGCAGATCTTCTTCGGGCTAGCGGAACAACCTTTAACGACTTAACCTGCACAAGTATGCTTGATATTTCGACAAATGTTCAACCCTAATCTCTGTTAAGGTTCGGTTTATATAGGTACCACCCGACATGGGCTTCAGCGAGTCGGCCTCGCAAATCCAGCCCAACCCGTCACTAATGGCCTCGTATTTGACCCTGCAAATACGGAGTCGTATTCCCTATGTGAAATGCGAGGTCGCATTTCACACTTAGCAGATTTATTACACATTCAATACTTAAACTTAATCTAGTATTCTATGCATAATACTAAGTTCATTAATGACAATCACATTACAAAGACATATAACAATATAAGCCCAAACAATCTAGACTGTTATTGACATAGATGTGCACTTACAACGTTTTGCACTATAACCCAACCCAAACCCCATGGCCTGGATCGGACTCTCATATAAGACTCACAAGATCAGAAATCAAAGGAATATCACCTATTTTACCTGTAGATGATCATAAGGATGAAAGATCTTAATCCAATCTTGCTCGAAACACCACGAAACGAATAAATCTTGGAGGGGATTGCTTTGAGAGAGGGGAGGGGCGGCTTGGGGTTTTCTTCACACGCATCAGATCTGGAAAATGGCAATTAGGGGAGCCTAATTGTCATACAACCCCTGGCCATTCTCAATAAATTCCATCTTAAGCCCCTCGACTCTTTAAACGTTACTCTCTTGGCTTAACTTCCTCACCGGAACACTTAACGACTTAACGAACACTTAACTTTCATGACTTTACTTTAATTACTTTCATTTAACATACTTTAATCATATTATATTAAACGCATAAGCATTTAATCACATAATCCCATTTAGGGCACATAAACTTAACGAACCTGTCGTTAATTAACGGAATAGTCAAATAGTCAAACTTGAAAAGTTTGGGATGTTACAATCTTCCTTATATATATTTATGATATATATTATTTATTTAGATATATATTATATATATATATATATATATGTTTTAGGTAAAATAAAACAAGTATTAAAGTAAAACAAATAAAACAATATGTTTCTCTTCACTGAAAATCACCGTGCATCATGAAAATCATCGTGCATCAATTGCTTTGTGAATCTTCGTGCATCAATTTAACCATGATCTAAGGGTCAAGATCTTGTCTATTTGTTTTACTTTAATACTTGTTTTACAATACCCAACCCCTATATATATATATATTTTTTATGTAAACTATGAATATTTTGAAATGAAATCATGACTTCCGAAACACTGAACACCCCACACAGGAGTACACAACGTTTATATCAATAAATGTCTTGTGAGGAATGTGGTGCTGATATTGTAGGAATTGATATGATCGCTCGAATACGTGCTCCAAGTCCTGAGTAGCAAATTGTAACATATGATGAGATACCCCGCTGTGGGTGCGAATGTCACAAAAACATACGGTGGATCCATAAACACTCTCCAACGTGACCTCCTTCGAATACGAACTAGTCCCCTAACAAAGTGGTGTGAGGCTTCAGCACAAGCTAATACGAATTCCGTCTATCAACCATGGAGTACAATTTAACTGATGTGATTCTATTACGCTTAGAATCTCAGTGTCACCCCTAAAACGAAAGTGTATCTACAAGGTTCCCCATAAACAGTACGTCTCTCATCCAAAATGTCAATACCTCTTGTAGTGAGATAACTTTGTGTGACTTGTCGATCGACGGATAAAAGGACAGGGATATCGTCACGTGAGAAATCCCAAATCCGCTCTCAGCAAGAGTGAAGTGTTCAACACGTCCCACCACCCAACTTCTCCACATACCATCAGCCGCTCCTAAACATACTCATAATAAATGAGTTATCATCTAAACTATGCTCAACATATTGAATGATTGTATTCCCACCGATTAGGTTTACTAGAATCCTAAAATCTCCTCAAATCCCTCCCCAAATGACCGATTACCAAAAAAAAAAAAAAAAAAAAAAAAAAAAAAAAAAAAAAAAAAAAAAAAAAAAAAAAAAAAAAAAAAAAAAAAAAAAAAAAAAAAAAAAAAAAAAAAAAAAAAAAAAAAAAAAAAAAAAAAAAAAAAAAAAAAAAAAAAAAAAAAAAAAAAAAAAAAAAAAAAAAAAAAAAAAAAAAAAAAAAAAAAAAAAAAAAAAAAAAAAAAAAAAAAAAAAAAAAAAAAAAAAAAAAAAAAAAAAAAAAAAAAAAAAAAAAAAAAAAAAAAAAAAAAAAAAAAAAAAAAAAAAAAAAAAAAAAAAAAAAAAAAAAAAAAAAAAAAAAAAAAAAAAAAAAAAAAAAAAAAAAAAAAAAAAAACACGATAAAAAAACAGACTAAAAAAGATAGGCAACTTTATTGGAGAGTAAAATACCAATCATATCAAACCTTTCCAATGTGTGTGTTGTAACCCTATTCCTGTTCCTACCTTCAACCATACGGACAAACCCATGCCTATCCGAAAACGAAGAAAATAATGAGTCACCGTCTATATCTGCATCGGTACTTCAAGATTCATGTGAACACTTGACTACTAGCGTCGCATATGAGAATTGTTCATAGAACCAGCGCGATAGAATCCTAGATCGAGTTATCAATGAAACATTAGTATGAATCAAGATGATCTACTGTTGCTTTAATTGTTTTTAACGTGACGGATTTTAGGCAAACAATGCGGATTGATTTGACAGATCCACGATTTGGTAATAGATCGTTTGGGATTTGGGGAGATGTTAGGATTCTAGTAAACCCCGTCGGTCGGAATACAATCATGCAATATGTTGAGCATAGTTTAGATGATAACATCATTTATTATGAGTATGTTTAGGAGCGGCTACGGATGGTATGTGGAGAAGTTGGCTAGTCGAACGTGTTGAACACCTGACTCTTGCTGAGAGGGGATTTAGGATTTCTCACGTTTCATGACGATATCGCTGTCCTTTTACCCATCCATCGATAAGCCGCACAAAGTTATCTCATACAAGAGGTGTTAACATTTTGGTGAGAACATATCTATGTGAGTCCCTTAAGTTCGAGATGGTTAACCAGGAAAGTGTAAAATACAACAAGTCTAATAATCACTAGAATGGACTAGTATTACTTGTAAATAAATGCAAGAGTATATAAACAAAGTAATACAAGACTTAAAGCAATAAACAAGTAAAGTGGAACATTATGTATTTTTCAATTGTGTATTTTATTTATGATGTCAAATAAAATACAAGGTTGTGCGGAATCAAGATAATACAAATAAGTATGTATCCTAACAACCTATGAATTACAAATGATCTATATTTGTCAAATAACTCTTTTGGATCGAGATACTTAAAGTTGTGAAGTATCCCTGTTTAAGATCGAGAGTATTTGGACAAATTCACTTTAATGCAAAATGAATGCTTAAAAATATTTATGTCAAGGAAATGACTTTGTATTTATAGGCAACAAAATTCACCAGTGAATTTTGTGCCGTGCAAATATGGTTGCATGCATTTAATGATCCGACAAGAACATTAAATGCATTGGATAAGGAATAAGGATAAAGTCACATCAAATGACTTTGTATCCTTTTATCCAACCACCTTTACACACATAAGCTTTGGTAAAGAACAAGTGGATTGTTCTTTGGAAAGTGTGTAAAGGCAAAAGTCAATCCTCGATATCAGTGTTCAGACTTGTAAGGTCTAGAACACTGACAATCCTCCAGTGTACAGATCTGGTAAGACTTCCAGTGGACTCCGCCATTTGTCAGTCTTCTTTCTTCAGACTTCAGTCTTTGACTTCAGTCAGAATGTCTTCAGTAGAGTTGATCTGGACTGGGGTGAAGTCCAGTGAGCTAATCTGGAGAATGCTCCAGATTTCCTATACAAGTATTTGCTCACTGGTCTTCCATTATTTCTGGACAAATCTTCAGAGGGACTCCAGATTCCAAGTCTGGAGTAGGTCCAGTAGAATACGTTTCTGGACAGATCTTCAGTAAGGCTCCAGTAGTCGAGTCTGGAGCGAGTCCAGTAAATCTGGACCTAACAAATTCCCCCTATTTGTTTAGAAATAATGCAAGTGTTTTCAAGCTTATATCTATACAATTTTGTATGCTTGAAAAACACAAGTTTTGATTTGTCTAAAAAAATCTAAGTTACTGGAAAACACTTTATAGATCATGAGTGTTTTCAGTTTCATCTTTTAAGTTCTAACTTAGACTAAATCTGATCATTTACTTATATGAATCAAAAATTGCAACTATTATTACATACATCAACTGATAAATAGTTTACAATTTTCATAAAACAATAATTTACAACAAGTAAATGATACAAGAGTCAGGCCCTTCTTTTCGATGTCTGTCCTGGAGCATCTTCAGTAGCCTTTCTCTTTGGTGATGGAGAAGATGGTATTGATTCTGGTGATTTTACGCCCATTACAACTTCCATCTGTTGCTTTCTTCTCCATACCTTTTCAACCCTTTTCAGAAATGCTTTAACATCAGTCGACACATCTGTCTTCCCCCTGAACGTTAAAGCAATTTCCTTCAGTTCACTCCATCCAAACGCCTGGACTGAAGTATTCTTCCTTTCATCAGTAAAGTTACCCTCCCTGGTCAACTTTACTTCAAACTTAGACATGCCTTCATGATTTTCAGCCAATTTGATCTCAGCACCAGTGATCCTTCTAGCATCAGCCCTGAAGTTCATCATTTCATTATACTTTTCTTTCAGTCTTGGCTGTCTGGATCAATGCTTCAGTTTCCTTGGACACTCTCCTTTGCTCTACAGCAGATTGGAGTTCTTGACGATTGATTTTCGAGAAGTGTCCAGGGGAATGAAATTGCTTACATCAGCATCTTTGATTGCTTTGATTTGTCTGGCAGTCAGTTTTGGTAAGCCAGAAACTTTCTTTCTGTACTCGATCTCCAGTGCACCAGCGTTCTTTCTGATCTTTTTCTGGAGGCTTACCAGTTCCTCCTTTCTTTGTCTGATGAGTTCTGGTATACTCACGCCATAAATTATAGAATCATACACTTGTTCTTCTTCGGCGTAGAATGAGCGTACATGAACATCATCCAATAAACTCAAACATTGATGAACTATGGGGTCATCCTTCATCTTTTTATACACTTCAATATTAATGCCTAACCTGCCAGCATTGTAAGAATCCAGAGTACCCATAGTTGCCATCTCCCTTTGATGGGCCAGCAGTTCATCTTTTTGATTTCTTTTGAAGATTTCAATCATGATGCATTCTTGTTCAAGCTTTTTGGAGGTTTCATCATCAGCATCTTCAGCAGTTTGCTCTTCTTCACCAGATTCCATTTGTTGTTTTCCCTTAACTGACTTCAGAGTTGATGGAATATCTGGGAAGGACTCAAACTGGGGCTCACTGGCTTCAGTACCAGTAGCTTCTTCAGTTAGCCCGGCTTCAGTGCCATATGCTCTTTGTGTCATTTGCTTCAGTGTCATTTGGTCACCAGACAACTTTTCCCCCTTGGAATGAACTCCAGTTCTGACTTGAGATCATTCCATAACTGTTCAAGCATAAGTCTGTCCAGTGCACCAAATGTTCTTCCTGCCTCTGGAGTTGTATCAGACACAACTTTCTTAAGTGCCTGCACTTCCTTTTGAACATTTGCAACTACTTTAGGCAAGTGCTTTGGCAACTTTTCATCCAGCAATTTCTCCACTTGGGGTAACACCCCATCATAAATGGTACGAAGAACAGTTTCAGAAATCTCTTCAGATAATTCTTTCACCATACTGATTCTGAACTTCTTTGTACATTCATCACTTATTGTACTGACAACTGCATCCTGGTCAAGTGTGGATCTACTCTCCAGAGAAGTTATCCTGGTACCCAACTTTTGAACTTCTTCTTTCAGATCTGCCAGTGGTTGTACAAAATCACCAGTCACTGCAGTCTGAACTGAACTAACCAGCCTTGTCTCTAGACCCTGGACTGCCACTTTGAAATTTTCAGTATTATTGTTTGTGGCCAGTACCAGTTCATCAAGCTTTTCAAACACAAGCTTCTCATTCCCAGCAAATAGATTCATCTCGGATGCAAGGTTATTTGATAATAAGGATTTGAAGTCTGAAATAACCTGAGATGATTCCTGGAGTGATCTCTCCAGGTCCGCCACCTTACTTAAAAGGCCTTGGACCTCGGCAGAAGATGAAGTGGAGAGACTACTGGGAGGTTCAAGATGTGAAGGCAATCTGGTCATAAGAGGTACTTGTGCCCAGTCCTCTTCAGTTGCAGCTTCAGATGCTGCAACTGGTGACTCCGGCGCACGAGGTGGAGGTTGAGATTGAGAAGGTTGAATGGTTGCAGGAGTGAAGTATTGAATGTTTTGTGGAAGTGAAGGTGGTGGTGGTGGTGGCATGTTTGATTCTGGTGGTGGAATATTTATTTCTGGTGGAGGTGGTGGCATTTCTGGAAGACTTTCTTCTTCTTGTACAACATCTTCACCCAGAAAGTTCATATTTACATCAGTAAAGCCTTCAGACATTGGGGAATCCACATCATCCCATTCTGGAGCCATCCCAACTGTCTGTTCACCAGTCTGTTCACCAGACTCTACATTCACTTGTTCACCAGCCTCTACATTCAAGTCTATTTGAGCTTCTTGCTCACCAGAAACATGTTCATCAGTCTGAACTTCTTGTTCAACTTCCTCAACAACCTGCTCTACAATATGGGCAACATTTTCAATTTGTTCATCAGTTACCTGCCCAACAACTCTTCTTCAAAAATTGGAGACCCATCCAGATTCATGACATCACCAGGATGTCTTTCAGGATTCACCTGAAGTCCAGCTCTCATCAGACGCCTATTAGTTCTAGGTCGTCTGGAAGGTTCAACAACTTCTGTACCTTGACCTTCTGGAGCAACTTGTCGAATTGGTTGTACAGTTTCAATGATCTGCACATCTTGGTCACCAGATGGTCCTTCAACAGCTTGACCTCTTCCTGGAGCCAATTCAACTTCTTCTCTCTGGAAGGAGAGCATAGACTGAGGAATATCTACCTCGTCCAGTGGAGATCTGAGATTGACCAAATCTCTCATATACTCACTCACTGAAAAGTGAGTAGTATCAAAATCATACTGGTCACCAAGGGCATTTTTAAACATTAGGGAGAGAAAACGAATATAAGGCACAAAAGGTTTTCTTCCCTTCACTTTTAGGCGCTCTACCAGATCATCAAAAAGAATCTGGGCAAAGTCCACCCTAAGCCCAAACCATAAGCAGTAGGCAATCTGGAGGTGGGTTTGATTTATCTGGTCTAATCCTCCAGAACTGCCTCCCAGACATTCAACAATATGAGTGAAGAAATATCTCCATGAGTCTGATAGCTTGCTCATGTAGATAGTTCCCTTTCCTGGATAGCTGGCCATGCTCATCCAATATATCCGTGTGCCCCATTAGTCTGCACACTTCCCTTGTATTTATACCAGTGGGAAGTTCGATTGGCAACTCATTCTGTGCAAAATAGTTTAACTGGAGAACAGACCTGAGTAAACTGGCAGTGAAACCAAAGGATCTGGTACCTCCTTTGAGAGTATAATTGATAGATGAAGTTTCATCATCATATTTTGCTGTGTACCAGAATTCACAAAGGTACTCGTGGTACATCCTTCCCGGATTTAGTGTAAGTGCACCATATAATGGGCAAGAGAGAAAAAATGAGTTTAATCTCCCAATAACAGATTGGGCATCATGAACACTGGAAAGCGAAAGTCTTGCCATCCAGTTATTCATATTGATTCTAATGGCGTTTGCCTCAAGAGAGATATGAGGTGCCCTGCCCACATTTTCAGAAGGAGCATATTCATTGGCAAGGAGATTTCTAAGCGATCTTGATTGTCTAGGTGCCATTTATAAAGAATAGATGAAGATGAAATTGAATATATATAGGTTAATGATGAAGATTTGATGAAGAATGAATGGAAATGGAGTAAATATGAGAGATAAATATGATTGGAAATTGAATGAAGAAGTAAATGAAGGAATTTGAAAGATTTGGGAGTAAATATGTTCGAAGTAAATGTAAATGAAATTGAAAGTGGGTATATATAGGAGAGAGAATGTGGAACTCAAACGGTTTATTTGAAATTATCAAATATAATTTTGATCGAGGTTCTGAGATCCGCATTAAATTACATCACATCACACATAAATGTGTGATGGTTTACCGCCCACAAACATTAACAAGTTGCTCTTTTTGAGTTCCCAAGGTAAAAATACCATCATTACGTTGAAAAATTTACATGCCACGTAGGATTAAAATATCTTTGAAAAGGTTTGCTTACGTGGCACACACAATGACCAAGTATTTAGAAAATATTATGACATATTTCAGTGCATCTGGAGGTTGACTGGACACTCCAGTATCACTGGTGGATTAGTCCAGTGAACATGTACTGATGGTACACTGGAGGGACACTCCAGTAAAGTACCAGTGAAAACCAATTTTTGAAAGACTGGTAACCTCAAACTTGCACGTCAACTAATACAGACAAATGAGAGGGACACATTTACAAGGAGACATAAGTCACCTCAAACACGCACTTCAACTTATCCAGTTACCAGTGAGAGGGACACATTTACAAAGCACCAGTAATATTTTCTGAAGAATTTGTCCAGTGAGAAAATAAATTAATAAATTCTCCCTGAACTTAAACATTTTCAAGAACAAAAATATCTTTCAAGTCTTCCCTGGAATGTTGATCCAGAAATAAATTTATGAATCTTTAAATCAAAGATCCTTAGTAGTACACAATGGCATTCAATACCAAGGTTCCAGATTTAAGGGTTTAACATTCCCAACTCACCAACAAGATATTCAAAAGTTTTGACATCCAGAGGTTTGGTAAAAATGTCAGCGAGTTGTTTGTCAGTGGGAATAAAATGGAGTTCAATGTTGTTTTTCATAATATGATCACGGATAAAATGATACCTGAGATCAATGTGCTTCGTTCTGGAGTGCATGACTGGATTGTTTGAGATAGCAATGGCACTGGTATTATCACAAAAGATTGGGGTCTTTGAATACTTAATACCATAATCAAGCAACTGGTTCTTCATCCAGAGTATCTGAGCACAACAACTGGCTGCAGATACGTATTCAGATTCAGCAGTGGACAATGAAACTGAAGTTTGCTTCTTACTGGTCCAGCTGACCAGTTTGCCACCAAGGAAATGACATCCACCAGTAGTGGATTTCCTGTCTATCTTACAACCTGCATGATCTGAATCTGAATAACCCATTAGATCCATGCCTGAGCCTTTGGGGTACCAAAGACCTAGACTGGGGACACCTTTAAGGTACTTCAGTATGCGCTTAACAACAAGCATATGAGATTCCTTTGGATTAGACTGATATCTGGCACATAAACATGTTGAAAACATAATATCTGGTCTACTGGAAGTTAAATACATCAGTGAACCAACCATGCCTCTATAGACAGTGGTGTTCACTGGTTTTCCATCTGGATCGGAGTCCAGTGTCAGTGGTGCAGAAATTGGAGTTGGTTTAGATGGTGAAGAGTTCATATCATATTTCTTTTAAAGATCTCTAACATATTTTTCCTGATTAATAAAAATGCCATCTTTATTTTGTTTAATCTGGAGTCCAAGAAAATATGTTAATTCACCCATCAAACTCATCTCATATTCAGTTGACATTATTTTTGAAAATTTCTTGCACATGTTTTCATCAGTAGACCCAAAAATAATATCATCAACATAAATTTATACCATTAACAGATTACCTTTTTCATGAAGAATAAATAAGGTATTGTCAATTGCACCTCGTTTGAAACCATTTTTCAACAAATGTTTAGTCAGAGTGTCATACCAGGCACGTGGGGCTTGTCTGAGGCCATACAGCGCTTTGTCCAGATATACCCAATGTGGATGCTTTTCATCAACGAAACCTGGTGGTTGTCTGACATAAACTTCTTCTTCAAGCTTTCCATTCAAGAAAGCACTCTTTACATCCATCTGGTAGACCTTGAACTGATGATAAGCAGCGAATGATAAGAATATTCTGATCGCTTCAAGTCTAGCCACTGGAGCAAACGATTCATCAAAATCGACATCTGACTGGCAGTAGCCTTGTGCTACCAGTCTGGCCTTGTTTCTGATTACGTGGCCATCTTCATCGACCTTGTTTCTGAAGACCCATCTTGTTCCAATTGGTTCTTTCTTTCCAACTGGGAAAGGAACCAGATACCAGACCTTGTTCCTTTCAAACTGGTGAAGCTCTTCTTGCATAGCAGTCACCCAGCTTGGATCTTCCATAGCCTCGTCAATCTTCTTAGGTTCGTTCAGTGATAGAAAACTGACATATAAGCATTGATTACTGGAGGCTCTTCTGGTCTGAACTCCTCTACTGGAGTCACCTATGATCTGATCAATAGGATGAGCTTTTGTCCATCTGGAGTACTGACCAGGATTGTTACTGACAATAATATCAGTGCAAGAATTCAGTTGAGTCTCCTCTGGAGTTGCTTCTGGAGGAGGATCTTGCCAGACTACTTCAGTATCTTCATCTGAGTCATTTAAATCACGATTTGCATCATGAAATTCTTCATTTGAAGGCATTTCTTGAAGTACTGGTTCAGTTTGGATTTCTTCATAAGAAGACATTTCTGGTATATGCTCAACTGACACTGATACTGGGGGAGCAGTACGAACATCTGATCCAATATTAATTTCAGAGGGTAGTTTGAAAATAATAGAAGGATAGAATGGAGTACTACTAGAGAGTTTCTTTTTCTGAACAGGTTCCAGATCAGGATGACTGGAAACTGTGTCTTTTGAATCTTCTTTATTGTAGTTGATAGGATCAGATTCACAAAAGACAATTGGAGTTACTGGGGGAGTGTCAAGGGCTGGCTTCTTGTTGATTGCAGCATTTGATTCATCAAATGTGACATGAATTGACTCATGGACCTTCTCCAGTCTCTTGTTATAGACTCTGAAGGCCTTGTGAATGGCTGAATAACCTAAGAAATACCCTTCATCAGCTTTGGCATCAAATTTGCCTAGCTGACTGGAGTCGTTTAGGATGTAAACTGGACATCCAAAAACGTGAAAATAACCAATATTTGGTTTTCTATTTCTTAAGACTTCATAGGCTGTCTTTTTGTGTCTTTTGATGTACACTGATCGATTCTGGGTATGGCAAGCAGTTGCAATTGCTTCCGCCCAGAAACTGGTAGACAGACCAGATTCAGCAAGCATACTCCTGGCAGCTTCTATCAGCGTTCGATTCTTCCTTTCGACCACTCCATTCTGTTCTGGAGAGCGGGCTGATGAGAAATTCTGGGAGATGCCAGTGTCAGTACAGAATTGACTCATGGACCTTCTCCAGTCTCTTGTTATAGACTCTGAAGGCCTTGTGAATGGCTGAATAACCTAAGAAATACCCTTCATCAGCTTTGGCATCAAATTTGCCTAGCTGACTGGAGTCGTTTAGGATGTAAACTGGACATCCAAAAACGTGAAAATAACCAATATTTGGTTTTCTATTTCTTAAGACTTCATAGGCTGTCTTTTTGTGTCTTTTGATGTACACTGATCGATTCTGGGTATGGCAAGCAGTTGCAATTGCTTCCGCCCAGAAACTGGTAGACAGACCAGATTCAGCAAGCATACTCCTGGCAGCTTCTATCAGCGTTCGATTCTTCCTTTCGACCACTCCATTCTGTTCTGGAGAGCGGGCTGATGAGAAATTCTGGGAGATGCCAGTGTCAGTACAGAATGACTCCAGAGTTGCATTCTGGAATTCTGTTCCATTGTCACTTCTTAACTGACACACCTTTCGACTGTACTTGAGCTCAATTTGCTTGATAAGACTGATGATTTCAGCAGCAGCTTCACTTTTAGACCTCAGAAAGATCACCCAACAATATCTGGAGAATTCATCTACGATCACCAGGGTGTATCTTTTACCAGCACGAGTCTGAACGTTCACTGGACCAAAGAGGTCCATATGAAGCATATGAAGAGGTTCAGATATGCTGAAATTCTGTCTGGTCTTGAAACTGGTACGTTTCTGCTTACCCATCTCACATCCTGGACATGGCCTTTCCTTTTTGAAGGAAACTGAAGGTATCCCATCTGCAAGTTGTTTTCTGGACAACTTATTAATATTCTTGAAATTTAAATGGGATAACCTTTTATGCCATAACCAGTTTGTGTCTTCATCAGCTTGAGTATAGAAACACTGCTCTGAAGGAGAGCTTTCCATATCTATCACGTACACATTCCCTTTTCTGGGAGCAATCAACACTACCTTCCAGTCCTTGTTGAATACGATACCCTGAGCAATATTAAATAGAACTTGATAGCCATCATCACACAGTTGGCTTACACTGATCAGGTTATATTTCAAACCATTCACAAATGCAACACGTCTGAACTTGACTTGTCCATTGTTCAGAACACCGTATCCCTCAGTCTTTCCACAACCATCATTTCCAAAAGTAATAGAGGGTCCATCAGAAATGGTGAACTCCTCCAGCAGGGTCTTACATCCGGTCATCGTCCTGCCAGCTGCACTGTCAAGATACCAGATATATTTCTTTCGATCGCCCTGCACATACACCAGATATTTATCAGTTAGATTTGGGAACCCATCGACTGATGGGTTCACTGGACCCTCCCTTATAGGTCCCTGGGGCAATCTGGCTTAGTTCACTTTCTTCAACAGTGGTCTTAGTTGAAAAGACCACTGGGGTTGATAGTTTTGAAACCTTTTTCTTTTTCTCAACTGGAGAAATAGATTTGACTTTCTTTGCAAAAGGTTTTGTGTTTTGTCTAGGGCCAGATGAAGTACCCTCAATAAAGTTTAATCTTGCATTAAAACTTTGTAATTGACGAGTCAGAATTTGAATCTGGCTCTCTAACCTGGACAAAACATTTTCTTCAGATGATACCTTAGCCTTTCCAGTCCTAGGCTTAGGTAGGGGATTGGTCTGAGGCAAAGGTTTGTTCCGATAAACCTCTTTAACTGGAGCAGTCATCTGGAATGCTCCAGTCTTAACCTCTGGGAATTGAACTGGTATAATATTGGTCTTGGGAGTTACAGGCTCATCATAAACAGTGGTGGGCCTTAACTCCTCTGGTAATCGATCGATTACTGGTATTAATGATGCAACATGAGTATTTCCATCTAAATATGCACGTTTTTGAGCAGGAAATTGATTTACTCCAGCATCATATGGCTTTTTAGTTTCTAGCCATGACTTAATCACCAGTTTTTCTTTCTCTAAAATGATTTCAAGATCTTGTTTTTCTTGAATCAATTGTTCAGTTACCAGAACCTGGGCTTGAAATGCCAGTTCAATATCTTGAAGTTCTTTCAATTTTGATTTTAAAACGGTTATTTCAGAAGAATCTGTTTCTAGACCATTTACACAATCAGATCTAACAGTTTCTACAAATATTAAATCAGAATTAAGAGCTTCAGCAATGTCCAGTTTTAGTTCTTGGTCAGTTGCACAATCATAATCACTAACCTTCTTAATAACAATGTCTACCCATCGTCCAGATGTGACATCTTCCTTCACCAGGTGCTCTTCGTCTGCCAGAGCCATGTAACAGCAATCTCTTTCTTCTTCTTCATCAGCAGATGATTCATCAGAAGGAACCCACTTTTCTTCAGTTGTTGCAATCATGCACTTATTATTGTTTTCCATTTGTTGTGCCATGAGAGCAATCTGGGCCTTAAGCTTTTTATATTTCAATTTATAGCTATCATCAGGCTTATTATTTGAAGAAAATGGACCAGGCTTGGATACAAACTGGCTGGACCTGCACTCTTTCATGAAATGACCCTTTTTGCCACACTTAAAGCATGTCAAATTGGTCTTATCAGTAGAAGAACTGGATGCAAATTGTCCAGATGGCCTATTTGCTCTTGCTTTGAAACGGTTGAACGTTTTAGCAATCATTGCAATGAGGTCATCATCATCAGTTTCATCACAACAGTCTGGAGAGATTTGACTGGACTCTCCAGAATCCATAAGTTCAGACACCATCTTCTTCATAGAAAATACATTCTCAGAAGATATCAGTGTTGTACCTTGTGGTTCAGTATGACTGACCACATTAGGACTACTGGAGGCATGGTTAAAGGCATCTTGTTCTGCCACCACTCTCTGAGCTTGATTTTCTTCAGTGTACCTGAAAGCTCCATAAAGAGTTGAGAGAGTGTGTGTGTGCAGAGTTTTTCCTTGTCGTAAGACTAGGATCATGTGAGACCATTTGGTGGGTAGAATGTCACAAAATTTCTCCAGAAGTATATCCTTGTCCTTCTCAACCCCAAGACCTCTCAACTGGTTTATGATACTCATAAATCTGGTGTAAGTACCAGTGAGAGACTCGTTAGGCTGAGCAAAAAATGACTCATACCTCTTGTTTAAGGAGACCTTTCTGGTGACAATGGTGTCATCTCCTCCTTCATGCTGGTTTAAAAGTTCATCCCACATGGTTTTAGCACTAGGAAAAAGAACTAGTGTGGGAATTAGGGTTTCTGAAACGGCCCCGAGGATCATGTTTTTGAGAAGGGTGTCTAGATTCACCAATCTCCTCTCCTCTTCTGTCCAATGTTCCTCCCTCTTTTCCCTTCCTCTTCTAGATCCAGAAGGATCAAGAAGGGGATTGAGAGGTGATGTAGGGACATAAGGACCTTCATTTAAAATTTTCATCATGTTCCTCTCAATACCAATGATATGCAAAACCATCCTAGCCTTCCACGTACCAAATTCATCACTGTTCCCACTGAATTTAGGAACAGGATTATTTGAATAGTGCACATGCACGTGTGGAGAAGCAGGAGTAGGAGGAGGTGGTGGATTAGTGTTATTAACAATAGGTGGTTCATTTTGATCATTAATATTGACATTAGGATCGGGACCAAGACTAAAACTTCCTTGTGTATTTTCTTGGTTAGCCATCAAAGAAACAGATCTAGGCAATGTTTAGCCTTCTGCTCTGATACCAAATGTGAGTCCCTTAAGTTCGAGATGGTTAACCAGGAAAGTGTAAAATACAACAAGTCTAATAATCACTAGAATGGACTAGTATTACTTGTAAATAAATGCAAGAGTATATAAACAAAGTAATACAAGACTTAAAGCAATAAACAAGTAAAGTGGAACATTATGTATTTTTCAATTGTGTATTTTATTTATGATGTCAAATAAAATACAAGGTTGTGCGGAATCAAGATAATACAAATAAGTATGTATCCTAACAACCTATGAATTACAAATGATCTATATTTGTCAAATAACTCTTTTGGATCGAGATACTTAAAGTTGTGAAGTATCCCTGTTTAAGATCGAGAGTATTTGGACAAATTCACTTTAATGCAAAAGGAATGCTTAAAAGTATTTATGTCAAGGAAATGACTTTGTATTTATAGGCAACAAAATTCACCAGTGAATTTTGTGCCGTACAAATATGGTTGCATGCATTTAATGATCCGACAAGAACATTAAATGCATTGGATAAGGAATAAGGATAAAGTCACATCAAATGACTTTGTATCCTTTTATCCAACCACCTTTACACACATAAGCTTTGGTAAAGAACAAGTGGATTGTTCTTTGGAAAGTGTGTAAAGGCAAAAGTCAATCCTCGATATCAGTGTTCAGACTTGTAAGGTCTAGAACACTGACAATCCTCCAGTGTACAGATCTGGTAAGACTTCTAGTGGACTCCGCCATTTGTCAGTCTTCTTTCTTCAGACTTCAGTCTTTGACTTCAGTCAGAATGTCTTCAGTAGAGTTGATCTGGACTGGGGTGAAGTCCAGTGAGCTAATCTGGAGAATGCTCCAGATTTCCTATACAAGTATTTGCTCACTGGTCTTCCATTATTTCTGGACAAATCTTCAGAGGGACTCCAGATTCCAAGTCTGGAGTAGGTCCAGTAGAATACGTTTCTGGACAGATCTTCAGTAAGGCTCCAGTAGTCGAGTCTGGAGCGAGTCCAGTAAATCTGGACCTAACAAATTCATGGACCTTGTAGATACACTTTCGTTTTAGGGGTGACACTGAGATTCTGAGCGTAATAGAATCACATCAGTTACATTGTAATTAGCTTGTGGCTGAAGCCTCACACCACTTTGTTAGGGGACTAGTTCGTATTCGAAGGAGGTCACGTTGGAGAGTGTTTATGGATCCACCGTATGTTTTTGTGACATTCGCACCCACAGCGGGGTATCTCATCATATGTTACAATTTGCTACTCAGGACTTGGAGCACGTATTCGAGCGATCATATCAATTCCTACAATATCAGCACCACATTCCTCACAAGGGTCACATTTTGATTGTGCATCCACCGTATGTTTTTGTGACATTCGCACCCACAGCGGGGTATCTCATCATATGTTACAATTTGCTACTCAGGACTTGGAGCACGTATTCGAGCGATCATATCAATTCCTACAATATCAGCACCACATTCCTCACAAGGGTCACATTTTGAGGTATGGTTTCTTTTAACTTGTGCTTAATTGTTTGTTTGTGCGACTTACAATGTTCTACTAGTTTCTGTTATGGACACGTTGTTGTTGAGAAACATCTAATTTTTGAGATGTTTACAAGGATCATGATGAGGGAGGTGATGGCCTAGTCTAATAGGGAACTTCTGATATATTCATGACTTGCATTTTATTAGGAGTCTTTATTATCACTTACTTTTATTTAGGAATTAGGATCATGTTTCCGGTTGGTTGATTAGCATGCATAGAAAGAAAAAGGCAGATTTATTATCTTTATTAGTTTCCTTTTTATGTATATTACTAGGTCTCTATCCTGGGTAAAACATGGGGTTGTGGAACACAATTTTGTTAGACATTTAATTAAAAGTATATTTGTCATTCATAAAATTTGTATAGATTGTGATTGTAGATAGAAAATTACATATAATCATGAAAGTATAAAACTTCACAATAAAGATCAAAGTTTTTAAATCAAAGTCGTATCGGTTATCATGGAATTAGCCTTACACCATAGTTGTCATGGCTTTGACATTCTTCTAGACGACTGTTTAGGCCTTTTTTATTTGAACTGAAGAAGGCAAAGGGCACAGGTTTCCTTTTTTATTTTCAATTAGACTTTATTTATGATAACTAGTTTTTATCCGGGCGTTGCCCCGGACAACATCACGATACGTAAAACTTGAAACATATATATGGTTGTTGATAAATACATAACGATAAAAGTACATTATAAAAGCGTATCATTAAGGTAATAAAAAATATAGCACAAAGAATAAAACGTGATGCAAAAGACTATTTAAAAAATAATTTTGAGGGTGTTTGGTACGATGGAATGAAAAGGGGAGAAAGGGAATGAGAAACACTTCTCTTGTTTGGTTACACCGGAGAATGAAATCGAGAATGGAGAAGTGGGAATGATTTCCATTCTCTCCATTCTCTACAAATTGTAGAGAATGGTGGGAAAATATTATAGAACATATTAGATACGGAAATATCTTTATAACTTAAGTCATAATTTATCAAAGTTTTTGTTTATATATTTGAATTCGCTAAGGGACAGGAACATTTCTTTGCGGCTAAGTCTGCATACTTAAATCCTCATGACCGCCACGGATGATATTTCACCAACTATATGTTACCAATGTCACGAGAAAAAAATGAAAATCGAAGCAAAGTGGTGCCAAAAACAAAAGGAACCATGGTATCTTTGAATTGTTCTTCAAATAGCAAGATTTACGAATTTTAGCATAATATGATTATTTTAAGACATTACTAGCACGTTACCCGCGCAATGCGGCGGTGGTTATGGCGGCGACGGTGTGGTGGTGGAGGCGACTGTTGGTGGTAGAGGCGACGTCGAGTGGTGTAGATAATTGATGATGTAAAGGGTTACTGGAGATATTTTAAAAGATAAAGGACTCATAGTGTAATTTAACCATTAAGGGCATTTTAGACAATTCCCCCATGTAACTTTCAACAAGGGGGTTATTTTCTTTATAATATAGTATATATATTATTATCTTTTTGTATATATTTAGAGTTATCGACACAGATCGTCCTTGTGGTTTACCTAAATAGTCATGTTTCATCCCTAAAGATCAATAACGTCACTGACAGTCCTTTATAGGAGGATAAGGTTCGTCTTTAGTCATTTGACTTGTTGACCGTTATCTCACCTCCGTTAACACCCTCACGTGCCTCTCATGTGAGGGGTATTTCAGTCTTTTCCTTCCCCACTGGCAGTCTCTTCTTCCTTACCAAAGTATCTTTCTTTTTCCCCAAACCTAACTATCTTAAACTATAAGATCTGAAAAATTTTAAACCATCCATCACTAACCGACACCCAATTTCTATATATTTATATGTTTTGTTGTTTGGTGGCTTGGTGCTGGGAAACAAGACACTCACAGAAACAAAATGAGCCCAGCAGCTAGAAGACCACTTTCTATTATCTCATTTCATTGTTGTTTTGTTAGTTGGGCCGAAAAAGACAACAGAAAAAAAAAGTTGTCAATTTTTTCACTTTTGGTACCTCAAGTAGACAACATATTTTTATTACACTATCCAATTTTCATCTCATACATTAGCATCTATCAAACAATACACACTCAAAAATCAACACACATGATTTTTTTATTTTTTTTACGGCTCCAAAAAAAAACCGTAAATTGTGTAAAAATACTGCATCTTATTGAATAAAGACCAAATGACCAGAAATCCAATACAACTCGATGACAATGATCTATCCTCAAACGAGTGTAGATCTAAAGGACTGGGTTGTCCACAATCGTGTGCAACCCTAAACAAGATAGATTACAAACACTAAACAATAGTCATATGATTATAATCATATGATAACAATACTGAAACAGAGAATGATTATAGCAGAAAGTGAAACACGGCTCACAGACAAAGACTCCACTCTCATAACCCTAACACACGAATGGGTCGAGTATTTATAGGAATAAATTCTTCACTTCAGTACCTGCAGAAATAAGACATAACACCCAACACCCCTATGCTTACCATTATGGTCAGAAACAGTCCCTGAACTTCTCAAGCTTATAAGTTTGATATATAAACTATATATTCTTTTTAACATCCTCCCTCAAACTTATAAGTTTGAGAAAAGACAATCAGTCAAGCTCTTTTAAACATATCATTCATATTGAGTTTTTTGTAAAGATCACAATGATGTGCTTCTCCCAAACCCTTTGTAAAGATATCAGCCACCTGATCATAGGAATCAATTTTTACAGTCTTAATCATACCTGAACAAACCTTTTCTCTGACAAGATGAAGATCAATCTCAAAGTGTTTTGACTTCTCATGAAATACTGGGTTAGCAGCCAGCTGGATAGCAGAGCTGTTATCACAAAACAAACTTACAGGAAGCAAGTCTGTTAAACCAAGGTCAGAGAGAACATTGGAGATCCAAATAATCTCACAGGTAGCAGAAGCCATGCATCTATACTCTGCCTCAGTAGAAGACCTAGATATAGTTGCTTGCTTTTTGCTTTTCCAGGAGACTAAGGATCTACCAAGATAAACACAAAACCCAGAAACAGATTTCCTGGTACTAGGGCATTTAGCCCAGTCAGCATCTGCATAGACACTCAATTTTAAATCACAGCCTTTTTCAATTTGAATACCAGAACTAGGACTATTCTTCAAGTACCTAAGAACTCTTAGGGCAGTCTTGACATGTGATTGTAAGGGAGCATGCATGTGTTGACTAAGACAGTGAACAGAATAAGAAATATCAGGTCTGGTATTAGTTAGATAGATGAGTTTTCCAACCAGTTTTTGATATTCAGAAATATTTTCAATGTATTTGTCATCATGTCTTTCTTTATTGTTCAACACCACATTTGCAGGTAGGGGGTAGCCACAGGTTTGGCTGCCAACAACCCAAACTCATGCAGAAGGTCCAAGCAATATTTCCTTTGTGTCATACAAACTCCTTTAGAGTTTTCTAACACTTCAATTCCTAAGAAGTACTTTAAAAGACCTAAGTCTTTAATTTGAAATTTGTTCAACATTATCACCAGTGATTACAATATCATCAACATACACTAATAGAGCAATAAACCCACTTTTAGAGTGCTTAGTATACAATGAGTAGTCATATTTACTTTGAATAAAGCCATGCTCAACCAAGGCACTAGTAAGCTTTGCATTCCACTGCCTTGGGGCTTGCTTAAGACCATACAGAGACTTAATTAATTTGCATACTCTATTTGACCCAGATTCAGGGATTCCAGGAGGTAAGTCCATGTACACATCTTCCTCTAGATCCCCATACAGGAAGGCATTGTTTACATCCAGTTGAAATAACTTCCACCCTTTATTAATAGCCAAACTAATTAAGCATCTGACAGTTACCATTTTGACCACAGGGCTGAAAGTCTCATCATAATCAAAACCTACCTTCTGACTATAACCTTTAGCCACTAACCTAGCTTTATATCTCTCTATCTCCCCTGAAGCTTTATATTTTATTTTGTATATCCATTTACATCCTATAGTCTTTCTATTAACAGGTAAATCAGTGATAACCCAGGTATTGTTCCTATATAAAGCTTCAAGTTCATTATTCATGGCCTCAATCCACATTGGGTCCTGAATAGCTTCATTATAAGACTGAGGTTCAATGGATTTGTTTAAGTTTGTAGCAAAACAATAATTCTCATTACTCAGCTTGGAATAGCAAACAAACTTATCAAGCCCATATCTAATACTTGAACCAACAATGTAATCATTAAGTCTAACAGAAGGTTTAGAAGGTCTTTCAGACCTTCTCAAGACAGTACTAGGGCCAGTAGGATTTTCATTTTATCCAAGAGGTTCATCCATATGAACTTGATTCTGATTTAGGATTTGTTCATTTATACCCTCAGGGATCACAATTTCATCTATGTGTGTTGCAGGATCATTAGGTAACTGAGGTGCACTCTGGTCACCATCAGAACCTAAATGAATATTGCCATCACCATTAGATGCATTATCATTAGTGTCTCTCCCTTCATCATTGGGTGTTCTTTGGCTATTAGTGTTAAGTTGATTAAAGAAGTTTAATTGATCAAATTCATTTGACAGTTGTATGCCAGAAAGGGCATCAGAATTAGAAGTAGAATTTTTCATTTTAAAAGGATAGATGGTTTCATAGAACTTGACATCTCTGGAAAAAAGAACAGTTTTGGTTTCAAGACTGAAGAGTTTGTAAGCTTTTTTGACACTGGAAAAACCAACTAGAACACATTTTTCACTTTTAGAGGAAAATTTGTCAGAATTGTTTAAAATAGTTGAGAAACACAAACAGCCAAAGTTTCTTATATGGGAAAGACTGGGTTTCTTGTTATGGACAAGTTCATATGGTGATTTGCCTCCTAAGACAGAAGTGGGCAACCTGTTTACAAGATAGGTAGCAGTCAAGACACATTCAGACCAAAAAGTGAGAGGAAATCCTCCCTGAAACATAAGACTTCTAGCAATATTAAGCAAGTGCCTGTGCTTTCTTTCAGCAATACCATTCTGCTGTGGAGTGTAGGCCACAGTGGTCTGATGGATTATACCATTTGAATCAAAAAATACACTTAGTTTATTATTTACAAATTCAGTTCCATTGTCTGATCTAATAATTTTTACTTTGATTTCAAACTGATTTTGAACAAGATTGACAAAAGAAATGATCATTTCAGCCACTTCATCTTTGGTTCTTAACAGATACACCCAAACAGCCCTAGAGGAGTCATCAACAATAGTAAGGAAATATCTGAATCCTTCTCTGCTGGTGACTCTATAAGGACCCCACAAATCCATGTGCACAAGTTCACCAATTTTAAAAGTTTTGTGATCACTTAGTGGGAATGGTTCTCTAGTTTGTTTTGCCTTGTGACAGATTTCACAGGGTGATATATAGTTGTTTTTACCAAGATCCAAGTCATTTTTTAAAACAGCAAGCACTGGATCAGCAGGGTGACCAAGCCTGCTGTGCCACAAAGACTTTGACACATTATAAGATTGACTAATCATAGTGTTATTACACTTACCAATTATATTGACATCATGATCAAAAATGTAAAGACCACCCTTCTCACTACCAGTCCCCAACACTCTCTCTTTTTTCCAGTCCTGTATATAGCATTTGGCCTCATCAAAACCAACATACAGCTTGTTGTCTTTTATAAGTTTATGCACAGACAGCAGACTAACACAGTAGTCAGGAACCACAAGAACATCATACAAGATTACTTTATCACTTAGTTTTAAATTTCCAATGTGAGTAACTTTAGCAAGAGTGCCATTAGGGTGACCTACAGTAAGCTTTAATTCAGAGACCTCTACTACATTGAACATGTTAATAGTACTGACAGTCATATGATGATTAGCACCAGAATCAATGATCCAACCTAGACTAACATGCTCAATTTTTTTTCCAGAAGAAGCACAGAAATATTTATCAAAGTTCATATTGAACATCACATTGTAATTGTAAAAGTTTGGTGTACCTGCCATATTTGCATGCAAACTCCCAGAAGTAGTATCACTAATCAAGCTGATTAGTTTCTGTACCTGCTCATTAGTGAAGGGCAAAGAAGAACCAGAAGTGCTAGTAGAAGCAGTAGAAGACTTATCAAGTTCACTATTAGCACTATTAGCATTGAAGTTGGGCTTAAAACCATTTTGTCTTATAGGATTAGGGTTTTTCTTAAAACCAGGAGGGTAACCAACAATTTCATAGCACCTGTCAATAGTGTGACCAATCATACCACATTTTTTGCATACCAGATTAGGATTAGGACCTCTGTTATTAAATTTCTTTTTGTTATCAAAGGTTTTAGCAGCAAAAGCAGAGATTTGGGGTTTATCAGTAGCAGTATTATTATTGTTGACAGACTTAAAGTGAGTACCCCTATGAGATTCCTCTCTAGATAGTATAACAAAGGCATTTTTGACATTAGGTAGAGGGTCATTAGTTAACAAGGTGCTTCTTATAGGCAAATAAACATCATCTAGGCCCATCAAAAATTGCATCAACCTCATTAGTTTATCATGTGTTTGAACATCAGTTCTAGCCTCACATGTGCAAGCAGGAAGTTTAGTTAAGGTATCAAATTCTCTCCACAAAGAAGTCATTTTATGATAATAGTCAGACAAGGGAGCACCATTTTGTTTTAGACTATTTATTTTTTGCATGCAGTTAAATATAATAGAGCCATCAATCTTATCATAAGTTTCACTTAGTTCAGTCCACACTTCAGAAGCATTTTCAGAGAAAACAGAAGACATATATAAATCTTGAGATACAACACCTAGAATCCAGGAAAGCACAACAGCATTGCATCTGTCCCATTGCTGAGACAGTACAGGACTAGCAGCATATGTAGTTCTAACAATAGTGCCATTTATAAACCCCATTTTGTTTTTAGTTTGTAAAGCCAACTTCATAGCACTTTCCCATACCCTATAGTTTTCTGTACCAGATAATTTGAAAGAAATCAAAGGAGTTCCAAGAGTATCATTAGCATGTAGATGTAGTGGATTACTAAGATCAAGATTGCTAATCAAATTTGTATCCCCCATAGTGACAGACAATTAATCAAACAAGACAGATATCACACAAAATAACCACCAGACAAACAAAAAAAGATAAAGATAAGATCAAATAGAGATTCACACCAAAATAATAAAGAGGCAAAAAATTAACACATAAAATTATAAGAAGAAACTGGAGTTTACCAGATCACACAGTGATTCACACAATCGTAAGGTCAAATTACTACCAGGATTCCTGACTTCTCGAGAAGTAGGTCAAGGCAGCTATAAGACCCTATGTGCAAAGCCACGACAATCAACCAATAATAGAGAATGAAAGAAGACTTACATAGATTGATTGTAATAATCAATCAGTTGTAGCGGAAACGATTTGACAAAAAACAGGGTTTGCAAGACCAGAACCCTATTTTAATTTCAGCAGCAGCAAGATCAATCAACACCGATTTCCTAGCCGGAAACCCTTGATCAAGTTTTCCGATCAGAAAACCCTAACACGAACTTAGCCTTCGATCTCAACCATGCCGCTCTGATACCATGTAAAAATACTGCATCTTATTGAATAAAGACCAAATGACCAGAAATCCAATACAACTCGATGACAATGATCTATCCTCAAACGAGTGTAGATCTAAAGGACTGGGTTGTCCACAATCGTGTGCAACCTTAAACAAGATAAATTACAAACACTAAACAATACTCATATGATTATAATTATATGATAACAATACTGAAACAGAGAATGATTATAGCAGAAAATGAAACACGGCTCACAGACAAAGACTCCACTCTCATAACCCTAACACACGAATGGGTCGAGTATTTATAGGAATAAATTCTTCACTTCAGTACCTGCAGAAATAAGACATAACACCCAACACCCCTATGCTTACCATTATGGTCAGAAACAGTCCCTGAACTTCTCAAGCTTATAAGTTTGATATATAAACTATATATTCTTTTTAACATGTGTATCCCATATTCCCATTCATATATTTTTGCAGGTTCCTAGATGGGTTTTTTTTCTTGAAATATTATATGTTGTTGGCACTGTTGCTATAATTACTGGTGGTGGTGGTGGATCTGAATGCTTTGGTGGATCGATGGCCGGAAAAAACTCCCCTACCGTAAAACCCACCATCGACCTCTTTTTTTCATATTATTGAAAACCCTCCCACACCTAATATCCTCTTCTTAGATCGGAATATGCTACAAACGAAACTTCATCGGAATCTGCTACAAATGAGATCTGAACGGAATCTGCTACAAATGAATATATGATCGGAATTTGCTACAAACAAGATTAGATCGGAATCTCTAACTTAGGTGGTGGTCGTGGTGCCTGGTGGTGATGGAGATTGTCGACAACCCTTTCTGGTGGTGTATGATTCATCTAATAGATCTGAATCCGTTTATGCATGTATATGTATTGGATTTGGTATGGTATAGAAATATGGATATATATGGATATGATATTTTGGATGATCTGTATATATATCATGTGATAGAGATAAGATATGTAGATGGATAGATTGATTTGATGATGATCTATAGAGATATAGATGTAGATCAGGTGATAGAGAAAGAAAAAGAAGAAAAAAAGAGCACAAAGAGGGGGACGTGAAAATACTGAAATACCCCTCACATGGGAGGCACATGGGACTATTAACGGAGGTGAGATGACAGTCAACAAGTCAAATGACTAAACACGAACCTTATCCTCCTATAAAGGACTGTCAGTGACGTTATTGATCTTTAGGGATGAAACATGACTATTTAGGTAAACCACAAGACCATCTGTGTCGATAACCCTTTAATTTATCTACAATATATATATAACATAGTCCTAAATTCTTTTATGGAGAAAAGTAAGGACCGTTAGATGAGTTCAAAATTTTAATTACCACCCTTAGATTAAAATAATAGTATCATTATCAAATTTATTATTGAGAACACACAACATTAGTCCTTATACTTTATATAATTTAACCTTGTATATTTATTTTAATTTTTCTTTTGCTGTCGACTTCACATAAATAAAACCATAAGATTTTGGTCTTTTTCTTCCTTAGCCCGTCATGTACATACCAAAAAAAGAAGAAGAAAGTGATGTTCATTTTCATATACTTAAAATATATTTATCTATATATATATATATATATATATATAATATAAATTCAAATAAAATTTATATATATATATATATATATATATATATATATATATATATATATATATATATATATATATATATATATATATATATATATATATATATATATATATATATATATATATATATATATATATATATATATATATATATATATATATATATATATATATATATATATATATATATATATATATATATATATATATATATATATATATATATATATATATATATATATATATATATATATATATATATATATATATATATATATATATATATATATATATATATATATATATATATATATATATATATATATATATATATATATATATATATATATATATATATATATATATATATATATATATATATATATATATATATATATATATATATATATATATATATATATATATATATATATATATATATATATATATATATATATATATATATATATATATATATATATATATATATATATATATATATATATATATATATATATATATATATATATATATATATATATATATATATATATATATATATATATATATATATATATATATATATATATATATATATATATATATATATATATATATATATATATATATATATATATATATATATATATATATATATATATATATATATATATATATATATATATATATATATATATATATATATATATATATATATATATATATATATATATATATATATATATATATATATATATATATATATATATATATATATATATATATATATATATATATATATATATATATATATATATATATATATATATATATATATATATATATATATATATATATATATATATATATATATATATATATATATATATATATATATATATATATATATATATATATATATATATATATATATATATATATATATATATATATATATATATATATATATATATATATATATATATATATATATATATATATATATATATATATATATATATATATATATATATATATATATATATATATATATATATATATATATATATATATATATATATATATATATATATATATATATATATATATATATATATATATATATATATATATATATATATATATATATATATATATATATATATATATATATATATATATATATATATATATATATATATATATATATATATATATATATATATATATATATATATATATATATATATATATATATATATATATATATATATATATATATATATATATATATATATATATAAAACAATATATATATATATATATAATAATACATATATATATATATATATATACTAAAAAGTAAAGTTGGGTTGTGAGGGTTGTACTGTAGCTAAATGTACAACCCCTTAATGCATAAAGTATAAGTTGTTGCTGCACAACACAAATAATTAGTTAAGTGTCGCTTGGTTAACTAAAGGTAGTTACAAAAAGTATTTAACGGAGTTTGTTTTCAACTTTAAGTTTTCTAACTTTTGCCACCAAAGTTTTGCTTTAGTTACTTTTTGCCACATAACTTTTGGTTTTTAAGCTTTTCCCGTCAAAAGTTTATTTTTTTCTTATATTTACCACATAACTTTTACTTTTTAAACTTTCGCCACTGAAACTTTTTTTTATTACATTTCCCCTTTTACTTTTTGCCAAATAACTTTTGTTTTTTAAACTTTCGTCACACAAACTTTGTTTTCAAGTTTAAGTTTCTTAACTTTTCTAATTTTTTTCACATAACTTTGTGTTTTTTAAGTGCCGCTCCAAAAATTTTCTTTTATTTGTTTTTTACCGCATAACTTTTGGTTTCTAAATTTTGTTACCAAAGTTTTATTTTCTTTACTTTTGACCACAACTTTTGTTTTCTTAACTTTTACCACGCAAATTTCGTCTTTCGGCTTAATGTTTTTTTAACTTTGTCACTAAAGTTTTGTTTTTCTCCCGGAGCAACGCCCGGGTAAAAATACTAGTATATGCGAAAAAGAATAAAAAACACGGGAAGAAGAGAGAATGTGCCATGAGGTTGGAATAATAGTTAAAAAAGATTAGTTAGATGGTTTTTTCAAAATAATTTTTTTTTTGAAACCAAGTATATTTGTCAAAAATAAAGTTAAATAGATGATTTCATAACTTTTTTAATTAGTTCTATTATTTACACGTATCTTTTTATATATAACTAGGTAACTTGAAACCGCGTGTTGCACAACTATAATTATTGCCATTACGTTCAATTCCCCTATCCTTTACTGTCTATTTTCTACGTTTATGTATGTATACTAGGTCTTTTACCCGCACGATGTGCGGCTGTATAAAAAAGTTGTTTATGTTGTTTAGTTATATGAGTATTAATAATAACTTTAAACAATTATAAATGCTTGTCATTTAACCTTTTCTATCTATTTAAGAAGAACCCCTTTCTAATTTAATAGGAGAGTACTTTTTTTTATAGTTATTGCTATAGCTATCAGTCATTATCAAGTAGATCATCTTGGTATTTGATGCGCCCATCGATCAAATCAGGATATTTATCCAAAAATGAAGGAAACATTGTTGATATCGTCTTTTCTAATGCCGGGTTAGTAACCTCTGTATATAGGGTAAAATTTAAAAACTTCTTCAATGTTTATACGTATTTTTCAATGTCAATTTTGTTGATTGTTTTTTTTTTTTGTCATAACATCATTTATTCATTTATTATCTTAAAAGTATTCAAGTTTATTGTCTTTATATTGTGTCAATATCATTGGGCATTATAGAGGTTTTTACCAACTAAGTTGATGAACATTTCCTTCAACCTTAATCATAATAATAAGAATAAATATAAAAAATAAAGACAAAAGTCCTCCATGTTTATAAAATTTAGCCATGTCTTCCATCAAGTAGGTTAATAATATATATAAATATCTATTTGAGTAGTGGAAGAAAAGAAAAAGATTATAAAGAAAAAAACCCTTATTAAATAAAAAAGAAAATTGTTTTTACATGTTCATCAAGAAAGGGATAGAAAAACTAAATTAAATATCAAAGGATCAATGTGATATATGGTTATTGGTTAGAGTTAATTGTACGTAGGATATGATATAAATATTTTCAAAACTAAATATTTTCCAATTTTAAAAATAGATTTTAAGTTTATACGGTTTATGATTTTTTATTTTTGTTTTAAATTTTGTATATATAGTTTTAATTTAATTTGATATATTTAGATATATAATTTTGTGAATATATATAAAAGAGATAAATATTGTCAAAAAAAAATATAGAGATGCCACATAGGATAAAAACTTATGTGGTAAAATTTAAAAATAGCTTTAATTGAGGAAGGCTTTAAAAAGGCTAAGATTCATACTGTTTTAATATATAGATATTGATTGATATATGTATTGTATTGATCGTATGTCATATTGTCATCTACATATACAATATGCATGTACGTTAATAGTCTACATGTGTGTATATGTATATATTTAGTATGATTAAAATTTTCATTTCATGAGTTACTTTGAAAATTTCGTATGGATAGAAATATTTTAGAGCCCTTTGATATTTATAAAATTTCGCTTTAGAGATTTTGGAAAAGTAGGCAAGCCGGAGAACACCGGTCCGACTTACATTACGTGGTTCAACTTTTTGAAATTTAAACTTGGTTGTTGATTTCATTTAATAGATCCTGACAAACACATAAATGATATACTCATATAATATGAAACTACACACATTTAATTGTTTTGAACAGATAGCGACCAAAGACAAATGATATATGCAAAAATTGAATGAAGTATGACATTGAAATAAATGAACAAATTTGCCAACTACCAACATTTATTGTATTATGTTTATTTTAACCATCTTCAATGATAAAGGACATTAAGTGAAAGCTAAAGTGAAAGACTTTTTATAAAAAGAAAAAGGGGGTAAAAAAGGGGTAAAAAAGGAAGACCTAAAGTAAGAAATAATTTGTGGAAAAAAAGGAAGACCTGAAATAAGAACTGCGAGACAAAATGAGACGATGAAAACGATAAGAGTCACCCATGGCTTGAACAATAACATCTGAGAAAGACCCATTATTCAAACCTTCTATTTGATTATGAATCAAATTAAGGGGTTGCTTTGATTATCCATATTTATAAATGGTAAGTGTTGTGGAAGGTGTCTGTGAATAGGGGGCACAACTTTCCTTTTACGTTTTGAGAAATTCTATAATGACAAACAAATGTATACAATCAAATTTTACAAACTTATGTGGATCAATCAAAATCAATCGAATTATCTTTTATTTTTCCTTTTTTATTCTCTTTCCTTGCTTGATTGGTCCATGTAAGTTTGAAAACTCGGTCAACGACTTGGTCACGTGTAAAACTCGGTCAAACTCGCCTGGATCGGTCAAGAATCGGTCAAATCGGGTCAACTTTGGTCAAAAACAAAAATAAAATCCTAATTGTTTAAGTTTATTGTTTCTAATGAATGAAGTTTGAACTTTGAAGTATTATGTTAAAGTTTCTAAACAATTATGTTTTAAGTTTGAAGTTTATTACATATAATTTCAAAAATTATAAATTTTCTATATAAAAACCCGATCCGGGTTCTCCCCGATTCCGATCCGAGTTTTTAAAAATTGTGACTCCCCCCTCGCCGATCCGATCCCGAGTCACGAGTTCCCAACCTTGCCTGTTATTATAACTTGAAAAATATATATGATAATATTATAGACACATTAAAAAGATAAATCTTCAAATTTAACAAGTAACATGAGAAAGATAAACCTTCAAATCTAGCACAAATTAAAATCATGCAAAACTCAAATGAAATTTTCAAGATTTTTAAGTAAATAAACACACTCACGATGCAAATACTCATATATTCATAGTCAATAATAATATAATTTTCTTAAGAGAAATGATATTTGTACCATATATTCTTATTAAGTTACCACATTGTACAGATATTACAACAGACTGTACAAGTCTATAATTCGTATATATGGTAGCTTAATAAAAACTTATGGTACTAATATGATCCCCTTTTTCCTAATAGTGTGGGGTGTGGTCTATAATGTATGTCTCATTCAATCAGGTACATAACAAATTTAATGTTCTTAATGGGTAGAGATCCCCTAAAGTTTAGGTAACTTGAGGGTAAAGTTGGGATGATATCGCCCCTTAGATTAAAATCAAGGGTCAAGATTCATAAATGATAATTGAATCTTGACCATTAATTTTAATCCTATAGTCAATAACCCTCCAACTTGACCCCTCAATTTACCCCTAATTTGACGGAATCCCCACCCGTTCCTAATAGTGTCATTCAAAGGGTGGTTGGTAATGGTAAAGAAACCAAATTTTGGATTGATGTATGGTTTGGAGATTGTGCATTTAATTCTTGATTTCATCACATTTACATATTGGATCACGATAGACAATGTTCTGATGATCATTTATAGGAGGATAAGGTACTGACTCAGTCCTTTATATTAATTTGTCAAATAGCCTCTATTTTCCCCCTCACATGCCTTCCACGTGAAGTTATTTACGTCAATTATTATCACTAAAGGACCACTAATAATATTTTTTTCCCATTACCTTTAAACCTACAAATCTTTTTGTATGTAGGTTTAAAATGTACATGATAAAATACACACACTAACAAGTAACAAGGTACTTCCTCCTTATCTTTTTGTGATTTCCGGATATTTCATATTTCATCTCATCCCTCCTTATCTTTTTGTGATTTCCGGATATTTCATATTTCATCACATCTCTCCTTCTCTTTTCTTTCTATCAATACTATAACTTAAACGGCACTTCCTCCTTCACCGTGCTCCAATCCGGATGCAAAATCGGATCTATAGCCAAAACCAGAATCGGATCCTCACCCTTTCTAAACTTCGGCGACCAAATCCACAACGGCAACATCCAGATCTACTATGGCGGCTGCCATCTCCATATGCATATATACAAACCCTACTTACAATTAACCATAATTGTCGACTCGTAACTTTTGTCTCGACTCGAAAACATGATTTTTGACTCGTGACTCGACTCGTAAGAGTCAGGACATTTTTAAGTACTACATAATATAGTATAATTATATATATGTGACGTTTTTAGAGGCAAAATATAAGTTCGTTATCTTAATAAATTTATCAAAATATTACATATTCAATAGTTTTGAGACATAAACTTACAATTTATCTCCAAATTCGCAATAAAATGATCAAAACTACATAATAACACACAAAATAATGTAGCAAACTAAGTATAATATATAATAGGGTTAATTACAAAAATGATACCTGAACTATACACCATATTGCACAAATCATACCCAGGGTTTATTAATTACGCCTGTCATACCCAAACTTACCATTTTTCACACGGACCATACCTGGACCAAACGTCCGTTAGTTGTGCTGTTAAGTGCCCCCATGTACAGGTATGAAATCTGTAATTTTCATTATACTTCAGGTACCATTTTTGTAATTTACCCTTATTATTAATATTTTATTTTATAAAACTATTTTTTATCAATTAGTATTATTTAATAAAATTTAATATTGTTAATGAATATTATTTAGTAATAAACTATAATTTTATAAAAATTTATTACGTAATATTTTATAAATAATTATTTTTTAAAAGTATTTACTTTTATTTTATGAAGTAATTTTAATTTTTATAAAAGATTATTTCTATTCTATAAAAGTTATTAATTTTTATAGAAAAAATGTATTTTATTGAAAACTATAAATATATTGAATTATAGATCCATGATTATTTTGATAAATGCGTATTTTCATATTTATTTATTTTTTTAAAAAAATATTGCATGGTGGTTGTGTAGGTACTAATGCGATACAAGAGATTAAGACATTCCTTCTATATTACCTTTTTTTAAAAGAAGAAAATAAATCTTGAAATACATATTTATCAAGATCATTATAGATATATAATTCAATAAAATAAAATGTTATATTTAAAAAATATAAATATTTATAAAATATTAATAAATTTTTATAAAATTATAATTTATTACTACATAATAATCATTAACAATAATATTTTTAATTAATTATAACAATACTAATTGATAAAATATAATTTTATAAAGTAAAGTATTAATAATAAGGGCAGATTACAAAGATGGTGCCTGAAGTATAGTAAAACAATATTAATAAATTTTTATAAAATTATAATTTATTACTAAATAATAGTCATTAACAATATTAATTTTTATTAAATGATACTAATTGATAAATATAGTTTTATAAAATAAAATATTAATAATAAGGGTAAATTACAAAAATGGTATCTGAAGTATAATGAAAATCGACTCGACTCGTAAGAGTCGACTCGTAAGAGTCGACTCGTAAGAGTCGACTCGTAAGAGTCGACTCGTAAGAGTCGACTCGTAAGAGTCGACTCGTAAGAGTCACTCGTAAGAGTCGACTCGTAAGAGTCACTCGTAAAAACGACTCGACCTAAGAGTCGACTCGTTTTTGTGAAAATCGACTCGACTCGTAAGAGTCGACTCGTAAGAGTGACTCGTAAGAGTCACTCGTAAGAGTCGACTCGTTTTTGTGAAAATCGACTCGACTCGTAAGAGTCGACTCGTAAGAGTCGACTCGTTTAAAAATCGACTCGACCGTAAGAGTCGACTCGTTTTTGATGAAAATCGACTCGACTCGTAAGAGTCGACTCGTAAGAGTCGACTCGTTTAGAAAATCGACTCGACTCGTAAGAGTCGACTCGTTTTTGATGAAAATCGACTCGACTCGTAAGAGTCGACTCGTAAGAGTCGACTCGTTAGAAAACGACTCGACCGTAAGAGTCGACTCGTTTTTGATGAAAATCGACTCGACTCGTAAGAGTCGACTCGTAAGAGTCGACTCGTAAGAGTCACTCGTAAGAGTCGACTCGTTTTTGATAAAATCGACTCGACTCGTAAGAGTCGACTCGTAAGAGTCGACTCGTTTTTGGTGAAAATCGACTCGACTCGTAAGAGTCGACTCGTAAGAGTCGACTCGTAAGAGTCGACTCGTAAGAGTCGACTCGTAAGAGTCACTCGTAAAGTCACTCGTAAGAGTCGACTCGTTTTTGTGAAAATCGACTCGACTCGTAAGAGTCGACTCGTAAGAGTCGACTCGTAAGAGTCGACTCGTAAGAGTCGACTCGTAAAGTCGACTCGTAAGAGTCACTCGTAAGAGTCGACTCGTAAGAGTCACTCGTATAAAACGACTCGACCTAAGAGTCGACTCGTTTTTGTGAAAATCGACTCGACTCGTAAGAGTCGACTCGTAAGAGTCGACTCGTAAGAGTCGACTCGTAAGAGTCGACTCGTAAGAGTCGACTCGTAAGAGTCGACTCGTAAGAGTCGACTCGTAAGAGTCGACTCGTAAGAGTCGACTCGTAAGAGTCGACTCGTAAGAGTCGACTCGTAAGAGTCGACTCGTAAGAGTCGACTCGTAAGAGTCGACTCGTAAGAGTCGACTCGTAAGAGTCACTCGTAAGAGTCACTCGTAAAGTCGACTCGTTTTTGTGAAAATCGACTCGACTCGTAAGAGTCGACTCGTAAGAGTCGACTCGTAAGAGTCACTCGTAAGAGTCGACTCGTTTTTGATAAAATCGACTCGACTCGTAAGAGTCGACTCGTAAGAGTCGACTCGTTTTTGATGAAAATCGACTCGACTCGTAAGAGTCGACTCGTAAGAGTCGACTCGTAAGAGTCACTCGTAAGAGTCGACTCGTTTTTGTGAAAATCGACTCGACTCGTAAGAGTCGACTCGTAAGAGTCGACTCGTAAGAGTCGACTCGTAAGAGTCGACTCGTAAGAGTCGACTCGTAAGAGTCGACTCGTAAGAGTCGACTCGTAAGAGTCGACTCGTAAGAGTCGACTCGTAAGAGTCGACTCGTAAGAGTCGACTCGTAAGAGTCGACTCGTAAGAGTCGACTCGTAAGAGTCGACTCGTAAGAGTCGACTCGTAAGAGTCGACTCGTAAGAGTCGACTCGTAAGAGTCACTCGTAAGAGTCACTCGTAAGAGTCGACTCGTTTTTGTGAAAATCGACTCGACTCGTAAGAGTCGACTCGTAAGAGTCGACTCGTAAGAGTCGACTCGTAAGAGTCGACTCGTAAGAGTCGACTCGTAAGAGTCGACTCGTAAGAGTCGACTCGTAAGAGTCGACTCGTAAGAGTCGACTCGTAAGAGTCGACTCGTAAGAGTCGACTCGTAAGAGTCGACTCGTAAGAGTCACTCGTAAGAGTCACTCGTAAAGTCGACTCGTTTTTGTGAAAATCGACTCGACTCGTAAGAGTCGACTCGTAAGAGTTTAACAACTATGCAATTAACCCCCATAAAAACATACAAACCTTGCTGATGATATATTGGCAGATCTCTCATTTACTACCACCACATCTCCATCACCAGATCTCAACCACCACATCATCTGGTCCGACCACCACCACAAGTCGCATAACACTAACACCGAATCTGATGCCACCACCATCAGCCACCGGCATAAAATTTCTTCAAAAGAAACTAGAAAGAGGCTCAGATCTGACAGCGGACGAGAATGATATGTAAGCATTGTGATTTGGAGTTTAATGCTGATTTCTTTTCTTTGGAATTTGTAACGTTGACTTGCTAAAATTGGTCACTTTTGGATTGAGAAACCTCATCACGTAACTAAAGGTAATGGGATTAGAAAGTGTCGGTTTGGTGTTATTTGCTTATATGATTTTTTCCCCAATAATTTTTAATGATTTAGGTATTAGAAAGTGGTTACGTGATTTTTTTTTTGAGGTATTTAGGATTAGAGCTACTATTGATTTTAAAAGTGGAAAGAAAAGTGTAACATTAGTGGGTGTTTGAAAAGAAAAATTGTTAGTGATGGCAGTTCCTAGTGGTGTTCATATGTTGTATATGAACAAGAAGGTGGAAAGAAGAACAAAAAAGAATTCCAGAAAAATATCAAGTTTAGTCCTTTAGTGAAAAATTGACGTAAATACCCTCACGTGGGAAGCACGTGAGGGAGAAAACGGAGCCCATTAGACGGACGTTAAATAAAGGACTGGGTTAGAACCTTCTATAAAGCATGTGATTATATTACGCTCAGAATCTCAGGTGTCACCCCTAAAACGAAAGTGTATCTACATGGTCTCTCATGAATATTATGTCTCTCACCCAAAATGTTAACACCTCTTGTATGAGATAACTTTGTGCGGCTTATCGATGGATGGGTAAAAGGACAGCGATATCGTCATGAAACGTGAGAAATCCTAAATCCCCTCTCAGCAAGAGTCAGGTGTTCAACACGTTCGACTAGCCAACTTCTCCACATACCATCCGCTGTAACACCCCAAGCCGAGGCTCGAAATATTACGGAAATCATATAGCACAAGGTGGAATTACAATAGAACAAGAACTAAATGCAAATAAAGATTCAGTGAATCCATTACAAGGACGAAACAAGTACCAAAATACAAAAGGAGCAATAACCATCAAAGTTACAAAGGAGCATTCAAAAGATGGCAATTAATCCTAAGTATAATGCAAAAGAAGGTCAATGAATCCTTGATCCATAAAGTCCAGAGCCTGGGTTTAACAGCATGCAACAATCAAACTCCACGTCCAGGGATAACCTGATTACCTGAAAAGTGTACTAAGCATAGTCAACACAAGGTTGGTGAGTTCGTAGTAATGGTCCACAAGGAACCATAAACAATAATCATAATGTACTAGTAGAGGCTAGACGTGACTTACAGTGAGCCTCTAAGTAACACAACAATATCCATTCAACAAGATTACATAAGTACGAAAATGCGTGTAAATGAATGCTCAATGATATAAATATCAAATGCAAGTACCAAATGCATAAATAAGTCAACATGCCTATCTTATGCGTGAACACCAGAGGTGCGGCGCACCAAAGAGGAGGTACGGCGCACAAATTGATCAGGGAACCCAGTCCAGGCTTTGGTGCGGCGCACCAAGGAGGAGGTGCGGCGCACCAAGGAGAGGTGCGGCGCACCATTGAGGAGGTGCGGCGCACCAGAGGAGGTGCGGCGCACCAAGGAGAAGGGTGCGGCGCACCATTGAGGAGGTGCGGCGCACCAAGAGAGGTGCGGCGCACCATTGAGGAGGTGCGGCGCACCAAGAGAGGTGCGGCGCACCAAGGAGAGGGTGCGGCGCACCAAGCCAGGTGCGGCGCACCAAAGAGGAGGTGCGGCGCACAAATTGATCAGGGAACCCAGTCCAGGCTTTGGTGCGGCGCACCAAGGAGAAGGTGCGGCGCACCAAGTCAGGTGCGGCGCACCAAAGAGGAGGTGCGGCGCACAAATTGATCAGGGAACCCAGTCCAGGCTTTGGTGCGGCGCACCAAGGAGGAGCGGCGCACCAAAGAGGAGGTACGGCGCACAAATTGATCAGGGACCCCAGTCCAGGTTTTTGGTGCGGCGCACCAAAGAGGAGGTGCGGCGCACAAATGATTAGGGAACCCAGTCCAGGCTTTGGTGCGGCGCACCAAGGAGAAGGTGCGGCGCACCTAATGAGGAGGTGCGGCGCACTAAGCCGGGTGCGGCGCACCAAGGAGAGGTGCGGCGCACCATTGAGGAGGTGCGGCGCACCAAGGAGAGGGTGCGGCGCACCAAGAGGGGTGCGGCGCACCAAGGAGGGTGCGGCGCACCAAGGAGGAGGTGCGGCGCACCAAGGAGAGTGCGGCGCACCATTGAGGAGGTGCGGCGCACCAAGTCAGGTGCGGCGCACCAAAGAGGAGGTACGGCGCACAAATTGATCAGGGAACCCAGTCCAGGCTTTGGTGCGGCGCACCAAGGAGGAGGTGCGGCGCACCTAATGAGGAGGTGCGGCGCACTAAGCCGGGTGCGGCGCACCAAGGAGGGGTGCGGCGCACCATTGAGGAGGTGCGGCGCACCAAGGAGAGGTGCGGCGCACAAGTTGAGCAGGGTGCGGCGCACAAGAGGGGTGCGGCGCACCAAGGAGGGGTGCGGCGCACCAAGGAGAGGTGCGGCGCACCATTGAGGAGGTGCGGCGCACCAAGGAGAGGTGCGGCGCACCATTGAGGAGGTGCGGCGCACCAAGGAGAAGGGTGCGGCGCACCAAGAGCAGGGTGCGGCGCACAAGGAGGAGGTGCGGCGCACCAAGGAGAGTGCGGCGCACCATTGAGGAGGTGCGGCGCACCAAGTCAGGTGCGGCGCACCAAAGAGGAGGTGCAGCGCACAAATTGATCAGGGAACCCAGTCCAGGCTTTGGTGCGGCGCACCTTGGAGGAGGTGCGGCGCACCTAAGAGGGGTGCGGCGCACCAAGGAGGGTGCGGCGCACCAAGAGGTGCGGCGCACCAAAGAGGAGGTACGGCGCACAAATTGATCAGGGAACCCAGTCCAGGCTTTGGTGCGGCGCACCAAGGAGGAGGTGCGGCGCACCAAGGAGAGGGTGCGGCGCACCAAGGAGGGGTGCGGCGCACCAAGGAGGTGCGGCGCACCATGAGGAGGTGCGGCGCACCAAGGAGAGGTGCGGCGCACCAAGAGGGGTGCGGCGCACCAAGGAGGTGCGGCGCACCAAGGAGAGGTGCGGCGCACCATTGAGGAGGTGCGGCGCACCAAGTCAGGTGCGGCGCACCAAAGAGGAGGTACGGCGCACAAATTGATCAGGGAACCCAGTCCAGGCTTTGGTGCGGCGCACCAAAGAGGAGGTGCGGCGCACAAACTGATTAGGGAACCCAGTCCAGGTTTGGTGCGGCGCACCAAGGAGAGGGTGCGGCGCACCAAGTCAGGTGCGGCGCACCAAAGAGGAGGTACGGCGCACAAATTGACCAGGGAACCCAGTCCAGGCTTTGGTGCAGCGCACCATTGAGGAGGTGCGGCGCACCAAAGAGGAGGTGCGGCGCACAAATTGATCAGGGAACCCAGTCCAGGCTTTGGTGCGGTGCACCAAGGAGAAGGTGCGGCGCACCATTGAGGAGGTGCGGCGCACCAAGTCAGGTGCGGCGCACCAAAGAGGAGGTGCGGCGCACAAATTGATCAGGGAACCCAGTCCAGGCTTTGGTGCGGCGCACCAAGGAGAAGGTGCGGCGCACCTGGAGGTGCGGCGCACAGAGGAGGTGCGGCGCACCAAGGAGGGTGCGGCGCACCAAGGAGGTGCGGCGCACCAAAGAGGAGGTACGGCGCACAAATTGATCAGGGAACCCAGTCCAGGCTTTGGTGCGGCGCACCAAGGAGGAGGTGCGGCGCACCATTGAGGAGGTGCGGCGCACCAAGTCAGGTGCGGCGCACCAAAGAGGAGGTACGGCGCACAAATTGATCAGGGAACCCAGTCCAGGCTTTGGTGCGGCGCACCAAGGAGGAGGTGCGGCGCACCTTTGAGAGGTGCGGCGCACCATGAGGAGGTGCGGCGCACCAAGGAGAAGGGTGCGGCGCACCAAGTTGAGGGTGCGGCGCACCAAGGAGGTGCGGCGCACCATGAGGAGGTGCGGCGCACCAAGGAGGTGCGGCGCACCAAGTCAGGTGCGGCGCACCAAAGAGGAGGTGCGGCGCACAAATTGATCAGGGAACCCAGTCCAGGCTTTGGTGCGGCGCACCAAGGAGGAGGTGCGGCGCACCTTTCCCTTCTGTCATCACAATGAACAAGGCTGTATCTCAAAATCATCGAGATATATATGTCTATATACTCGGAGTCAGGAACTACATCCAAAATGGGTGCATACATCTATACACCAGGATGTCGGCAATCCCCTGCCGAGGGTCATCAACAATGTATGCAATGCTTACAATCAATTGTAAATGCATCAATCATGAACCAACAATCAATATACGATGAACTTGAACCAGTAATTAATATTCGACAAACATGAGCCAACAATCAATAATCGTCAATCGTAACCCATTAACCACAATTTAAACCAACTATACGTACATACACTTAAGAGGATTCTACTTCCTTCGAGTCCCAGATGCTTATATATAGGGTCACCCGCAGCCTTCCCACCACATCTAAAACCCAATGAAGGTATAACCGACTTCCATGTATGTACGTCTATCCTAACATAAATGAAATACTTAGCAAAACTTAAACCAAGTCATTCAAGCGTGATAACCGTCTCAACAATCCAACATTCAAACCAAATCAATCAATCAATCAATCAATAAATGCAAGTAAACACGCAAGGTTTACACTTTTCAGCCCGAATCTCAAGCGAGTAGGGAGATACGAAACTCACCTTGACCGGCAAAGAAGCTAGTATAAGATTACAAACGAGTAATAGGATCCACACGTCCACAACCTATAATTATACATCATAATACCGTAATGTCAACTCTACAATCATAAACAAGTTGGTTTAGCACAATTAAGTCAAGTCACAAACCCTAAACACCTTTACAACTTTAACGAGTAGGAACAAGATGCATTCGACTCGACCTTTTTAGAAATGAGAAAAGATTCATACAAAAAGAGTGTTACTAATAGAAACTAGACTCTCTCACGATTCCAACGATAGGTCATACGACTTATTTGGACTTACGGATCAAAAGTTACGACCTTTCAAACTAAATCAGGTTTTGCTGTACTGGAGGAAAGGTGCGGCGCACCATTGAGGAGGTGCGGCGCACCAAAGAGGAGGTGCGGCGCACAAATTGATCAGGGAACCCAGTCCAGGCTTTGGTGCGGCGCACCAAGGAGGAGGTGCGGCGCACCTTTGCCCAGATCAGTTCCAAAACACCCCAAACACGAACCAAACTCAACCCAAACTCAATTTTTGATCACCAAATCGACTAGTGATGTTTCAAGACTCATTTTGAAGCTTATACAAACATATTTCAACATAAATAAACATAACCCCTATCTTAGTTTCGATTCATAACATCATAATCACATCCAAATCATTCAAACCCTAATTAAACCCTAATTTGACCCAAAACAAGATTTAAGCCGATTTAGGATTTGTAAATGTTCAAGATGACTAGAAATGCATAAACAAACATAAGTAGGTACAAATGAGATGAATTAGACTTACCAAAACTCCTCCTTGAGCTAGAACCCGAAATTAGGTCAAAATGGGTAAAATGCAAGAACTTGGCTTTTGATTCTCCAATAGGAAGCAAACGAGATGAAGATGGCTATGATTCTTGTATTATGGTAGTTTCAAACACAATGTTGATGCAAGAAATGATGAAGAACAAGAGGTGGTTCTTTCACTTGAGAGAAAAATAGAAAAGATGGATAGATAGAGAGAAATGAGAGGATAAGGGGAAATGGGTCACTAGTAGGCTCATGGGTCATGGACAACCCATGGGTCGACCCGTTTCCCTTTATAAGCCAAAATTACAATCGATTACACAATTAAACGCCAAACAAACATATTAACGACCCGACTAACATACCACATAGTCATATAATCACAAATGGGCCCAATTATTTCATTCAACAAGTTTGTTAGTCAATTACACAAAAAGTCAACGGGTCAAAATTCACGGATGTTACATTATCCCCCCGTTGAAAGAATTTCGTCCCGAAATTTAACAAAACACTAATTACTAAATAAATGCGGATACTTAGTTTTCATGTGATCCTCTCGCTCCCAAGTGAACTCGGCTCCACGTCTAGCATTCCATTTAACCTTAACAATCGTGTAGCGTTTGTTCTTGAGTTTCTTTTCTTGACGATCCAAGATCTCCACCGGCTTTTCAACAAAGTTCAAATTCGAATCAACCCTAATTTCGTCCATAGGTACATGATGTGTAGGATCCGCCAAACACTTGCGCAAATTACAAATATGAAACACATCATGCACACCGTTAAGCTCTTGAGGCAATTCTAGCCGATAAGCAACTTTCCCAACCCGTTCCAGAATCTTGAAAGGACCAATATACCTTGGCCCAAGTTTACCTCTCTTCACAAAACGTACAACACCCTTCCAAGGCGACACTTTCAAAAGCACAAAGTCACCAACTTCAAACTCTAACGGTCTCCGCCTCACATCGGCATACTTCTTTTGACGCTCACGGGCCAGTTGCAACTTCTCCTTAATTTGAGAAATCACTTTTGTCGTTTCAATTACAACTTCCGGCCCGAGGAGTTGACTCTCCCCAATTTCCGCCCAAGCTAGAGGAGAACGGCATATCCTACCATACAATGCCTTAAAGGGCGCCATTTGAATGGTAGCATGATAACTATTGTTGTATGAAAACTCGACTAGCGGCAAATGGTCTTCCCAACTTCCACCAAAATCAATTGCACATGCCCTCAACATGTCTTCAAGTGTTTGAATGGTTCTCTCGGTTTGCCCATCCGTTTGAGGGTGAAACGCCGTACTCATGTCAAGTCGAGTACCCATGGCTTTTGAAAGGCTTCCCAAAATTTTGATTTGAAACGGGCATCTCTATCAGAAATGATAGAAATCGGCACTCCATGCTTAGATATTACTTCCTTGATGTATAAGCGAGCCAAAGTGTCAAATTTATCGGTTTCACGAATGGCTAAAAAGTGAGCCGACTTCGTTAACCGATCTACTATCACCCAAATCGTGTCACGACCGCTTCTCGTCTTCGGTAGTTTAGTAATGAAGTCCATTGAAATATGTTCCCACTTCCATTCGGGCATCACCGGTTGTACCAACAATCCGGGTGGCTTCTTGTGATCGGCTTTGACTTGTAAGCAAGTAAGACACTCACTCACCTACTTAGCCACATCACGCTTCATGCCCGGCCACCAATACAAATCTTTCAAGTCAAAGTACATCTTATCCGACCGGGATGGACCGAATAAGGCGATAGGTGAGCTTCATTCATGATAAGTGTTCTTAAGTCACCGAAAATAGGAACCCAAAGTCTTTCAACCATGTATAGCCCATTATCATTCTTCCGGTCGAATTGTTGTTCCATGCCATCTAGGTTCTCGTTTCCAAAGTTTTCCGGTAGGTGGCTTGAATTTGGGCTTCAATGATCCGATCACGAATATTTGGCCCTACCGTGAGGCTCATAGCTCTAGCCCGTCTTGGTTTCACTCTCTCCTTTCGGCTCAAGGCATCGGCTACTACATTTGCCTTGCCCGGGTGATAACGGATGTCACAATCATAATCACTAAATAGTTCTAACCAACTCCTTTGCCTCATATTCAATTCACTTTGGTTGAAGATGTGTTGGAGACTTTTGTGATCGGTATAAATCACACATTTGGTGCCATAGAGATAATGCCTCCAACACTTCAAAGCAAACACAACCGCTCCCAATTCCAAATCATGTGCCGGGTAGTTCTTCTCATGCACCTTCAATTGACGAGAGGCATAAGCAATGACTTTACCCCTTTGCATAAGAACACAACCCAACCCTTGCCCCGAAGCATCACAATAAACAACAAAATCTTCGATCCCATCCGGTAGCGTTAAAATAGGAGCGTCACATAACATATCTTTAAGAGTTTGGAAGGCGTTTTCTTGTTTTTCGCCCCATTCAAAGTTTCTATCTTTTTGAGTCAAGAGGGTGAGTGGTTGTGCAATACGGGAGAAGTTTTCAATGAATCTTCTATAGTAACCCGCCAATCCAAGGAATTGACGGATCTCGGATGGCGTTTCGGGTCTTCTCCAATTCTTGACCGCTTCAATCTTGCTTGGATCCACATGAATACCATCCTTGCTCACTACGTGACCAAGAAAGTGGACCTCTTCCAACCAAAACTCGCACTTGGAGAATTTGGCATACAACTTCTCTTTTCTTAGTAGTTCAAGCACCTCACGCAAGTGCTCAACATGCTCCTCCTTTGTCTTCGAGTATACAAGTATGTCATCAATGAACACAATGACAGACTTGTCTAAGTATGGTTGACACACCCGGTTCATCAAGTCCATGAACACCGCCGGTGCATTAGTCAACCCAAAAGGCATCACGGTGAATTCAAAATGACCATACCTTGTGCGAAAAGCCGTTTTGGGGATATCATCTTCATGTACCCGGAGTTGATGATAACCCGAGCGAAGATCGATTTTTGAAAAGTGCTTAGCACCTTGAAGTTGATCAAATAAGTCATCGATTCTTGGGAGGGGATACCGGTTCTTCACTGTGAGCTTGTTTAATTCCCGGTAGTCGATACACATTCTGAAGGACCCATCTTTCTTTTTGACGAAGAGAACAGGAGCACCCCAAGGAGATTGACTAGGGCGAATGAAACCCTTCTCTTGGAGTTCCTTGAGTTGAGTTTGTAGCTCTTGCATTTCGGTTAGAGCTAGTCTATAAGGAGCTTTTGCTACGGGCGCGGCTTCGGGGATAAGATTAATACGAAAGTCTAGTTCACGAGTTGGAGGTAACCCCGGCAAGTCATCCGGAAAAACATCGGGAAATTCACAAACAATAGGAACGGTCTTCAATTCTACCCTTGTGACGGTAGCACTAAAGACCTTAGAATTAGAGGAATCGGAGATTTCACCTTGAACCCTAAGAATTCTACCGTTAGTCAAAGGTATCTTAACAACTCTCTCACCACAATCAATAGTCGCTTTCACCGCCGTTAACCAATCCATACCCACAATAACATCAAAACTCCCAATATCCAAAGGCATAAGGTCTATGAAGAAATCGACATCTTCCAAGGTCAAGACACAGTCGCGAAGTATTTGACTAATTCTAGTTAGTGACCCGTTTACCATTTCAATGTCAAGCACATAGTTTAAAGCACAAGGATTCACATCAATCAAAGGAACAAAATTAGAATACACGAGGCTATAATCGGCCCCGGAATCAAATAGGACGGTTGCATAGTGACCATTAAGGAGAAAGGTACCTGCTACTACGTTGGGATCATTGCGGGCTTCATTTGCATTGGCCGCAAAGGCTCGGCCGCGTGGTTGCACTTGATGGCCTTGTTGTCCCCGGTTTTGGTTAGGCCCGACCATTTGGAGTTGATTGGGGTGAACGGCTACTTGAACTTGTTGCCCCACCCATCGGGGACAATTGTAACGGTAGTGGTCACGGCTACCACATTCATAACATTCTCCTCTTCGTTGGTTGCCTTGAGGAGGGACGGCCCGAACGGGAGCCACATTCATTGGACCCGCCCTTGGAGCTCTACAATTTCTAGCTTCATGCCCGACTTGATTGCAATTAAAGCATGCCCCACATGGAGCATTGGCGGGATGATGCTTGTTGCATCTCCCACAGAAAGGATGAGGCCCAAAATAAGCCTTTTTAGCCGGTTCCACCGCCGCCATCACTCTACCTCTATTAACATTTTTGGGATCAAACCTCCCCACTTTCTTTACCCCGCTCGACTCTCCCACTTCTTTCCTCTTGTTTGATGAGGATTTGCTCAAAACACCACTTCTCAATAAATCTTCAGTCACACTCCCGGCTTGGTTAACCGCATTAGCCAAAGAAGTAGGCATGTTGGAGTTTACATAAGATCGGACTTGAGGATTTAAGCCCAATACGAACTTCTGGATGGCCTGAGGTTCGGTACCCACCAAGTGAGGAATGAGGGTAGACAATTCTTGAAATCGTCTAACATAACCCTTGTAATCGGCTCCCTCCATGTTGAGATTTGCAAACTCAATGGTTAAATTTTGTAGTTCATACGGAGGACAAAACTTTGCTTTCACTTTGTTCTTGAAGTCAATCCATTCCAAATTATGAGTCCGGCCCAACGTTATTTCTTGGTTCCACCAACTCAAGGCGTCATGCCTAAACATGCCGGATGCATAGGAAATCCGGTCATCATAGGTGCAATGACTCCTTTCAATCACCGCCTCTATTGCCTCAAACCACCTTATACATTCCGTGGGACCACCTCTTCCATCAAACTCCGGTGCCCCACAACTTTTAAAGTCTTTAAATATACATCCTTGACGGTATCCACCATATTGATTATTCATGGGCATTCCAATATTAACTCCCACTGGTCCCTCTCCTTCATCCTCTACGGCATGAGGTTGAGCATTTTCATTATTCATATTTTCTGGGGCTTCGTTGTTTTGAGGCCCATTGTTTTGCCCAAGATTTGCCGTGACTTGAGCAATAATGGTTGGCATGATATTGGCGATCGTTTGAGCGATCACCTCAGCCATATTTGGCTCAGGAACTTCACCACGACCCCTTCCTTGGCCCCTACCACGACCTCTACCACGGCCCCTACCTCCTTGTACTTCCGGTTGAGCTTCCGGTTGAGGTTCTTCCTCTTCAGCCCTATAGTTCGTTCCGGTTCTCCTTGGTCTCACCATTTCTATAAAACAAGTGACACGTTGACCCGAGAGTTAGTCTCAAATGCTCACATGTTAGTCACACAAGTAGTCAATGCTCTCATACCGATACCACATACTCATTTCATAACATTATGCTAAGGCAAAAGTGTTAGAATCATAAGGGATTTTTACATATCATAACATCAAGTAATCATGCTCATTACATCATGCAATCAAACAACTAACACGAATGATTCAAAGTATAATCCGAATTCGATATGCTCTCCAGTTATTGACCGGGTATGTATACAAGGTGTACCAACGGCTAACCTTCCACCTAATCAACTTCCATTAAGCATATCGGTTCCTTATTATACTTTAAGCCACACGTGCGCAATCCACGATGTCATGAACTTGCTATAATATCGGGTAACCATAAAAGAGTTGATCGGGTTCTTTTAGGGTTGCCACAATATTATACTAAGTCAATGGCATCCCTTCATTTTGCCCTAATCATCAAATTAGCTCCAATCAATAACAATAACAACCATATTAACTACAATCCACATTCATCACATTGAATTCAAGCTATCATACAAGTGGTCTTAACTACGAACTCACACGGGGATTCACATAATTCACGTTGCACACAAATTTCCTAACCATGCATGCTATATGAAGAGTTTTAACTTAAGCCGTAGTCTAGGTCAAACCGCCTAATTCTCTACGACCACGCATGGGCCACCATTCTATAACACCCCAAGCCGAGGCTCGAAATATTACGGAAATCATATAGCACAAGGTGGAATTACAATAGAACAAGAACTAAATGCAAATAAAGATTCAGTGAATCCATTACAAGGACGAAACAAGTACCAAAATACAAAAGGAGCAATAACCATCAAAGTTACAAAGGAGCATTCAAAAGATGGCAATTAATCCTAAGTATAATGCAAAAGAAGGTCAATGAATCCTTGATCCATAAAGTCCAGAGCCTGGGTTTAACAGCATGCAACAATCAAACTCCACGTCCAGGGATAACCTGATTACCTGAAAAGTGTACTAAGCATAGTCAACACAAGGTTGGTGAGTTCGTAGTAATGGTCCACAAGGAACCATAAACAATAATCATAATGTACAAGTAGAGGCTAGACGTGACTTACAGTGAGCCTCTAAGTAACACAACAATATCCATTCAACAAGATTACATAAGTACGAAAATGCGTGTAAATGAATGCTCAATGATATAAATATCAAATGCAAGTACCAAATGCATAAATAAGTCAACATGCCTATCTTATGCGTGAACACCAGTCACCAATGCAACGATACCCTTCTGTCATCACAATGAACAAGGCTGTATCTCAAAATCATCGAGATATATATGTCTATATACTCGGAGTCAGGAACTACATCCAAAATGGGTGCATGCATCTATACACCAGGATGTCGGCAATCCCCTGCCGAGGGTCATCAACAATGTATGCAATGCTTACAATCAATTGTAAATGCATCAATCATGAACCAACAATCAATATACGATGAACTTGAACCAGTAATTAATATTCGACAAACATGAGCCAACAATCAATAATCGTCAATCGTAACCCATTAACCACAATTTAAACCAACTATACGTACATACACTTAAGAGGATTCTACTTCCTTCGAGTCCCAGATGCTTATATATAGGGTCACCCACAGCCTTCCCACCACATCTAAAACCCAATGAAGGCATAACCGACTTCCATGTATGTACGTCTATCCTAACATAAATGAAATACTTAGCAAAACTTAAACCAAGTCATTCAAGCGTGATAACCGTCTCAACAATCCAACATTCAAACCAAATCAATCAATCAATCAATAAATGCAAGTAAACACGCAAGGTTTACACTTTTCAGCCCGAATCTCAAGCGAGTAGGGAGATACGAAACTCACCTTGACCGGCAAAGAAGCTAGTATAAGATTACAAACGAGTAATAGGATCCACACGTCCACAACCTATAATTATACATCATAATACCGTAATGTCAACTCTACAATCATAAACAAGTTGGTTTAGCACAATTAAGTCAAGTCACAAACCCTAAACACCTTTACAACTTTAACGAGTAGGAACAAGACGCATTCGACTCGACCTTTTTAGAAATGAGAAAAGATTCATACAAAAAGAGTGTTACTACTAGAAACTAGACTCTCTCACGATTCCAACGATAGGTCATACGACTTATTTGGACTTACGGATCAAAAGTTACGACCTTTCAAACTAAATCAGGTTTTGCTGTACTGGAGGAAAGGTGCGGCGCACCATTGAGGAGGTGCGGCGCACCAAGTCAGGTGCGGCGCACCAAAGAGGAGGTGCGGCGCAAAAATTGACCAGGGAACTCAGTCCAGGCTTTGGTGCGGCGCACCAAGGAGGAGGTGCGGCGCACCTTTGCCCAGATCAGTTCCAAAACACCCCAAACACGAACCAAACTCAACCCAAACTCAATTTTTGATCACCAAATCGACTAGTGATGTTTCAAGACTCATTTTGAAGCTTATACAAACATATTTCAACATAAATAAACATAACCCCTATCTTAGTTTCGATTCATAACATCATAATCACATCCAAATCATTCAAACCCTAATTAAACCCTAATTTGACCCAAAACAAGATTTAAGCCGATTTAGGACTTGTAAATGTTCAAGATGACTAGAAATGCATAAACAAACATAAGTAGGTACAAATGAGATGAATTAGACTTACCAAAACTCCTCCTTGAGCTAGAACCCGAAATTAGGTCAAAATGGGTAAAATGCAAGAACTTGGCTTTTGATTCTCCAATAGGAAGCAAACGAGATGAAGATGGCTATGATTCTTGTATTATGGTAGTTTCAAACACAATGTTGATGCAAGAAATGATGAAGAACAAGAGGTGGTTCTTTCACTTGAGAGAAAAATAGAAAAGATGGATAGATAGAGAGAAATGAGAGGATAAGGGGAAATGGGTCACTAGTAGGCTCATGGGTCATGGACAACCCATGGGTCGACCCGTTTCCCTTTATAAGCCAAAATTACAATCGATTACACAATTAAACGTCAAACAAACATATTAACGACCCGACTAACATACCACATAGTCATATAATCACAAATGGGCCCAATTATTTCATTCAACAAGTTTGTTAGTCAAATTACACAAAAAGTCAACGGGTCAAAATTCACGGATGTTACAGCAGCGTTAAACATACTCATAATAAATGAGTTATCATCTAAACTATGCTCAACATATTGAATGATTGTATTCCCACCGATTAGGTTTACTAGAATCCTAAAATCTCCTCAAATCCCTCCCCAAATGACCGATTACCAAAAACTGGATCTGTCAATTCAATCCGCATTGTTTGCCTAAAATCTGTCGGGTTAAAAACAATCAAAACAACAGCTACGACTCCTAAGTATCAATGACAATTTATATTTATATTGATCAATATATATGTACACGATAAACGAACAGATTCCTCCGGACATAAAAAGAAAGGCAACTTCATTGGGAAGTAAAATACCAATCATATCAAACCTTTTCAGTGAGTGTGTTGTAACCCTATTCTTGTTCCCTTCTTCAACCATACGGACCAACCTACGCCTATCCAAAAAACCAAGAAGATAATGAGTCACCGTCCATATTTGCATCGGTACTTGAAGATTCAAACGCCTGAAGGAGGGAACCATACGCTAGTTGCTGATTTCGGACTTTTGAATCTTGAAGTACCGATGCAGATATAGACGGTGACTCATTATTTTCTTCGTTTTCGGATAGGCATGGGTTTGTCCGTATGGTTGAAGGTAGGAACAGGAATAGGGTTACAACACACACATTGGAAAGGTTTGATATGATTGGTATTTTACTCTCCAATAAAGTTGCCTATCTTTTTTATGTCTGGAGGAATCTGTTCGTTTATCGTGTGCATATACATGATCAATATGAACATGAATTGTCATTGATACTTACGAGCTGTTTAGTTGTTGCTTTAATTGTTTTTAACGTGACGGATTTTAGGCAAACAATGCGGATTGATTTGACAGATCCACGATTTGGTAATAGATCGTTTGGGATTTGGGGAGATGTTAGGATTCTAGTAAACCCCGTCGGTCGGAATATAATCATACAATATGTTGTGCATAGTTTAAATGATAACATCATTTATGAGTATGTTTTAGGAGCGGCTATTGATGGTATGTGGAGAAGTTGGGTGGTGGGACGTGTTGAACACTTCACTCTTGCTGAGAGCGGATTTGGGATTTCTCACGTGACGATATCCCTGTCCTTTTATCCGTCGATCGACAAGTCACACAAAGTTATCTCACTACAAGAGGTATTGACATTTTGGATGAGAGACGTACTGTTTATGGGGAACCTTGTAGATACACTTTCGTTTTAGGGGTGACACTGAGATTCTAAGCGTAATAGAATCACATCAGTTAAATTGTACTCCATGGTTGATAGACGGAATTCGTATTAGCTTGTGACTGAAGCCTAAGACTAGTTCGTATTCGAAGGTCACCTTGGAGAGTGTTTATGGATCCACTATGTTTCAGGACTTGGAGCACATATTTGAGCGATCATATCAATTCCTACAATATCAGCACCACATTCCTCACAAGGGTCACATTTTGAGGTATGGATTGTTTTAACTTGTGCTTAATTGTTTGTTTGTGCGACTTACAATGTTCTACTAGTTTCTGTTATGGACACGTTGTTGTTGAGAAACATCTAATTTTTGAGATGTCTAGAAGGATCATGATGACTTGCATTTTATTAGGAGTCTTTATTATCACTTACTTCTATTTAGGAATTAAGATCATGTTTCCGGTTGGTTGATTAGCATGCATAGAAAGAAAAAGGCAGATTTATTATCTTTATTAGTTTCCTTTTTATGTATATTACTAGGTCTCTATCCTGGGTAAAACATGGGGTTGTGGAACACAATTTTGTTAGACATTTAATTAAAAGTATATTTGTCATTCATAAAATTTGTATTGATTGTGATTGTAGATAGAAAATTACATATAATCATGAAAGTATAAAACTTCACAATTAAAGATCAAAGTTTTTAAATCAAAGTCGTATCGGTTATCATGGAATTATTTGCACGGAAATATCGGACCCAATCGTCTGCAACTATATTGGATGTTGAATTGTTGCATCACTAAGCTTCAAAATCAGCATAACTAAAGATAGAAAACACAGATGTATCAAATTTATAGATAGTAGTTGTTTGCAATTAGGAGACTCTTGAAATGAGACCGGCATTATAGCTATATAGTTGAACCTGTGCAATCAAATACATATATTACATATATACAATGACAATTACGTAACCATGTATCACACTGAATATATTATATCTATATCTAAACTAAACATCACCCATTTTACTATAACAAAGATAGAATATGCATGTCCAAAACTTACCATTAAAAGAAACTATCTAGTGTTTCAGTGCCGTGCTTAGTTGGTAAGTTTGAAAGTCAACAAATAAGTGTTCATGGCCAAAAATTGCAGTAAAAGAAACAACTTATTGCCCATACCTTTGTATTTGCAAATTATATTATGCTTTGCATCGTTCTAATATTAAAATAGAGGTGCCGACTTCAATCCAAGACTCAAAAAGGAATCGATTCAAGATAAATTTATCTTAAATTGGCAAAATAGGTCAAAGGAAAAACCTTAGCAAAAGTATAAACATGTCATGTTTGCATTTTTATTAAATGATCAGACATGATGCATTATATAAACACCTCGCATATAAAAAAGTAAACTGAGCAAAAGTATTTCACATTGAGCAAAGTAATTCACATTAAGCTACTGTATAAAGTTAAAATCTTAAAAATTCGTGGAATGCTATGAGAATAATTCTTCAAAACTACATGTTCATTAGCCCAAAATCTGTATATATATACAAAGACTTATTTCATGTTAATAAGGATAACTGTTTTCTTACAATTATACAAATCTTCCAACTGTTTTCTTACAATTATACAAATCTTCCATATATAAGGTTATACATATATGTGTATATAACACAGGGCCGGCAAGTGAATTTTGAGGTTCGTGTGCAAGATTATAAAATCAAAAAGGGGCTCGTATAACGAAAAGATAAATATTACGATAATTGATATAAGTATACAAAAAAGGGTATTAATTGTTTATAGAAATTCATTAAATGACAAAAATGTTTAAGTAAGTTAGAACTTACCATTCTTCGTTGAATATTGTTCTGCGACTCGTCTTTGAAACAAAATCATTAATCAAACTTTTATAATCATACGATCTCAAAAATCATTCTCAATGACTCAATTGCTATTGTACATTTATGCTATATGTAATTTTAGAACTTTAATATTATTCTTCTTTTAAGAAATTACATTTAAGCTTAAATTTAATATCTATACATCCCTAAAATAATGGTGTTATAATAAATGCTTAAATTATATTAATATATAACTAAGAAATTTTAAAAATCGGGGGGTCGTCTTAAACTCGGGGCCCTGTGCGCTGGCCTATATCGCACTTGTCAAGATCCTTCACTGATATAACACATATATATACACAGCCGCACAATTATACATATTAAATCTAGATCGATAAAAAGGCCTCGTACTTCAGGTCTTGTACATCATAATTACGCTTCAGTTTTTGTCTTCGTAATCGTGGTTCAGATTTTATACATCAGATTTCAAACTTCGGTTTGCACCTGTAAAGCTCTCATTTCCCTTATGTATAGTGGTCGAGGCAATTTATTGGTCCCTATTCATCCAAGCCTAGCACACTCCCTAAAAATAATACGCCTAAATATGTCAATCAACAATGAACAGATAGAAGATGAGTTAGATATAAACTAATAAGGAGATTCAACAATGAACCTTAGTACAATCTGAGAACCACCACAAGTTTTGCATGTTATAATAGTTAGATATAAAGAAGATTTAACAATCTAACATCTCCATCTACTTGTTATCAACCTTTCAAAAAAATCTACTTGTTATCACCGTCCATATATGTAAAAAGATCAAGCTTCGGTACAAAAAGATCAAGCTTCAACGATCTAACATCTTTGTCTTTAATGATCACCTGTTAAAATAGTGTAAAGTGCATGTTTAGATCTACATGTGTCACATACCAAATTTATTATTTAGATTAGGCAAAGCGGCTTCCTGTGTTAATCAGCTACTTATAAATAAAATGTTATCATAATCGAAGGTATTGAAATATTTTGGTTATATACAGTTAAATGTTCACGTAATTAGGGGATTTTTTTAAATTGATACTGTATATTTGTTTATAATGTTCTGCTTAAGTGACCGCTTCTACCCCTCCTCGGCTATTTGAGACTAGAAAATCACTAAAGACTGCCTAAATTTAATCAAGCATAGTGTTCCCTTAGCACTTAAAGTAAGAATCAGCCTTGATAACATACATATATCATATGAAAATGAAACAATCTCGTTTCACAAACACGAACAATTAAAGAATTCCTAGAAATGGATTGCACGTTGAAGGACATATGAATAACATATAATGCAAGGACATAATATATCAAGTCATGCAGATTTTATAACACCATGTGCCATGTACTCAATAGCAATTCACATCTATATCTAACATGTGACCAATCCATATGTGGGTTCCAAAGTTTCAAAAACCAGCAAGGCATGCCATGGAGCACTTAAAAATTTAACCAGAGCAATATTGCACTTTGCAAATTACATACCAACATTTTTTTACTCTTCTCCTGCTTTGAAATATAGATGATCGAAACAGAGAAAATAAAGATTGAAATCAATGTAACGAATACAAAATATGAAACAAAAGTTATACAGTATACGAGCATAAAGAGCAATATATAAACCATCATACATTAGACAAATATATGAGCATTAATACGTGAGCAGTGCTTTCAGCTATTGTTGAGTAGTGTCAAGAGGAAGCCATGACAACTATGGTGTAAGGCCTAAACAATCTTTTAGCAGAGTGTCAAAAGAGTCTGCCTTCGCAAAAGTTCTACTTCTACAGCAACCCTTATAGTTAATGTAGCGAGTCTACCGTTCTAAAAGTTTTAAATCAACCTCTAAAGTTAATGTAGCAAGATGCTACAGCTTAGACACTATAAAAAGTATTGTCAAACACAGGTCAACGGGAAAATACCAAGAAAATAAATACTTGAGAAGCCTCCTCGGACTCTTGTAATGGAAATCCTAAAAAGCTGACGACCTAATTAGAGTAGAGAAATAACCTACTTATGCTATCTCCTTATGGAACGTAGACCACCAAATTTTCGAAGTTCCCTCGACAACCTTAACTTCATTGAATTCTCTTAGAATAAACGTTCTTGTGGTAGCTTCATTGTTGTATCATGCTCCTAATTCCATATGTTAAATGTTATCTTTGTTTCGGTTACTTATTTTTGGTTATATACAGTTAAATGTTCACGTAATTAGGGGATTTTTTTAAATTGATACTGTATATTTGTTTATAATGTTCTGCTTAAGTGACCGCTTCTACCCCTCCTCGGCTATTTGAGACTAGAAAATCACTAAAGACTGCCTAAATTTAATCAAGCATAGTGTTCCCTTAGCACTTAAAGTAAGAATCAGCCTTGATAACATACATATATCATATGAAAATGAAACAATCTCGTTTCACAAACACGAACAATTAAAGAATTCCTAGAAATGGATTGCACGTTGAAGGACATATGAATAACATATAATGCAAGGACATAATATATCAAGTCATGCAGATTTTATAACACCATGTGCCATGTACTCAATAGCAATTCACATCTATATCTAACATGTGACCAATCCATATGTGGGTTCCAAAGTTTCAAAAACCAGCAAGGCATGCCATGGAGCACTTAAAAATTTAACCAGAACAATATTGCACTTTGCAAATTACATACCAACATTTTTTTACTCTTCTCCTGCTTTGAAATATAGATGATCGAAACAGAGAAAATAAAGATTGAAATCAATGTAACGAATACAAAATATGAAACAAAAGTTATACAGTATACGAGCATAAAGAGCAATATATAAACCATCATACATTAGACAAATATATGAGCATTAATACGTGAGCAGTGCTTTCAGCTATTGTTGAGTAGTGTCAAGAGGAAGCCATGACAACTATGGTGTAAGGCCTAAACAAACAAGGCCTCCTGCCTTTAGAATCTGCTGTAGCTTTATGTGGGCCGTAGACAACAATAACCCAACAATCTCCCACTTGGTGTCTTCGGACCTCGAACTGCACCATCTTCAATCTCTTCTGTACATCTGTATTAAGAACTAAATCATGTTCTTCAATGCGTCCTATTTACCCCCTGGCCTCCTCTTCAGATAACCTGAAGGCCCGTTAAAGCTCCCACTGAGCTTCAACCCATCAGTCACGGCAATCTCTGCCCCTGACTCGTTCTCTGTCTCTACCGGCTCCCACTGAAACGAACTGCCGGATCCTGAGAAATCCCGAGAACAAACACTCTCCTTTAAAGCAGATAATAAACTAGAGAGACTTTAACAGCTGGAATACTGGCTCACTTAACCCACTGTCTGGAAGCTCTGACTGAAGCATAACACCCATGCTCCCACTCAAAAAAATCCCTTACTGGTTTCTCTGAACGTTCAACCTGAATCTGACCTGTAGCTCTGGGTTTGCCATCTGCAAAGCAAACCTTCTTCTGCCCACGAGATTCTGTGAACCAGATTTTGTTTTTCTTCTGAAGGGGGATGGTCACTCCCTCAGACGATAAACTGACCATATAAAGCGAACCCTGCTTACCTCGAGCCACGACTAGATTTCCCTTGAGAACCTTCCACTGCATGTTCCCAAACTTACCCTCATGCCCCTGTCCAACTGCCCGATAAAACCGACTGCTTTTTCAGACTTGGAATAAGCCGGACATCCTTCAAAGTCCATGAACTGACTGGAGTCTTCAAACCTATGTCACCCTGCTCGTCATATCAAGAACTTTATCGTTCGCCAGTCTTACCTTTCCAAAATCCAACTTTCAGATTTCATATTGCTTCACTGCTCTGGGTAGCATTAAATGAAGCACTGAAATCCACGACCCAGGAATCCACACTACTCTCTACTCTGCAATCAGCGCCTCGTCTGAGCTATAGTCTTCTGTAGTGTTTAGTTCTTTGTTATTTTCCAGACATTGATTCCTAAAATGTCCAACCTCTTCTGATCATGCTTGTTCAAGGAAGCATCTCCACCGACCAAGAAAACAAGCCACATGTTTTCTTTCACCTTGCTAAACAAGACGAATCCAAAGCCACCTACTTTGACGGATCCTTACTACCTGTTTTTTCATGCAACACGACGGTCTCCTCTTATCATGAACAAGCCAATCAAGGCCCGCAAAGAACTCAACATCAGCACACCGTGCTGAAAATTTTGATCTGATCTTCACTACCAAAAAATTCTTTCTCAACAACCACCAACCAAATAATAAAGAAACAGCAACTGAGCCTCCTGCTTCTGTCCCTTTTTGTTCATAGCTAAGCGTGACCTAGTTCAAAGCCTCCTGCTTGATGAATTTTTTCTGTCTGCTTATTCTGCTCTGGTTGGAATAACTTATGCTTTAAGAACAAGCTGTCTTGCTTTTCCGTTCTTATACTAGGCACAAAAGAAAGAACAAAACTTGGTTTGAAGATACCTGATCAAAACAGTCCCGCAAAAAACAGCCACAAACAGACTTGAACACCCTCAAAGTCTCCGTTTTTCTGCTGTAAACACACTCCCGAAACAGCCCCTGCTGTCCTGGAACCTAGTTCTTCCTTCTGCTAATTCACGAACCCCCAAAAAACACCAATCTGCCAAATCAAGCCTTAATTCGCCTAATTGAATGTAACATCCGTGAATTTTGACCCGTTGACTTTATGTGTAATTTGACTAACAATTTATGTTAATGTAATATTCGGGTCGTTTTAGTGACTAAATGGTTATGTGGAAGTTATTTGGGTCGTTTTATGAATTAAATGACAATGTGTTATATTCGGGTCAGTATTATGTTTTGATCGGCGTTTAATCGTGTAACGATTGTAATTTGACTTGAGAAGAGAAACGGGTCGGCCCGTGGGTAGTCCACGACCCATCAGCCCTTGACCCATTTCTCCCCCCTTATCCTTTCCTCCTCCTTTCATTTCTATTCTATCTATCTCTTCTCTTTTCTATCTTTCTATCTCATTTTCTCTCAAGTAAAAGAATAAGCAAGGAAACCATTTCATTTCTTCACCTCATCTACATCAACTTGGTGATTTGGAACTGATGTAACATTAGGATCATCGTCGTTTGTACCTTCTCATCGTCTATTCGAAGAATCAAAAGTCCAAGTTCTAGCATTTTTACCCATTTTGCCACTAATCGGGTTCTAGCTCGGGAAAGAAGTTTTGGTAAGTCTAATTCATCCCATTTACTTCTATTTATGTTAGTTTATGCATTTCTAGTCATCTTGAACGTTTACAAGTCCTAAATCGGCTTAAATCTTGTTTTGGGTCAAATTAGGGTTAATTAGGGTTTGAATGATTTGGATGTGATTATGATGTTATGAATCGAAACTAAGATATGGGTTATGTTTATTTATGTTGAAATATGTTTGTTTAAGCTTCAAAATGAGTCTTGAAACATCACTAGTCGATTTGGTGATCAAAAATTGAGTTTGGGTTGAGTTTGGTTCGTGTTTGGCTTGTTTGGAACTGATCTGGGCATTTCTGAGCATTTGGTGCGTCGCACCTTCTCTTTGGTGCGCCGCACCTGACTTGGTGCGTCGCACCTCCTCAATGGTGCGTCGCACCTTTCCTCCAGAACAGCAAAACCTGATTTATTTTGAAAGATCGTAACTTTTGATCCGTAAGTCCAATTGAGTCATATGACCTATCGTTGGAATCGTGAGAGAGTCTACTTTCTCATGGTAAAGTCCTTTTGATCTGAATCCTTTTCCATTTCTAAAAATGTCGGGTCAAAGTGTTATAGTTCATGCTCGGGAGAGTCATTAAGGCGTTGTGGGATTTTGGCGCGACTCAAACTTACTTAACCAACTTGTGTAGGGTTATAGAGTTGATTTTGATGACACCATGATATATATTGATAGGTTGTGGGCACGTGGCGGTCGTTGGACATTTATAGCTCAATATTAACTTGTCGTTTGCTTGGAAATCAAGGTGAGTTCCGTAGTTCCCTACTCGCTTGAGATTCGGGCTGAAAAGTGTAAACTTATGTGATTACTTGTTTATTTGTGTTTGTAAATGATTGTTGGTGTTGTTCGATTTTACTCACGTACAAAATGTCTAGTTGGTGACATTGGATGAATGATGGATAGTTTTGCTTTAGTGTTTGATGGGTTTGTATGAGATTGTGATATTGTTAAATAAATTAGGATAGTAGTGTATAAATCCCACTGAAGAGGATATGACATATGTAGTGTATAAATCCCACTGAAGAGGATATGACATATGTAGTGTATAAATCCCACTGAAGAGGATATGACATATGTAGTGTATAAATCCCACTGAAGAGGATATGACATATGTAGTGTATAAATCCCACTGAAGAGGATATGACATATGTAGTGTATAAATCCCACTGAAGAGGATATGACATATGTAGTGTATAAATCCCACTGAAGAGGATATGACATATGTAGTGTATAAATCCCACTGAAGAGGATATGACATATGTAGTGTATAAATCCCACTGAAGAGGATATGACATATGTAGTGTATAAATCCCACTGAAGAGGATATGACATATGTAGTGTATAAATCCCACTGAAGAGGATATGACATATGTAGTGTATAAATCCCACTGAAGAGGATATGACATATGTAGTGTATAAATCCCACTGAAGAGGATATGACATATGTAGTGTATAAATCCCACTGAAGAGGATATGACATATGTAGTGTATAAATCCCACTGAAGAGGATATGACATATGTAGTGTATAAATCCCACTGAAGAGGATATGACATATGTAGTGTATAAATCCCACTGAAGAGGATATGACATATGTAGTGTATAAATCCCACTGAAGAGGATATGACATATGTAGTGTATAAATCCCACTGAAGAGGATATGACATATGTAGTGTATAAATCCCACTGAAGAGGATATGACATATGTAGTGTATAAATCCCACTGAAGAGGATATGACATATGTAGTGTATAAATCCCACTGAAGAGGATATGACATATGTAGTGTATAAATCCCACTGAAGAGGATATGACATATGTAGTGTATAAATCCCACTGAAGAGGATATGACATATGTAGTGTATAAATCCCACTGAAGAGGATATGACATATGTAGTGTATAAATCCCACTGAAGAGGATATGACATATGTAGTGTATAAATCCCACTGAAGAGGATATGACATATGTAGTGTATAAATCCCACTGAAGAGGATATGACATATGTAGTGTATAAATCCCACTGAAGAGGATATGACATATGTAGTGTATAAATCCCACTGAAGAGGATATGACATATGTAGTGTATAAATCCCACTGAAGAGGATATGACATATGTAGTGTATAAATCCCACTGAAGAGGATATGACATATGTAGTGTATAAATCCCACTGAAGAGGATATGACATATGTAGTGTATAAATCCCACTGAAGAGGATATGACATATGTAGTGTATAAATCCCACTGAAGAGGATATGACATATGTAGTGTATAAATCCCACTGAAGAGGATATGACATATGTAGTGTATAAATCCCACTGAAGAGGATATGACATATGTAGTGTATAAATCCCACTGAAGAGGATATGACATATGTAGTGTATAAATCCCACTGAAGAGGATGCGAGCATATGTAATGTTTAGATCCCACTGAAGAGGATATGACATATGTAGTGTATAAATCCCACTGAAGAGGATATGACATATGTAGTGTATAAATCCCACTGAAGAGGATATGACATATGTAGTGTATAAATCCCACTGAAGAGGATATGACATATGTAGTGTATAAATCCCACTGAAGAGGATATGACATATGTAGTGTATAAATCCCACTGAAGAGGATATGACATATGTAGTGTATAAATCCCACTGAAGAGGATATGACATATGTAGTGTATAAATCCCACTGAAGAGGATATGACATATGTAGTGTATAAATCCCACTGAAGAGGATATGACATATGTAGTGTATAAATCCCACTGAAGAGGATATGACATATGTAGTGTATAAATCCCACTGAAGAGGATATGACATATGTAGTGTATAAATCCCACTGAAGAGGATATGACATATGTAGTGTATAAATCCCACTGAAGAGGATATGACATATGTAGTGTATAAATCCCACTGAAGAGGATATGACATATGTAGTGTATAAATCCCACTGAAGAGGATATGACATATGTAGTGTATAAATCCCACTGAAGAGGATATGACATATGTAGTGTATAAATCCCACTGAAGAGGATATGACATATGTAGTGTATAAATCCCACTGAAGAGGATATGACATATGTAGTGTATAAATCCCACTGAAGAGGATATGACATATGTAGTGTATAAATCCCACTGAAGAGGATGCGAGCATATGTAATGTTTAGATCCCACTGAAGAGGATATGACATATGTAGTGTATAAATCCCACTGAAGAGGATATGACATATGTAGTGTATAAATCCCACTGAAGAGGATATGACATATGTAGTGTATAAATCCCACTGAAGAGGATATGACTTATGATGTGTATCAATCCCACTGAAGAGGATATGATATCTGTTTTGGAATTGATGTTATGTACGTTACTTGGGTATAATGTTTATTACGCGTTTTGTTTGTTGTGTGTAATCTTGTGGTGGATGTTGTTGTGTTTTTCATAAAGGCTCACTGTAAGTCATGTTTCGCCTCTAATAGTATATTTTGATTACTGTCGATGGTTTCTTATGGACCATTACTGCGAACTCACCAACCTTGTGTTGACTATGCTTAGTACACTTTTCAGGTTATCAGGTTATTCCAGGGCGTGGAGTTTGATTGTTTGCTTGCTGTTGAACCCGGACTTGGACTTATATGGATCAAGGATCCATTTGCCTTCTTTTGCATTGTACTTAGATCCGTTAGCTTTTTTTTTGATGTTATGTTGTAATCTTGATGATGTTTCTTTTTTTTTTTTTTTTCTTTTTTTCTTTTTCTGTTTTTCCATTTGCCTTTATTGTTCTTAGATCTGTTTAGCTTTTTTTTGATGTTATGTTGTAATCTTGATGATGACTTGCTCTTTATGTATTTTGATACTTGTTTATCTTCCTGTAAGGATTCACTGAACCCTTTATTTGCATTTAGTTCTTGTTCTATTGTAATTCCACCTTGTGCTATATGATTTCCGTGATATTCCGAGTCTCGGCTTGGGGTGTTACAGAATGGTGGCCCATGCGTGGTCGTAGAGAATTAGGTGGTTTGACCTAGACTACGGCTTAAGTTAAAACTCTTCATATAGCATGCATGGTTAGGAATTTGTGTGCAATGTGAATTATGTGAACCCTAGAAAGTGTATATTGTGAGTTCGTAGTTAAGACCACTTATGTGATGGCTTGAATTCAACGTGATGAATGTGAAATGGGTACAATGTGGTTAATGTGTGCATTGATTAAATTTGATTGTCATTGATACGGATTGTTGTTACTGATTGATGTTAGTTGGATGCTTAGAGCAAAATGAAGTTATGGTATTAACTTAGTATAATATTGTGGCAACCCTAAAAGAACCCGATCAACTCTTTTATGGTCGCCCAACATTATAAAAAGTTAATGACATCGTGGATTGCGCACGTGTGGCTTAGAGTATAATAAGGAACCGATATACTTAATGGAAGTTGATTGGGTGGAGGGTTAGCCGTTGGTACACCCTGTATACATACCTGGTCAATGACTAGAGAGCATATCGAATCCAGATTATACTTGAACCCTTTGTGTTAATTGTTTGATGGTATGATGTATTGAGGTGATTACTTAAATTAATGATGAACTATTGTAATGAATTCGACTTGATGATATGATATGTAACAATCTCAAAGGATTCTAGCACTCTTGCCTTAGTTTAATGATATGAAATGAGTATGTGGTATCGGTATGAGAGCATTGACTACTTGTGTGACTAACATGTGAGCATTTGAGACTAACTCTAGGATCAACGTGTCACTTGTTTTATAGAAATGGTGAGACCAAGGAGAGCCGGAACGAACTATAGGGCTGAATCGGAAGAACCTCAACCGGAAGCTCAACCGGAGGTACAAGGAGGTAGAGGTAGGGGCCGTGGTAGGGGCCGTGGTAGAGGTCATGGTAGAGGCCAAGGAAGGGGTCGTGGTGAAGTTCCTGAACCAAACATGGCTGAGGTGATCGCTCAAACGATCGCCAATATCATGCCGACCATTATTGCTCAAGTCACGGCAAGTCTTGGGCAGAACAATGTGGCTCAAAACAATGAAGCCCCAGAAAATATGAATGATGAAAATGCTCAACCTCAGGACATAGAAAACGAAGAAGAGGAACCCGTGAGAGTTGATAACCGTATACCCATGTATAATCAACATGGAGAGTACCGTCAGGGGTGTATATTTAAAGACTTCAAAAGCTGTGGGGCGCCGGAGTTTAATGGAAGAGGCGGTCCCACAGAGTGTATAAGGTGGTTTGAGGAGATCGAGGCAGTGATTGAAAGAAGTCATTGCACATATGACGACCGGATTTCTTATGCATCCGGCATGTTTAAAAATGACGCCTTGAGTTGGTGGAACCAAGAGATAACTTTGGGGCGGACTTATAACTTGGAATGGATCGATTTCAAGAACAAGGTGAAGGCAAAGTTTTGTCCTCCCTATGAACTACAAAACTTGACCATTGAGTTTGCTAATCTCAATATGGAGGGAGCCGATTACAAGAGTTATGTTAGACGATTTCAAGAGTTGTCTACCCTCATTCCTCACTTGGTGGATTCTGAGGCTCGGGCCATCGAGAAGTTTGTATTGGGCTTGAATCCTCAAGTCCGATCCTATGTGAATTCTAACATGCCTACTTCTTTAGCCGATGCTGTCAACCGGGCCGGTAGTGTGACTGAAGACTTGTTGAGGAGCGGTGTTTTGAGTAACTCCTCAACAAACAAGAGAAAGGAAGTGGGAGAATCAAGTGGGGTGAAGAAAGTGGGAAGGTTTGATCCCAAAGATGCTAATAGGGGTAGAGTGATGGCGGCGGTGGGACCGGTGAAGAAAGCTTATGTAGGACCTCATCCGTTATGTGAGAGATGCAACAATCACCACCCCACCAACGTTCAATGCAGGGCGTGTTTTAATTGCAACCAAGTTGGGCACATGTCCAAGAATTGTAGAGCACCGAAAGCGGCGCCATTGAATGTAGTACCCCTTCAAACTATTCATCCTCAAGGCAACTTTCCATGGGGTACGTGCTTTAAATGTGGAAGCCCTGATCACTACCGAAATAATTGTCCGCAATGGATTGGACAACAAGTTGAAGTGGCGGTCCATCCGAATCAACTCCAAATTACCGGACCGAACCAAAACCGTGGCCAGCAAGGCCATCAAGTTCATCCTCGTGGCCGAGCTTTTGCGGGAATTGGCAATGGAGGCCAAAATGATCCAAACGTTGGTTAAGGTACATTCTTCTTAACAGTCGTTATGTTATGACACTATTCGATATTGGAACAGACTGTGATCCCATTTATCCTAACGTTACTCCTTTGAATTACGCTCGTTCGTGTGTTTTGGAATTATATGTTTAAGATTTCGGGTGCTTAACGACTCACTAACCAAATTTGGTCAAATACCCTGTGTGTACATATTGACTCTAAAAGACGACAAACTCTTCATGTACGTTGTGCTCTATGATATTAAGGTTCTCGACGATTAAGTGAGTACAATTTGAATACCAACGGTTAATACGGTTCTTAGTTGTGTAGTAGGGTTACTAATGTAGAAATATTTAACGGTAGGGTTTTTAGGGTTTCATGCAAATTGTCAAACTCAAGCGTCCTTAGAGCTACCGTCTTAAGAATCTGAAAACTAACGTCATCTCTGATAATCT
>CM067174.1:79795222-79835431 GCA_034093135.1 Erigeron breviscapus
GGGGGGGGGGGGGGGGGGGGGGGGGGGGGGGGGGGGGGGGGGGGGGGGGGGGGGGGGGGGGGGGGGGGGGGGGGGGGGGGGGGGGGGGGGGGGGGGGGGGGGGGGGGGGGGGGGGGGGGGGGGGGGGGGGGGGGGGGGGGGGGGGGGGGGGGGGGGGGGGGGGGGGGGGGGGGGGGGGGGGGGGGGGGGGGGGGGGGGGGGGGGGGGGGGGGGGGGGGGGGGGGGGGGGGGGGGGGGGGGGGGGGGGGGGGGGGGGGGGGGGGGGGGGGGGGGGGGGGGGGGGGGGGGGGGGGGGGGGGGGGGGGGGGGGGGGGGGGGGGGGGGGGGGGGGGGGGGGGGGGGGGGGGGGGGGGGGGGGGGGGGGGGGGGGGGGGGGGGGGGGGGGGGGGGGGGGGGGGGGGGGGGGGGGGGGGGGGGGGGGGGGGGGGGGGGGGGGGGGGGGGGGGGGGGGGGGGGGGGGGGGGGGGGGGGGGGGGGGGGGGGGGGGGGGGGGGGGGGGGGGGGGGGGGGGGGGGGGGGGGGGGGGGGGGGGGGGGGGGGGGGGGGGGGGGGGGGGGGGGGGGGGGGGGGGGGGGGGGGGGGGGGGGGGGGGGGGGGGGGGGGGGGGGGGGGGGGGGGGGGGGGGGGGGGGGGGGGGGGGGGGGGGGGGGGGGGGGGGGGGGGGGGGGGGGGGGGGGGGGGGGGGGGGGGGGGGGGGGGGGGGGGGGGGGGGGGGGGGGGGGGGGGGGGGGGGGGGGGGGGGGGGGGGGGGGGGGGGGGGGGGGGGGGGGGGGGGGGGGGGGGGGGGGGGGGGGGGGGGGGGGGGGGGGGGGGGGGGGGGGGGGGGGGGGGGGGGGGGGGGGGGGGGGGGGGGGGGGGGGGGGGGGGGGGGGGGGGGGGGGGGGGGGGGGGGGGGGGGGGGGGGGGGGGGGGGGGGGGGGGGGGGGGGGGGGGGGGGGGGGGGGGGGGGGGGGGGGGGGGGGGGGGGGGGGGGGGGGGGGGGGGGGGGGGGGGGGGGGGGGGGGGGGGGGGGGGGGGGGGGGGGGGGGGGGGGGGGGGGGGGGGGGGGGGGGGGGGGGGGGGGGGGGGGGGGGGGGGGGGGGGGGGGGGGGGGGGGGGGGGGGGGGGGGGGGGGGGGGGGGGGGGGGGGGGGGGGGGGGGGGGGGGGGGGGGGGGGGGGGGGGGGGGGGGGGGGGGGGGGGGGGGGGGGGGGGGGGGGGGGGGGGGGGGGGGGGGGGGGGGGGGGGGGGGGGGGGGGGGGGGGGGGGGGGGGGGGGGGGGGGGGGGGGGGGGGGGGGGGGGGGGGGGGGGGGGGGGGGGGGGGGGGGGGGGGGGGGGGGGGGGGGGGGGGGGGGGGGGGGGGGGGGGGGGGGGGGGGGGGGGGGGGGGGGGGGGGGGGGGGGGGGGGGGGGGGGGGGGGGGGGGGGGGGGGGGGGAGAGTTTTTCTTATTGATTTTCCACACAATACATGTACAAGAGATGATAGAATATATAGGCTACAATTAGGGTTTAGCAAAACTTGCTCTCCAAGTTTAGACTTAACAGAACCGGGCCTAACAAAAGAGGCCAGCTGCCAGGCCTAAACAAACAAGGCCTCCTGCCTTTAGAATCTGTTGTAGCTTTATGTGGGCCGTAGACAACAATAACCCAACATAAAAATAGGTTCAGTTGAAAGCTACCAACATTGTATGTTTTCTAATTTTATTCGCATCCAACCTTCTATTTCACAATATTTACAAACTTAGACACCGATGGTAATATTGTGTTTGTAGTCCTACTTATCATATTGATTATTTATAAGTTCTATAAGACAGACAAAAAATGATAAGCCATCAGAGTTGGCCTGAAACCATTTGACACATACCATCCCCAGTTGCCCAAATAGGTACTCAACATGTATATTATGCTATAAAGTATAAATATACCTTCCACAACGAACCAGCATAAAAATACTCGGATAGTGTTTGACTTGTCCATCATTGAGCCGATGAACCTCCTGGAAGTCTATCCTATAGGGCAAATAAAAGACCATCAATAAAAGGGTAACAGTTCAAAGGAAAGAAGCTTTAGGTTTATTGCACAAAATACATAAAAGTAGTTGTCAGGCAACATAATTTTATAACCCCAAAAAAAAGGCAGCAGTTTGCCATAAATTAATGAATGAAAAGAAAAGCATGCAATATGTCCTAGAAGATTTTACATGTCAAAAAACAACTAGGCCACAGATCCAGTATATTCAGTGTATCCAGTTAACCAGAAAAAATGTATTGACATGATAAATGCTAATACATGCAGCAATAGAATACTGGGCTAGTTACTTGGAAAGTCCTTCAACTTGTCACTGAAACCTTTTCTGGGGCTCGAACAAAAAAAAGTTCTATTCAGAGGAAGAAAAACGGCTAAAATCTCTTTAGTGGGGTTCCGTACATAATTCCAAAAACTTGACTATTTGAAGTAGAGGCAGGCAGGCAGCAACAAGGGTAAAGGTCAAATTGGGCAAGTTTTGGTAGGTTCAAAAAGGGTTGGGATGACCCGAAACACAATTTGTCCAAATTTTCTACTTTAATTTTTTAAATAATTAGTACTCCACATCTTACCCAGGTTGCAACTTGACCCATTTACCTAAAAACCTCAAACTATTATTTTATTAAATAAAGTCGTAACTTCTTTGATACTTCAAAATTGTTGACTAAACAATTTCCTGAACAGAAGTGTATTTATAAAAGTCTAATCACTTTTGAGCACAAAACCCTACTACCAAAACAAAAACTATCTTACTTTAATAAGAAACAAACCTTTTAATATAAATGATTGAGTTTTTAATTTTAAAGAATAAGTCTTTCATCCCGTTCAAACCATTTATGTAAAAGACTTTTTTTATTACTCTGCCCATTTGACCAATTATAGATAAAACATAACATGAACTGAAATTGGCCGCCTCTAAAAGAACTAGTAATGTAAAGTACTAAAAGCAAAATGAGCATAACTTACGCAAAGCGAAATGGAGGGAAGTGACTTAGTGGGGTTTTTAAATCCAGTGATATAGAGCTACTTTCATTCTCCCATTCGACTCCAATAGCTTACTCAGAAGACTCCATCATCTGCACACCGCTGCTGCTTGGGCCTGCAATTGAATGTCCAACTAGTCTGCCATTGACATCTGCCTCGTTTGTGTTGCTCGTCCCTTGACTGAGCCCAACCAAAGCAGTCAACCCATCACCACCATGTTCCCCATTATGGTCCACTCTATTTTCTGGATCATCATTACCAAAAGACTGTTGACAATTCCTGTTGCCCATACGGAAAGGCACACGGGAAAAGACAAAACGCGTTGGAGCCCATGCAATTGCAGGAACATAATTAGACCCACGTCCTATACCTGCTAACCCGTCAATAGTTCCCCTTGCAGGCTACCCGTACAGGGCGAAATAGTCCATTTGTTTCACCTTGAGAAGAATCGGTAACATAAACATCTCCTAACAACGTTCCTGCAGTATTCTGGTCATGCTCTTGCATGTAATAACCCGTTCTTTCAAATCCATATTGTGGCCTGCATTGGCAATGTTGGGGATACGCAATCAATAACGAACAAAACCGGATAATGAACAATCACTGAAGGCGCGATACACTTTCAGATTGAATCAATTCGGTGGTTCACCCCAAATTATTCAACCGGATACAATCAGTGATTAAGAATTTTCTGTATGCTTTTGTGTTTGAGAGAATTTGATAAATCAGAGAGAATTCTATTAGAATTCGTATATGACAGAATAAGGATCCAGGGCCCTTAACTGCCTTTAAAGCAGTTAAGATCCAAGTTTACAAGATTGGCAAAATCAGTCCCTCAAGTTCCGAAAATTAATTTTCTGAGACGTTTTTGCCATAGCTCGACCCCAGCCAGGGGCTCTGCCCCTTGGACCCCGCTCCCGGGGGCGCTGCCCCCGGACCCCTGTCCCTTAGGGGCTTGATCATAATAAATTCATATAAGCGTGCACTCCGCACCACCATACTTATATGATGTATTATTATGACTAAAATTACCAATTAACCCAATTACACTAAAATATCCAACAAGCAAGCCATACTAACAACACAGAAATTTTTGCAGGTGTCTGCCCCAATTTCATGCACCCGTTGACTCAAGAGTGCCTATAACATAAACATGCGTAAGAACTTTCATATTACAATTTACAGACTTCTGATGCTTAATGGGTTTGTGAATAGCTTTAAATGTTCAAAGAGAGTAAGAAAAAGGACCTAGTAAAAGATGGTTACTATGATATGCTAAGTTAAGAAAGTGGCTTCATAGTCCTTGCGTATCTTTGCAAGAGGCTAACCGGCTAAGCAATACGGACGAGCTAGCGTTCATCTAAGAACAGGATTAGAGAGAGACATCACAAATCCATTTATATATAAATGGGTCAATTCAGATGATGGTTAACTCTAAGAAGTCAAACAGGTATAAAAGATAAACAAAATAGCCAAAAAGGAAACATGTCAAAAGTTGCGCAAACTGTATTTCAATGCATAAAACCTCCTAAATCATTTTTAAAAATTAGATTATCATCGAAGTAACATACCTACCTTTCCTTAATCAAATTTGAGTATTTAACATACTAATTGTGTATAAAAAATATTTAAAAATTTACAACTAATTTTTTTTTGGAAAGTTTTACAAAAAGTCAAGAACTATTTAGGGGCTACCCAACCCAGCCCATACCAGAAATCACCCGTTTTGACCAGTATCCGATTCAACAGACCCACCTATTTTGGCCACCTATAGGCTATAGACAAGAATCAATAAATGAATTAAGAGAAGAATAAACAAATTACTTTTCAATACCTGTAGCCAAAGAGAATCATTAACAGGTTTGCATGGGAAGCCCAATTCTTCTAGTTGCTTCCTCACATTTAGAAGAGCCTCAAAAGTCATGTTACAGTATAAAAGGGATCCTCCTTCGAAAATGTTGACAAATGTGTCATATACTCATACTAGATTTTGATCCCGTGTTAAACACGGGTGGAACAAAGAAAAAATTTGAATTTTTTTTTACACACTTGTATAAAAGAAATAACCATGTTTTATTTGTTTTGTATGCGATAAATTTTGTCTAATGAGAGTAAATTGAAATACATTTTGAGTATGAATGAAAAGTTGTTTGTAAAATAAAATGTAGCCTCAAATGTATACATTATTAGCCAAATAATGCTATATCCATTTAGTTAGTTATGCTATATCCATTGTGACCAATTTCAACGACATCAAAAGTTCAACGGCATAAAAAGGAATCAATCACACAACGGTCATCAAAAGTTCTAATCAAAATTGCAACTTTTCAGAAACAGTTGGTGTGCATTTTGTTCTCAACAAAACCCGACAACAAACAAAAATACTTCATGATGAAAACCCATATCTCATATCACCAACATCTAATCGACATACACAACTAATATTCATAAAAATAATAGATATAGATGTACAATCGGATAAAGAAAGAGATCTGAAATTAACAGGCTTTTAATCTTTCTATCTCCATTCTCACACAACACATCTTTCTTTTCAATTTTAAATTTTAAACAGATATAAACATATACAAAAAATCAAAATATTATAAACACCATAAAATACCTACCAATTTCATCATTTTTTTTTTTTTTTTTTTTTTTTTTTTTTTTTTTTTTTTTTTTTTTTTTTTTTTTTTTTTTTTTTTTTTTTTTTTTTTTTTTTTTTTTTTTTTTTTTTTTTTTTTTTTTTTTTTTTTTTTTTTTTTTTTTTTTTTTTTTTTTTTTTTTTTTTTTTTTTTTTTTTTTTTTTTTTTTTTTTTTTTTTTTTTTTTTTTTTTTTTTTTTTTTTTTTTTTTTTTTTTTTTTTTTTTTTTTTTTTTTTTTTTTTTTTTTTTTTTTTTTTTTTTTTTTTTTTTTTTTTTTTTTTTTTTTTTTTTTTTTTTTTTTTTTTTTTTTTTTTTTTTTTTTTTTTTTTTTTTTTTTTTTTTTTTTTTTTTTTTTTTTTTTTTTTTTTTTTTTTTTTTTTTTTTTTTTTTTTTTTTTTTTTTTTTTTTTTTTTTTTTTTTTTTTTTTTTTTTTTTTTTTTTTTTTTTTTTTTTTTTTTTTTTTTTTTTTTTTTTTTTTTTTTTTTTTTTTTTTTTTTTTTTTTTTTTTTTTTTTTTTTTTTTTTTTTTTTTTTTTTTTTTTTTTTTTTTTTTTTTTTTTTTTTTTTTTTTTTTTTTTTTTTTTTTTTTTTTTTTTTTTTTTTTTTTTTTTTTTTTTTTTTTTTTTTTTTTTTTTTTTTTTTTTTTTTTTTTTTTTTTTTTTTTTTTTTTTTTTTTTTTTTTTTTTTTTTTTTTTTTTTTTTTTTTTTTTTTTTTTTTTTTTTTTTTTTTTTTTTTTTTTTTTTTTTTTTTTTTTTTTTTTTTTTTTTTTTTTTTTTTTTTTTTTTTTTTTTTTTTTTTTTTTTTTTTTTTTTTTTTTTTTTTTTTTTTTTTTTTTTTTTTTTTTTTTTTTTTTTTTTTTTTTTTTTTTTTTTTTTTTTTTTTTTTTTTTTTTTTTTTTTTTTTTTTTTTTTTTTTTTTTTTTTTTTTTTTTTTTTTTTTTTTTTTTTTTTTTTTTTTTTTTTTTTTTTTTTTTTTTTTTTTTTTTTTTTTTTTTTTTTTTTTTTTTTTTTTTTTTTTTTTTTTTTTTTTTTTTTTTTTTTTTTTTTTTTTTTTTTTTTTTTTTTTTTTTTTTTTTTTTTTTTTTTTTTTTTTTTTTTTTTTTTTTTTTTTTTTTTTTTTTTTTTTTTTTTTTTTTTTTTTTTTTTTTTTTTTTTTTTTTTTTTTTTTTTTTTTTTTTTTTTTTTTTTTTTTTTTTTTTTTTTTTTTTTTTTTTTTTTTTTTTTTTTTTTTTTTTTTTTTTTTTTTTTTTTTTTTTTTTTTTTTTTTTTTTTTTTTTTTTTTTTTTTTTTTTTTTTTTTTTTTTTTTTTTTTTTTTTTTTTTTTTTTTTTTTTTTTTTTTTTTTTTTTTTTTTTTTTTTTTTTTTTTTTTTTTTTTTTTTTTTTTTTTTTTTTTTTTTTTTTTTTTTTTTTTTTTTTTTTTTTTTTTTTTTTTTTTTTTTTTTTTTTTTTTTTTTTTTTTTTTTTTTTTTTTTTTTTTTTTTTTTTTTTTTTTTTTTTTTTTTTTTTTTTTTTTTTTTTTTTTTTTTTTTTTTTTTTTTTTTTTTTTTTTTTTTTTTTTTTTTTTTTTTTTTTTTTTTTTTTTTTTTTTTTTTTTTTTTTTTTTTTTTTTTTTTTTTTTTTTTTCTCTCATTGTAGAATTGTTAAGTTTTCGTGTGTGCAAAAACTTAACAATATTTCTTTTTTTTTCTTTGTAAACCAACCATGTATTCACCGTTTAATTAATACTACTTATGATTAAACGTGTTTACTTTCTTGTCTTGCTCTCTTAGTGTAATTTACATTAGTTGTTTAATTACATAATCGTTGCAAACTTGGGACTTTCAGTTGGTATCAGAGCGGTGGTTCGACACACCGAATCTGATCTGAGTAAAAGTTTGCAAGATTATCTTTCTTTCTTTCTGTACTTAATTTTCTGCATCTAAAAACTTTTCTTTAAACTTGTGTCTATTTTTCTTTTCTTACTATTATGTCTTCTGTTCCTTCTCTGGTTAATACCAGAGATTTTGGGTATGTCTCCATCCCACCCAAAAAAAAAAAAAAAAAAAAAAAAAAAAAAAAAAAAAAAAAAAAAAAAAAAAAAAAAAAAAAAAAAAAAAAAAAAAAAAAAAAAAAAAAAAAAAAAAAAAAAAAAAAAAAAAAAAAAAAAAAAAAAAAAAAAAAAAAAAAAAAAAAAAAAAAAAAAAAAAAAAAAAAAAAAAAAAAAAAAAAAAAAAAAAAAAAAAAAAAAAAAAAAAAAAAAAAAAAAAAAAAAAAAAAAAAAAAAAAAAAAAAAAAAAAAAAAAAAAAAAAAAAAAAAAAAAAAAAAAAAAAAAAAAAAAAAAAAAAAAAAAAAAAAAAAAAAAAAAAAAAAAAAAAAAAAAAAAAAAAAAAAAAAAAAAAAAAAAAAAAAAAAAAAAAAAAAAAAAAAAAAAAAAAAAAAAAAAAAAAAAAAAAAAAAAAAAAAAAAAAAAAAAAAAAAAAAAAAAAAAAAAAAAAAAAAAAAAAAAAAAAAAAAAAAAAAAAAAAAAAAAAAAAAAAAAAAAAAAAAAAAAAAAAAAAAAAAAAAAAAAAAAAAAAAAAAAAAAAAAAAAAAAAAAAAAAAAAAAAAAAAAAAAAAAAAAAAAAAAAAAAAAAAAAAAAAAAAAAAAAAAAAAAAAAAAAAAAAAAAAAAAAAAAAAAAAAAAAAAAAAAAAAAAAAAAAAAAAAAAAAAAAAAAAAAAAAAAAAAAAAAAAAAAAAAAAAAAAAAAAAAAAAAAAAAAAAAAAAAAAAAAAAAAAAAAAAAAAAAAAAAAAAAAAAAAAAAAAAAAAAAAAAAAAAAAAAAAAAAAAAAAAAAAAAAAAAAAAAAAAAAAAAAAAAAAAAAAAAAAAAAAAAAAAAAAAAAAAAAAAAAAAAAAAAAAAAAAAAAAAAAAAAAAAAAAAAAAAAAAAAAAAAAAAAAAAAAAAAAAAAAAAAAAAAAAAAAAAAAAAAAAAAAAAAAAAAAAAAAAAAAAAAAAAAAAAAAAAAAAAAAAAAAAAAAAAAAAAAAAAAAAAAAAAAAAAAAAAAAAAAAAAAAAAAAAAAAAAAAAAAAAAAAAAAAAAAAAAAAAAAAAAAAAAAAAAAAAAAAAAAAAAAAAAAAAAAAAAAAAAAAAAAAAAAAAAAAAAAAAAAAAAAAAAAAAAAAAAAAAAAAAAAAAAAAAAAAAAAAAAAAAAAAAAAAAAAAAAAAAAAAAAAAAAAAAAAAAAAAAAAAAAAAAAAAAAAAAAAAAAAAAAAAAAAAAAAAAAAAAAAAAAAAAAAAAAAAAAAAAAAAAAAAAAAAAAAAAAAAAAAAAAAAAAAAAAAAAAAAAAAAAAAAAAAAAAAAAAAAAAAAAAAAAAAAAAAAAAAAAAAAAAAAAAAAAAAAAAAAAAAAAAAAAAAAAAAAAAAAAAAAAAAAAAAAAAAAAAAAAAAAAAAAAAAAAAAAAAAAAAAAAAAAAAAAAAAAAAAAAAAAAAAAAAAAAAAAAAAAAAAAAAAAAAAAAAAAAAAAAAAAAAAAAAAAAAAAAAAAAAAAAAAAAAAAAAAAAAAAAAAAAAAAAAAAAAAAAAAAAAAAAAAAAAAAAAAAAAAAAAAAAAAAAAAAAAAAAAAAAAAAAAAAAAAAAAAAAAAAAAAAAAAAAAAAAAAAAAAAAAAAAAAAAAAAAAAAAAAAAAAAAAAAAAAAAAAAAAAAAAAAAAAAAAAAAAAAAAAAAAAAAAAAAAAAAAAAAAAAAAAAAAAAAAAAAAAAAAAAAAAAAAAAAAAAAAAAAAAAAAAAAAAAAAAAAAAAAAAAAAAAAAAAAAAAAAAAAAAAAAAAAAAAAAAAAAAAAAAAAAAAAAAAAAAAAAAAAAAAAAAAAAAAAAAAAAAAAAAAAAAAAAAAAAAAAAAAAAAAAAAAAAAAAAAAAAAAAAAAAAAAAAAAAAAAAAAAAAAAAAAAAAAAAAAAAAAAAAAAAAAAAAAAAAAAAAAAAAAAAAAAAAAAAAAAAAAAAAAAAAAAAAAAAAAAAAAAAAAAAAAAAAAAAAAAAAAAAAAAAAAAAAAAAAAAAAAAAAAAAAAAAAAAAAAAAAAAAAAAAAAAAAAAAAAAAAAAAAAAAAAAAAAAAAAAAAAAAAAAAAAAAAAAAAAAAAAAAAAAAAAAAAAAAAAAAAAAAAAAAAAAAAAAAAAAAAAAAAAAAAAAAAAAAAAAAAAAAAAAAAAAAAAAAAAAAAAAAAAAAAAAAAAAAAAAAAAAAAAAAAAAAAAAAAAAAAAAAAAAAAAAAAAAAAAAAAAAAAAAAAAAAAAAAAAAAAAAAAAAAAAAAAAAAAAAAAAAAAAAAAAAAAAAAAAAAAAAAAAAAAAAAAAAAAAAAAAAAAAAAAAAAAAAAAAAAAAAAAAAAAAAAAAAAAAAAAAAAAAAAAAAAAAAAAAAAAAAAAAAAAAAAAAAAAAAAAAAAAAAAAAAAAAAAAAAAAAAAAAAAAAAAAAAAAAAAAAAAAAAAAAAAAAAAAAAAAAAAAAAAAAAAAAAAAAAAAAAAAAAAAAAAAAAAAAAAAAAAAAAAAAAAAAAAAAAAAAAAAAAAAAAAAAAAAAAAAAAAAAAAAAAAAAAAAAAAAAAAAAAAAAAAAAAAAAAAAAAAAAAAAAAAAAAAAAAAAAAAAAAAAAAAAAAAAAAAAAAAAAAAAAAAAAAAAAAAAAAAAAAAAAAAAAAAAAAAAAAAAAAAAAAAAAAAAAAAAAAAAAAAAAAAAAAAAAAAAAAAAAAAAAAAAAAAAAAAAAAAAAAAAAAAAAAAAAAAAAAAAAAAAAAAAAAAAAAAAAAAAAAAAAAAAAAACACAGGGTGTCTTTCTCCAACCAGAAGATTCTTAATAAAAAAAAAAAAAAAAAAAAAAAGTCTTTTGGCGGGAAAAACAATTTTTGCCTATGATCTTATAATCTCGTTTTTACGCGGGAAAATTAATTTGGTAAAGGTCCGAAAAATTTTGGGTCATTTTCGTGCGTTTTTGGCGCAATTTCGGCAAAAAAAAAATGACGATTATCAAATTTTTTCTACCATTATTAGATCAAAAGTTAAAGTGAATTTCAAAATTTCACGAGAACATTTTCCCGAAATTGTTTTTGGAGGGAAACACAATATACCCTGTTTTGAACCACATCAAAGGGAGATTTTTGAAACTGAAGACAAGCAGATGGGCTGATTTTCAAAGTTTTGCAGAAAAATGAGGGGGAATAAAATATTCATTCTGATTTTTGAGCAAAACTTTTCTACATACTCGAGTTACATAACGATCAAAGGTTATTCTGTTGGTGATTATTGTATTCTAATGCTCGAGGCGTTTTGAAGATCATCGAACTATATGTTCAAATTGATTTATATCAACGGATGATTTTCATATATAGCGGTCGTGGAAACTTTGTTGAAGTATTGGATCATTGAAGCTGGTTATTTGTTGTTCAGTATTTGAAGATCGAATCTTATCCATATTCCAAGATGTAGAGATGAATTATCAGGTGATTCTTGCGGAGGAGTTGCATAGATAAAGATCTTTATATTATGGCAGCATATACAACTGAAGAGGAGATCTGATAAGAACGACTTCGAGTGATTGGTGGATTTGTGAAGATACAAGACAGAGTCAGACACTGCTAGTTGAGACAGGACTTATGAGACTACATTTTGTGATTCAGTTTACAGAGTTTCTTATTTTTGTGAGAGCTGATTGATTTGATGCTGATTGTTGGAAATTCAACTCCGCCATTACATGCCAATTAAGCAAGATGAGCAGGGTCTCCGGCAATAAATCCTAGGGTGGAAGATTGCTGATGTTTAATTTGGAGGTGCTACTACTGAGGGGGAGAACTACAGCAAGAGGTGTTGGGTTGGTTGGTTTTCATGAAGATATAGAGATTTTGCAGGTTGAAGATCAGGTTGCAGTTTCAGAAGATTGAGTCTCGACATAGAAGAACCGATGTCTCAAGTTAAGGGGGAGGTTATTCACTTAGACTTTCTATAACTAATATCGGTTTTTGAAGAATTGATTGCACCGGCCAAGGGGGAGTTTGTTGAAGCACATTAAGTGCACAAATTGTTGTCCGATGCAATAATTCTAAAAGGCTGAGAAATTCGTACATATATGCAGAACGAACTTTAAGTTCGTACATATATGCCTTACGAACTTCAAGTTCGTTAGAACCCTAAGTTCGTAAGGCCCAACCCATTATGAACGAATTTGACAGCCCAGCCCATTTGTTCCTATAAATATAGGATTTAGGTTTCAGATTTCAGTGATGAAAGAATAGCTATGTAATTCGTCCATGGCTGACTGAAGGATCGCGCAAACCTTCAGTCATAAGTCCACCATATTCATGATTGTTAGTCGTCTTGTTGATTGTGATTCGTAGTCTTCAAGATGTAATCATACGAATTCGTTTTGTATTGTAATCATATGACTAATGATAATGAATATTATTTCTCCAATTGTAATTGTTTCTTATCCTTGTATTGTTCAAGAACCCTAATAACTAATCTAGATGGATTCCGCCTTCTAGTTTAGGATAGATCATGATTTACGATCAACACACGTTGTAAACGTGTTTTCACAATTGGTATCAGAGCAGGGGAGGCTATTTTGCCTTCGATCGTGATCTGGATTAGGGTTTATGTTCGAAAGTATGAAGAAGATGAAGTTTCTGTCGTTAAGTTCGTTTGCCTTACATCAAACGAAGATAGCAAACGAACTTAACTTAATTTCGTTCTAAAGTTCTTCAAACGAAGATAAACGAAGAGAACACCAATTTGGGTTTATATTCGCAAGAACAAACATGCTTCTTCTTACGAAGAGAACACCAATTTGGGTTTATATTCGCAAGAACAAACATGCTTCTTCTTACGAAGAGAACACCAATTTGGGTTTATATTCGCAAGAACAAACATGGTTTTCTTACGAAGATAAGAGTGTTTTTGAGCATATCTTCGCAATATGTAACAAGTTCGTGAGAAGATTGTACTTACGAAGATAACACCAATTTGGGTTTATATTCGCAAGAACAAACATGGTTCTTCTTACGAAGATAAGAGTGTTTTTGAGCATATCTTCGCAATATGTAACAAGTTCGTGAGAAGATTGTACTTACGAAGATAACACCAATTTGGGTTTATATTCGCAAGAACAAACATGGTTCTTCTTACGAAGATGTTCATAGAAGATAGAGTTCAAGAAAGTGGTTCATATATGTTTCAGTCTGAAGAGAACGATTCCACATCTGATCAGAAGAAACACAGGGTGTCTTTCTCCAACCAGAAGATTCTTAAAAAAAAAAAAAAAAAAAAAAAAAAAAAAAAGTCTTTTGGCGGGAAAAACAATTTTTGCCTATGATCTTATAATCTCGTTTTTACGCGGGAAAATTAATTTGGTAAAGGTCCGAAAAATTTTGGGTCATTTTCGTGCGTTTTTGGCGCAATTTCGGCAAAAAAAAAAAATGACGATTATCAAATTTTTTCTACCATTATTAGATCAAAAGTTAAAGTGAATTTCAAAATTTCACGAGAACATTTTCCCGAAATTGTTTTTGGAGGGAAACACAATATACCCTGTTTTGAACCACATCAAAGGGAGATTTTTGAAACTGAAGACAAGCAGATGGGCTGATTTTCAAAGTTTTGCAGAAAAATGAGGGGGAATAAAATATTCATTCTGATTTTTGAGAACGAACTTTAAGTTCGTACATATATGCAGAACGAACTTTAAGTTCGTACATATATGCAGAACGAACTTTAAGTTCGTACATATATGCAGAACGAACTTTAAGTTCGTACATATATGCAGAACGAACTTTAAGTTCGTACATATATGCAGAACGAACTTTAAGTTCGTACATATATGCAGAACGAACTTTAAGTTCGTACATATATGCAGAACGAACTTTAAGTTCGTACATATATGCAGAACGAACTTTAAGTTCGTACATATATGCAGAACGAACTTTAAGTTCGTACATATATGCAGAACGAACTTTAAGTTCGTACATATATGCAGAACGAACTTTAAGTTCGTACATATATGCAGAACGAACTTTAAGTTCGTACATATATGCAGAACGAACTTTAAGTTCGTACATATATGCAGAACGAACTTTAAGTTCGTACATATATGCAGAACGAACTTTAAGTTCGTACATATATGCAGAACGAACTTTAAGTTCGTACATATATGCAGAACGAACTTTAAGTTCGTACATATATGCAGAACGAACTTTAAGTTCGTACATATATGCAGAACGAACTTTAAGTTCGTACATATATGCAGAACGAACTTTAAGTTCGTACATATATGCAGAACGAACTTTAAGTTCGTACATATATGCAGAACGAACTTTAAGTTCGTACATATATGCAGAACGAACTTTAAGTTCGTACATATATGCAGAACGAACTTTAAGTTCGTACATATATGCAGAACGAACTTTAAGTTCGTACATATATGCAGAACGAACTTTAAGTTCGTACATATATGCAGAACGAACTTTAAGTTCGTACATATATGCAGAACGAACTTTAAATTCGTACATATATGCAGAACGAACTTTAAGTTCGTACATATATGCAGAACGAACTTTAAGTTCGTACATATATGCCTTACGAACTTCAAGTTCGTTAGAACCCTAAGTTCGTAAGGCCCAACCCATTATGAACGAATTTGACAGCCCAGCCCATTTGTTCCTATAAATATAGGATTTAGGTTTCAGATTTCAGTGATGAAAGAATAGCTATGTAATTCGTCCATGGCTGACTGAAGGATCGCGCAAACCTTCAGTCATAAGTCCACCATATTCATGATTGTTAGTCGTCTTGTTGATTGTGATTCGTAGTCTTCAAGATGTAATCATACGAATTCGTTTTGTATTGTAATCATATGACTAATGATAATGAATATTATTTCTCCAATTGTAATTGTTTCTTATTCTTACGAAGATTTTTTGAGCATATCTTCGCAATATGTAACAAGTTCGTGAGAAGATGTACTTACGAAGATAAGAGTGTTTTTGAGCATATCTTCGCAATATGTAACAAGTTCGTGAGAAGATGTACTTACGAAGATAAGAGTGTTTTTGAGCATATCTTCGCAATATGTAACAAGTTCGTGAGAAGATGTACTTACGAAGATAAGAGTGTTTTTGAGCATATCTTCGCAATATGTAACAAGTTCGTGAGAAGATGTACTTACGAAGATAAGAGTGTTTTTGAGCATATCTTCGCAATATGTAACAAGTTCGTGAGAAGATGTACTTACGAAGATAAGAGTGTTTTTGAGCATATCTTCGCAATATGTAACAAGTTCGTGAGAAGATGTACTTACGAAGATAAGAGTGTTTTTGAGCATATCTTCGCAATATGTAACAAGTTCGTGAGAAGATGTACTTACGAAGATAAGAGTGTTTTTGAGCATATCTTCGCAATATGTAACAAGTTCGTGAGAAGATGTACTTACGAAGATAAGAGTGTTTTTGAGCATATCTTCGCAATATGTAACAAGTTCGTGAGAAGATGTACTTACGAAGATAAGAGTGTTTTTGAGCATATCTTCGCAATATGTAACAAGTTCGTGAGAAGATGTACTTACGAAGATAACACCAATTTGGGTTTATATTCGCAAGAACAAACATGGTTCTTCTTACGAAGATGTTCATAGAAGATAGAGTTCAAGAAAGTGGTTCATATATGCCTTACGAACTTCAAGTTCGTTAGAACCCTAAGTTCGTAAGGCCCAACCCATTATGAACGAATTTGACAGCCCAGCCCATTTGTTCCTATAAATATAGGATTTAGGTTTCAGATTTCAGTGATGAAAGAATAGCTATGTAATTCGTCCATGGCTGACTGAAGGATCGCGCAAACCTTCAGTCATAAGTCCACCATATTCATGATTGTTAGTCGTCTTGTTGATTGTGATTCGTAGTCTTCAAGATGTAATCATACGAATTCGTTTTGTATTGTAATCATATGACTAATGATAATGAATATTATTTCTCCAATTGTAATTGTTTCTTATCCTTGTATTGTTCAAGAACCCTAATAACTAATCTAGATGGATTCCGCCTTCTAGTTTAGGATAGATCATGATTTACGATCAACACACGTTGTAAACGTGTTTTCACAATTGGTATCAGAGCAGGGGAGGCTATTTTGCCTTCGATCGTGATCTGGATTAGGGTTTATGTTCGAAAGTATGAAGAAGATGAAGTTTCTGTCGTTAAGTTCGTTTGCCTTACATCAAACGAAGATAGCAAACGAACTTAACTTAATTTCGTTCTAAAGTTCTTCAAACGAAGATAGCAAACGAACTTAACTCAAATTCGTTCAAAATTCATCAAACGAAGATAGAAAACGAAGTTATCTTTATTTTCGTTTTGAATTTTCCTCAAACGAATTTAGCCTACGAAATTAAGCTATCTTCGTTCCGAACCTTATCCAACGAACTTAAGCTATCTTCGTTCAGACTTTATTCTTACGAAGATAAGAGTGTTTTTGAGCATATCTTCGCAATATGTAACAAGTTCGTGAGAAGATGTACTTACGAAGATAAGAACGAAGATAACACCAATTTCGTTCAAGTTGATCTTACGAAGATTATGTTCGTTCTAGTGAATATGTTCGCAGAAAGCTTGTACTTACGAAGATAACACCAATTTGGGTTTATATTCGCAAGAACAAACATGGTTCTTCTTACGAAGATGTTCATAGAAGATAGAGTTCAAGAAAGTGGTTCATATATGTTTCAGTCTGAAGAGAACGATTCCACATCTGATCAGAAGAAACACAGGGTGTCTTTCTCCAACCAGAAGATTCTAAAAAAAAAAAAAAAAAAAAAAAAAAAAAAAAAAAAAAAAAAATCAAAGAAACACAGGGTGTCTTTCTCCAACAAAAAAAAAAAAATAAAAAAAAAAAAAAAAAAGTCTTTTGGCGGGAAAAACAATTTTTGCCTATGATCTTATAATCTCGTTTTTACGCGGGAAAATTAATTTGGTAAAGGTCCGAAAAATTTTGGGTCATTTTCGTGCGTTTTTGGCGCAATTTCGGCAAAAAAAAAATGACGATTATCAAATTTTTTCTACCATTATTAGATCAAAAGTTAAAGTGAATTTCAAAGTTCTTCAAACGAAGATAGCAAACGAACTTAACTCAAATTCGTTCAAAATTCATCAAACGAAGATAGCAAACGAACTTAACTCAAATTCGTTCAAAATTCATCAAACGAAGATAGCAAACGAACTTAACTCAAATTCGTTCAAAATTCATCAAACGAAGATAGCAAACGAACTTAACTCAAATTCGTTCAAAATTCATCAAACGAAGATAGCAAACGAACTTAACTCAAATTCGTTCAAAATTCATCAAACGAAGATAGCAAACGAACTTAACTCAAATTCGTTCAAAATTCATCAAACGAAGATAGCAAACGAACTTAACTCAAATTCGTTCAAAATTCATCAAACGAAGATAGCAAACGAACTTAACTCAAATTCGTTCAAAATTCATCAAACGAAGATAGCAAACGAACTTAACTCAAATTCGTTCAAAATTCATCAAACGAAGATAGCAAACGAACTTAACTCAAATTCGTTCAAAATTCATCAAACGAAGATAGCAAACGAACTTAACTCAAATTCGTTCAAAATTCATCAAACGAAGATAGCAAACGAACTTAACTCAAATTCGTTCAAAATTCATCAAACGAAGATAGCAAACGAACTTAACTCAAATTCGTTCAAAATTCATCAAACGAAGATAGCAAACGAACTTAACTCAAATTCGTTCAAAATTCATCAAACGAAGATAGCAAACGAACTTAACTCAAATTCGTTCAAAATTCATCAAACGAAGATAGCAAACGAACTTAACTCAAATTCGTTCAAAATTCATCAAACGAAGATAGCAAACGAACTTAACTCAAATTCGTTCAAAATTCATCAAACGAAGATAGCAAACGAACTTAACTCAAATTCGTTCAAAATTCATCAAACGAAGATAGCAAACGAACTTAACTCAAATTCGTTCAAAATTCATCAAACGAAGATAGCAAACGAACTTAACTCAAATTCGTTCAAAATTCATCAAACGAAGATAGCAAACGAACTTAACTCAAATTCGTTCAAAATTCATCAAACGAAGATAGCAAACGAACTTAACTCAAATTCGTTCAAAATTCATCAAACGAAGATAGCAAACGAACTTAACTCAAATTCGTTCAAAATTCATCAAACGAAGATAGCAAACGAACTTAACTCAAATTCGTTCAAAATTCATCAAACGAAGATAGCAAACGAACTTAACTCAAATTCGTTCAAAATTCATCAAACGAAGATAGCAAACGAACTTAACTCAAATTCGTTCAAAATTCATCAAACGAAGATAGCAAACGAACTTAACTCAAATTCGTTCAAAATTCATCAAACGAAGATAGCAAACGAACTTAACTCAAATTCGTTCAAAATTCATCAAACGAAGATAGCAAACGAACTTAACTCAAATTCGTTCAAAATTCATCAAACGAAGATAGCAAACGAACTTAACTCAAATTCGTTCAAAATTCATCAAACGAAGATAGCAAACGAACTTAACTCAAATTCGTTCAAAATTCATCAAACGAAGATAGCAAACGAACTTAACTCAAATTCGTTCAAAATTCATCAAACGAAGATAGCAAACGAACTTAACTCAAATTCGTTCAAAATTCATCAAATGAAGATAGCAAACGAACTTAACTCAATTTCGTTCTGAAGTTCATCAAACGAAGATAGCAAACGAACTTAACTTAATTTCGTTCTAAAGTTCTTCAAACGAAGATAGCAAACGAACTTAACTCAAATTCGTTCAAAATTCATCAAACGAAGATAGCAAACGAACTTAACTCAAATTCGTTCAAAATTCATCAAACGAAGATAGCAAACGAACTTAACTCAAATTCGTTCAAAATTCATCAAACGAAGATAGCAAACGAACTTAACTCAAATTCGTTCAAAATTCATCAAACGAAGATAGCAAACGAACTTAACTCAAATTCGTTCAAAATTCATCAAACGAAGATAGCAAACGAACTTAACTCAAATTCGTTCAAAATTCATCAAACGAAGATAGCAAACGAACTTAACTCAAATTCGTTCAAAATTCATCAAACGAAGATAGCAAACGAACTTAACTCAAATTCGTTCAAAATTCATCAAACGAAGATAGCAAACGAACTTAACTCAAATTCGTTCAAAATTCATCAAACGAAGATAGCAAACGAACTTAACTCAAATTCGTTCAAAATTCATCAAACGAAGATAGCAAACGAACTTAACTTAATTTCGTTCTAAAGTTCTTCAAACGAAGATAGCAAACGAACTTAACTCAAATTCGTTCAAAATTCATCAAACGAAGATAGCAAACGAACTTAACTCAAATTCGTTCAAAATTCATCAAACGAAGATAGCAAACGAACTTAACTCAAATTCGTTCAAAATTCATCAAACGAAGATAGCAAACGAACTTAACTCAAATTCGTTCAAAATTCATCAAACGAAGATAGCAAACGAACTTAACTCAAATTCGTTCAAAATTCATCAAACGAAGATAGAAAACGAAGTTATCTTTATTTTCGTTTTGAATTTTCCTCAAACGAATTTAGCCTACGAAATTAAGCTATCTTCGTTCCGAACCTTATCCAACGAACTTAAGCTATCTTCGTTCAGACTTTATTCTTACGAAGATGTTCATAGAAGATAGAGTTCAAGAAAGTGGTTCATATATGTTTCAGTCTGAAGAGAACGATTCCACATCTGATCAGAAGAAACACAGGGTGTCTTTCTCCAACCAGAAGATTCTAAAAAAAAAAAAAAAAAAAAAAAAAAAAAAATAAAAAAAGTCTTTTGGCGGGAAAAACAATTTTTGCCTATGATCTTATAATCTCGTTTTTACGCGGGAAAATTAATTTGGTAAAGGTCCGAAAAATTTTGGGTCATTTTCGTGCGTTTTTGGCGCAATTTCGGCAAAAAAAAAATGACGATTATCAAATTTTTTCTACCATTATTAGATCAAAAGTTAAAGTGAATTTCAAAATTTCACGAGAACATTTTCCCGAAATTGTTTTTGGAGGGAAACACAATATACCCTGTTTTGAACCACATCAAAGGGAGATTTTTGAAACTGAAGACAAGCAGATGGGCTGATTTTCAAAGTTTTGCAGAAAAATGAGGGGGAATAAAATATTCATTCTGATTTTTGAGCAAAACTTTTCTACATACTCGAGTTACATAACGATCAAAGGTTATTCTGTTGGTGATTATTGTATTCTAATGCTCGAGGCGTTTTGAAGATCATCGAACTATATGTTCAAATTGATTTATATCAACGGATGATTTTCATATATAGCGGTCGTGGAAACTTTGTTGAAGTATTGGATCATTGAAGCTGGTTATTTGTTGTTCAGTATTTGAAGATCGAATCTTATCCATATTCCAAGATGTAGAGATGAATTATCAGGTGATTCTTGCGGAGGAGTTGCATAGATAAAGATCTTTATATTATGGCAGCATATACAACTGAAGAGGAGATCTGATAAGAACGACTTCGAGTGATTGGTGGATTTGTGAAGATACAAGACAGAGTCAGACACTGCTAGTTGAGACAGGACTTATGAGACTACATTTTGTGATTCAGTTTACAGAGTTTCTTATTTTTGTGAGAGCTGATTGATTTGATGCTGATTGTTGGAAATTCAACTCCGCCATTACATGCCAATTAAGCAAGATGAGCAGGGTCTCCGGCAATAAATCCTAGGGTGGAAGATTGCTGATGTTTAATTTGGAGGTGCTACTACTGAGGGGGAGAACTACAGCAAGAGGTGTTGGGTTGGTTGGTTTTCATGAAGATATAGAGATTTTGCAGGTTGAAGATCAGGTTGCAGTTTCAGAAGATTGAGTCTCGACATAGAAGAACCGATGTCTCAAGTTAAGGGGGAGGTTATTCACTTAGACTTTCTATAACTAATATCGGTTTTTGAAGAATTGATTGCACCGGCCAAGGGGGAGTTTGTTGAAGCACATTAAGTGCACAAATTGTTGTCCGATGCAATAATTCTAAAAGGCTGAGAAATTCGTACATATATGCAGAACGAACTTTAAGTTCGTACATATATGCCTTACGAACTTCAAGTTCGTTAGAACCCTAAGTTCGTAAGGCCCAACCCATTATGAACGAATTTGACAGCCCAGCCCATTTGTTCCTATAAATATAGGATTTAGGTTTCAGATTTCAGTGATGAAAGAATAGCTATGTAATTCGTCCATGGCTGACTGAAGGATCGCGCAAACCTTCAGTCATAAGTCCACCATATTCATGATTGTTAGTCGTCTTGTTGATTGTGATTCGTAGTCTTCAAGATGTAATCATACGAATTCGTTTTGTATTGTAATCATATGACTAATGATAATGAATATTATTTCTCCAATTGTAATTGTTTCTTATCCTTGTATTGTTCAAGAACCCTAATAACTAATCTAGATGGATTCCGCCTTCTAGTTTAGGATAGATCATGATTTACGATCAACACACGTTGTAAACGTGTTTTCACAATTGGTATCAGAGCAGGGGAGGCTATTTTGCCTTCGATCGTGATCTGGATTAGGGTTTATGTTCGAAAGTATGAAGAAGATGAAGTTTCTGTCGTTAAGTTCGTTTGCCTTACATCAAACGAAGATAGCAAACGAACTTAACTTAATTTCGTTCTAAAGTTCTTCAAACGAAGATAGCAAACGAACTTAACTTAATTTCGTTCTAAAGTTCTTCAAACGAAGATAGAAAACGAAGTTATCTTTATTTTCGTTTTGAATTTTCCTCAAACGAATTTAGCCTACGAAATTAAGCTATCTTCGTTCCGAACCTTATCCAACGAACTTAAGCTATCTTCGTTCAGACTTTATTCTTACGAAGATGTTCGAAGATAAGAGTGTTTTTGAGCATATCTTCGCAATATGTAACAAGTTCGTGAGAAGATGTACTTACGAAGATAAGAACGAAGATAACACCAATTTCGTTCAAGTTGATCTTACGAAGATTATGTTCGTTCTAGTGAATATGTTCGCAGAAAGCTTGTACTTACGAAGATAACACCAATTTGGGTTTATATTCGCAAGAACAAACATGGTTCTTCTTACGAAGATTTGTTCATAGAAGATAGAGTTCAAGAAAGTGGTTCATATATGTTTCAGTCTGAAGAGAACGATTCCACATCTGATCAGAAGAAACACAGGGTGTCTTTCTCCAACCAGAAGATTCTTAAAAAAAAAAAAAAAAAAAAAAAAAAAAAGTCTTTTGGCGGGAAAAACAATTTTTGCCTATGATCTTATAATCTCGTTTTTACGCGGGAAAATTAATTTGGTAAAGGTCCGAAAAATTTTGGGTCATTTTCGTGCGTTTTTGGCGCAATTTCGGCAAAAAAAAAATGACGATTATCAAATTTTTTCTACCATTATTAGATCAAAAGTTAAAGTGAATTTCAAAATTTCACGAGAACATTTTCCCGAAATTGTTTTTGGAGGGAAACACAATATACCCTGTTTTGAACCACATCAAAGGGAGATTTTTGAAACTGAAGACAAGCAGATGGGCTGATTTTCAAAGTTTTGCAGAAAAATGAGGGGGAATAAAATATTCATTCTGATTTTTGAGCAAAACTTTTCTACATACTCGAGTTACATAACGATCAAAGGTTATTCTGTTGGTGATTATTGTATTCTAATGCTCGAGGCGTTTTGAAGATCATCGAACTATATGTTCAAATTGATTTATATCAACGGATGATTTTCATATATAGCGGTCGTGGAAACTTTGTTGAAGTATTGGATCATTGAAGCTGGTTATTCTGTTGGTGATTATTGTATTCTAATGCTCGAGGCGTTTTGAAGATCATCGAACTATATGTTCAAATTGATTTATATCAACGGATGATTTTCATATATAGCGGTCGTGGAAACTTTGTTGAAGTATTGGATCATTGAAGCTGGTTATTTGTTGTTCAGTATTTGAAGATCGAATCTTATCCATATTCCAAGATGTAGAGATGAATTATCAGGTGATTCGTAGTCTTCAAGATGTAATCATACGAATTCGTTTTGTATTGTAATCATATGACTAATGATAATGAATATTATTTCTCCAATTGTAATTGTTTCTTATCCTTGTATTGTTCAAGAACCCTAATAACTAATCTAGATGGATTCCGCCTTCTAGTTTAGGATAGATCATGATTTACGATCAACACACGTTGTAAACGTGTTTTCACAATTGGTATCAGAGCAGGGGAGGCTATTTTGCCTTCGATCGTGATCTGGATTAGGGTTTATGTTCGAAAGTATGAAGAAGATGAAGTTTCTGTCGTTAAGTTCGTTTGCCTTACATCAAACGAAGATAGCAAACGAACTTAACTTAATTTCGTTCTAAAGTTCTTCAAACGAAGATAGCAAACGAACTTAACTCAAATTCGTTCAAAATTCATCAAACGAAGATAGAAAACGAAGTTATCTTTATTTTCGTTTTGAATTTTCCTCAAACGAATTTAGCCTACGAAATTAAGCTATCTTCGTTCCGAACCTTATCCAACGAACTTAAGCTATCTTCGTTCCGAACCTTATCCAACGAACTTAAGCTATCTTCGTTCAGACTTTATTCTTACGAAGATAAGAGTGTTTTTGAGCATATCTTCGCAATATGTAACAAGTTCGTGAGAAGATGTACTTACGAAGATAAGAACGAAGATAACACCAATTTCGTTCAAGTTGATCTTACGAAGATTATGTTCGTTCTAGTGAATATGTTCGCAGAAAGCTTGTACTTACGAAGATAACACCAATTTGGGTTTATATTCGCAAGAACAAACATGGTTCTTCTTACGAAGATGTTCATAGAAGATAGAGTTCAAGAAAGTGGTTCATATATGTTTCAGTCTGAAGAGAACGATTCCACATCTGATCAGAAGAAACACAGGGTGTCTTTCTCCAACCAGAAGATTCTTAAAAAAAAAAAAAAAAAAAAAAATAAAAAAAAGTCTTTTGGCGGGAAAAACAATTTTTGCCTATGATCTTATAATCTCGTTTTTTACGCGGGAAAATTAATTTGGTAAAGGTCCGAAAAATTTTGGGTCATTTTCGTGCGTTTTTGGCGCAATTTCGGCAAAAAAAAAATGACGATTATCAAATTTTTTCTACCATTATTAGATCAAAAGTTAAAGTGAATTTCAAAATTTCACGAGAACATTTTCCCGAAATTGTTTTTGGAGGGAAACACAATATACCCTGTTTTGAACCACATCAAAGGGAGATTTTTGAAACTGAAGACAAGCAGATGGGCTGATTTTCAAAGTTTTGCAGAAAAATGAGGGGGAATAAAATATTCATTCTGATTTTTGAGCAAAACTTTTCTACATACTCGAGTTACATAACGATCAAAGGTTATTCTGTTGGTGATTATTGTATTCTAATGCTCGAGGCGTTTTGAAGATCATCGAACTATATGTTCAAATTGATTTATATCAACGGATGATTTTCATATATAGCGGTCGTGGAAACTTTGTTGAAGTATTGGATCATTGAAGCTGGTTATTTGTTGTTCAGTATTTGAAGATCGAATCTTATCCATATTCCAAGATGTAGAGATGAATTATCAGGTGATTCTTGCGGAGGAGTTGCATAGATAAAGATCTTTATATTATGGCAGCATATACAACTGAAGAGGAGATCTGATAAGAACGACTTCGAGTGATTGGTGGATTTGTGAAGATACAAGACAGAGTCAGACACTGCTAGTTGAGACAGGACTTATGAGACTACATTTTGTGATTCAGTTTACAGAGTTTCTTATTTTTGTGAGAGCTGATTGATTTGATGCTGATTGTTGGAAATTCAACTCCGCCATTACATGCCAATTAAGCAAGATGAGCAGGGTCTCCGGCAATAAATCCTAGGGTGGAAGATTGCTGATGGTTAATTTGGAGGTGCTACTACTGAGGGGGAGAACTACAGCAAGAGGTGTTGGGTTGGTTGGTTTTCATGAAGATATAGAGATTTTGCAGGTTGAAGATCAGGTTGCAGTTTCAGAAGATTGAGTCTCGACATAGAAGAACCGATGTCTCAAGTTAAGGGGGAGGTTATTCATTTAGACTTTCTTACAATATGATCAGGAGAACCACATTTCAAGCAACCATTACCACCTAAAAAATGACATGTTTTAATCATTCACCCCTTTCAGCATGAAATTGTTCATGCACTTTTGGGTCTTTCTTGGGTGTTTTGTTTACAACTGAATTCGACGACTACTCAGAATCGAAACCAAGAACCAAGAAGCATACCTAAGTGCATTCCCAAGTTTATATAGTTTCGACACTTTCACAACAACAGAATTTCCAATCGAGTAACCTAATTGACCAGTTCAGTGACCAGATGAACTCATTATCTTGGAAGACCTCTCTCCATTTGTGTATAGGAGGACCGCTTCATCACCTATAAGACACCATTCACATATACCAATGAAATTTAGAGGTACTAAATTTGGATCATTTACTTTTAAATAGGATAATTTGGATCAAATTATAGGACTTGTGTCTAAATCAACAAATTAATTACCCAACAAAGTGTGGCTGGACTTTAAAATCCTTCTTATATTGACCTTATATATGCTGGTATTATTTTTTAAGCTTCCCGTTAAACATAAATGTGAACACTTATCCAAATCCGAGCATATATGCAATAGGTTATCACGACTTACATTAGCAAGAAATATTGGCGGACTATTTGTTAAAAACTTAACTATTACCACATCTAGAAAGCGACAATGTATAAAACTATAAACAAATTTGTTGTAACTGGCCCAACAAAACTGGATGATACATAAATCACGTACTTGGTTAAGTTGCTTGAGATATTAGTATAATACATAAAAGAGTATAGAGTTATAACATATACCCTTGCTCCTGTGGGGAGGTCTTGGAGCAGATTTCCAAGCCATTCCATTGCTAAACAAAAAATGACATAGAATTTTATAGAATGGGGAAATTTAATGCCTGCTTCAATGGTGTACTAATTGTCACACCCCACCATAGGCGGAATCGTAGGATATGACGAAAAGACATAGCATAGCACATGGAGTTTATAATAGAGTCATACTAAATGAAATCCAAATAAATGTATTTCCCACAAGCGGGATAAGTCTAGGCAACACGCCTCAAATAGCAAAAGATGTAGCAAATAACGAATAAGGTTTAATGTTCAAATGCAAACTAGGAGTCCATGAAGGATCTCTTTATTAGTCTTCCTAAAGTCCATATGCTCACTCTCCTTAAGCATTGTTATTACCTGAAAATGAATGCTCGAAAATGTCAACATAACGTTGGTGAGTTCGTAGGTTTAATGTAATACAAATGAATTTGCTGTGCATGATATAAGAAGTTTGGACAATAGTGTAAATATAAACATGTAGTAGCATGTATGCATACCAAATACTGATCAATGCCATCATAGTTATCCAACAACATAAACTCACCACTGCTTGCCAACAACTCAATCACATCACTTGCCAACAACTCAATCACACATTGTTGTACCAACAAACTACCAGCTGGAGTATAAAGTTGGTTAATTGTTATCACTGTTATCCATTGCCGTTAATTTGTCTTCAATAGATATCGACATACATCTATTGCATCATTGTAATCAACACAAGCAAAGCTAACATACACATTTCATAATTACACATATATGTCCAATAAAACAAACTAGTAAAGAAATGAAAAGTGTTTTGAGCATCATTTTCCCCCAAAGAAATAATATAAAAAGGGGCCACGAAACTCACCTCAACAAGCAAGTAGTTGTGCAAAGTCCAAAATGATCACTAGAATCTACACAACACATATACAAGAACAAGTTACAATTATGGACATGGTCAATAACCGTCCATTGTAACCCGTATTTGATGATATACATATATGGCTACTTTCAAAAATATTCCCAACCTGATTTGTTATTGATTATTAAGTTACAAGTCATATAACTTAATATAGAGTATTTGTTTTAATGATTTATGATTGGTTTCTACAAGTTCATATTCACTGAAATTTTTGGTAAATTTATCTATTTTTAATCTGGAACAAACGAACTAACCATGACCTTAAATTTTTACCACTGTAACTTTTATGTGTTAGATACTTACATGAATTTTTAAAGAATTTATTTTGTACTTTAACTACTTTTAAAAATTCGATATTTACAGACTAGTCAGAAAATTCACTGTTTGCGCACTGATTGTGTAAGTCCCAACTCGTTAGATGGTACTACTGAAGACACCTCTATGTCGATGGTGGAGTTACTTTGCAATATATGCACTGAACTGGAGACGACCAGTTGCAGTGTGTATATACCAAGTTCTAGATAGATTACTTATATAAAAGACAATAAGTAAAGAACAATGCAATAATACAAATAACTTGTAAGATAACTTGATGAGACAATATGTATTTTTCAATGTGTAATTTATTTATTGATATTAAACAAATTACAAGGTTGATGCGGAACCAAGATAATACACGAATGTAAATATCCTAACAACCTATGAAATACAATTGATCTACACTCGGAATTTCTCAAGACAATCGAAACACTTAAAGTTGTGAAATGTTCCTTTTAGCGATTGAGAGAAGATTGCACAAGTTCACCAAGAATATTGCAGGTTTGCAAAGTGTGAATTCTATCGAAGTTTATTCGAAGAAGCGATATTCTTGGTTGTGCAATGACTTGTATTTATAGGCAAAGTTAACATTGAGATGTTAACTTTAGCCGTACAAATGTGGTTGGGAGCATTTAAGGAATAGCATTTAATTCCTTAAAAAAGCAGTGTAAAGTCGCATGTTAAAGTGACTTTACATAACCACCTTTATGTACCTTTTAATACTTAAATAATAAGATAAGGCTTATTATCCGGGTAAAGGTACATAAAGCATATAAGTCAATTCCTCGTAATCAGTGTAAAGCTTTGTAAGGGCTTTCCACTGATGGTCTCCAGTTTGTAACTGACTAGAATGCCAACTGGCTTCGCTGCCATTGCCATTCTCTATCTTCCATTTGTTGTCTTCGACTTCAACTGGAATGCTTCTTCAACTTGGTCAGTTCTCAACTGGAGGAAGTCTTCAGTTGCGTTAACTGTACGGTGCAACTGGACTTCAATATATTTCTCGACAAATCATCTTGGTCACCAGTTTCACTAGTCTCCAGATGCAACTGGTGACTGACAAGTGTGAACTGGTGACTGGCCAGTTCCAGGTGAACTGGTCCTAACAAATTCCCCCTATTTGTCTAGAAATATAGTCTAAGTCTTTTCTAGTTCTTGTATCTGTACAAGTGTGAACTGGAAAGGACTTGTTCGATTTAAATCTATTTAAGTTATCTAAGGCATTCTTATAGATCAATAAATGCCTTAGGTTTTTCTTTTTGGTTTGTTAGATTTTAATCTTTTATCTACCTTGTGGTTACAAACTGGTAACTTCATTTATACAAGGGAATGAAATTTATACAAGTTACAGAATGTAAATACAAATTACAAGTAGATAAACTAAAGAAAGAACTTAATGAGATGGCCCTTCGCCAGTTCTTCTTCTCTTGGCAACTGAAGAGATAAGTTGAGTATCTTCAGGGTCAATATTCAACTTTTGCTCAAGATTTTCTTTATGTTGAATCTTCCTCCTTAGAAAGTTTACCCATGCTTTCTCGAACCTATTCTTTTGTGCCTTAGCATCCAAAACATTCACCATCTCCACCCATTCGCTGAACCCATATTGCATGGCACCAGGATCATCAGTTCTAACCAGTGGCCCACCAGTATTGATGCGTCTGGAGGTAAGACTGGAGATGAAGGGTCTTGAGCTTGTACAGAAGCATCAAGAATCTCCTGGTCTGTTTCAGTACCTTCAGAATCCGAAGATTCTATAAGGATTTCCTCGTCATTAACACTCATGTCCAGATCCATGAATGTGACAGAGGGTTGTTCAGTTACCTGGACAGTCTCCAGATGACCTTCCCCAGTTTCCTGGATGGGTACATCTGTTGGAGGATCAGATACCGAAGTATCTTCTCCAGGGATAGACGTGATTGGAGTTGCTTCAGTTATGGTTGCTCTATCCTCAACCACAACTTGAGACGAACTGAAGGGTCCCTCATTATTTTGAGGCCCGCCCAATTGTCTTTCTGATTCACTTTCCAAAGGTGCATCAGTTTTAGCAAATGCCAGTAGCATTCTCTCTGGAATTTCGACCTCTCCAGCTTCAGATACCAGAGAGTCTAGATTCCTCAACATATCTGGCCTTGTGTACGGTGAATCTGTACTTTTATACTCTTCATGGCCCAGAATTTGTTGAAAACAGAGAGAGAGAAACCTTGAAAAGGGGATACACACACCTGGAGCCCTTCAGTTTTTGTACTAGGCTTCTATACAAAATATCTGCAAAGTCCACTCTCAATCCGTTCCACCAGGTGGATGAAAAAATACCTCCATGAAGGTGTAAGGCCCTTCATGGTCATCGCACCTTTTGTCTTCAACACCCCATTCTCCAAACACTCCCTGTGTCCCATTTCCAAGAGTACTTGGCGAAAGTTTATATTAGGGGGCAAGACGACTGGAGATTCACCCTCTCTCCAGTAATTGAGGCGTAAGGCATCCCTCAATGTATCAGCTGACAAGGTACACTGGATTGTTCCATCCTTTAACGTGAAACTGATGGAGGAACAATCGGAAGAAAGAACGGCAGTGTACCAAAACTCACATAAGTAGTTGTGAAACAACTTACGTGGGTTTAGAGAGAATGAGGGTCCTATTGGAGAATTCTTCAAAAACTTTTGAATTCTTCCAATAAGGGTATCGGACCCTTGAGATCCTCGTAGGCTGGCCATAGGATTATTTGGATTTAGTTTTATGACCGAAGCACTACTAGGGGCACCAGGTGCCTGTGTGACATCTGGTGAGGGATTATATGGAACAGTCAAGAGATTTACATCTCTTGATCGAGATGATCTAGGAGCCATAGAAGAATGAAAATGAAATTTGGGATTTAGGGTTTTTGATTTGTGAAGCAAAGAGAAGAATGAAGCAATATTGATGATTGGAAGTAAATGAAGGAATGTAAGAGAAAGAAAAATAAATGAGTTATGGAGTAAATAAGGGTATTTATAAGGGGATTCAAGATCCCAATATAAAACCAAAAATTATATTTTATTAAACCAAATCAATTTTGAAGATATTTTGACAAAATGAGTTTGAGTTTTGAAATAAAATTATAACTTTCCATGTAAGCATTAAATGTTACCATGTCAGCATTAAATGCTACGACGGCTTACTTTACCCATGACCCCACTCACTTTTTGTTTTCCCAATACAAACAGTTGTCAAGTACTAAAATGGTTTCAAACACGTCAGATCACGATATCAAGTGGTTTAAAACACTCGAGTATCATCACGTGTCACACATATTGACCAAGTATTTGTAACGTTATAAAAATTTAGACAAAGACTGAACCTGGTAACTGGAGGATCAGTCCAGTACCAGTTTCCAACTGAAGAGTTCTCCAGTTGCATTTTCAAACAAAAACGAATTTTAGTCAGAAAATTATTTTGAGTCTTTCCCCCTAAAATGATGATCCAGTAATCAATTAGTGCCAAGATAGTATCACAAAGGCGTTCGATAGCCTGGCGAGCAAAGATTATCTGGACCTCCTCAACTGGAGAACTTCATCAGTGTCACTGACGCGTTCAATAACAAAGAAAGCTCCAGTTAAGGTTTAACATTCCCAGTTCGCTGATGAGATGTTTAAAGGTTTTCTCATCGAGAGGTTTAGTAAAAACATCAGCTAACTGTTTGTCAGTGGGGATGAAATGAATTTCAATATCTCCTTTCATAACATGATCTCGAATGAAATGATACCTGATGTCAATATGCTTTGTTTTGGAGTGCATCACTGGGTTGTGAGATATAGCAATTGCACTGGTGTTGTCACAAAAGATTGGGGTCTTGGTATACTTCTGACCATAATCTAGTAACTGGTTCTTGATCCAGAGAATCTGGGCACAACAACTGGCCGCAGAAATGTACTCTGCCTCAGCAGTGGACATAGAGACTGAAGTCTGCTTAACATAAACTTCTTCTTCCAATGTTCCATTAAGGAACGCACTTTTGACATCCATCTGGAAGACCTTGAACTGCAGATGGGCTGCATAAGCCAAGAATATTCTTATGGCTTCAAGTCTTGCAACTGGAGCAAAAGTTTCATCAAAGTCAACGCCCTCTGCTTGACAATAACCCTGGGCAACTAGTCTGGCCTTGTTCCTACAACAGTTGTCAAGTACTAAAATGGTTTCAAACACGTCAGATCACGATATCAAGTGGTTTAAAACACTCGAGTATCATCACGTGTCACACATATTGACCAAGTATTTGTAACGTTATAAAAATTTAGACAAAGACTGAACCTGGTAACTGGAGGATCAGTCCAGTACCAGTTTCCAACTGAAGAGTTCTCCAGTTGCATTTTCAAACAAAAACGAATTTTAGTCAGAAAATTATTTTGAGTCTTTCCCCCTAAAATGATGATCCAGTAATCAATTAGTGCCAAGATAGTATCACAAAGGCGTTCGATAGCCTGGCGAGCAAAGATTATCTGGACCTCCTCAACTGGAGAACTTCATCAGTGTCACTGACGCGTTCAATAACAAAGAAAGCTCCAGTTAAGGGTTTAACATTCCCAGTTTGCTGATGAGATGTTTAAAGGTTTTCTCATCGAGAGGTTTAGTAAAAACATCAGCTAACTGTTTGTCAGTGGGGATGAAATGAATTTCAATATCTCCTTTCATAACATGATCTCGAATGAAATGATACCTGATGTCAATATGCTTTGTTTTGGAGTGCATCACTGGGTTGTGAGATATAGCAATTGCACTGGTGTTGTCACAAAAGATTGGGGTCTTGGTATACTTCTGACCATAATCTAGTAACTGGTTCTTGATCCAGAGAATCTGGGCACAACAACTGGCCGCAGAAATGTACTCTGCCTCAGCAGTGGACATAGAGACTGGAGTCTGCTTAACATAAACTTCTTCTTCCAATGTTCCATTAAGGAACGCACTTTTGACATCCATCTGGAAGACCTTGAACTGCAGATGGGCTGCATAAGCCAAGAATATTCTTATGGCTTCAAGTCTTGCAACTGGAGCAAAAGTTTCATCAAAGTCAACGCCCTCTGCTTGACAATAACCCTGGGCAACTAGTCTGGCCTTGTTTCTTACAACATGGCCATCTTCATCCATTTTGTTTCGGTAGACCCATCTGGTACCAATAGGTTCTTTCTTTAACCCTGGTGGACAAGGAACAAGCTCCCAAACATTGTTCCTTTCAAACTGGAGGAGCTCTTCTTGCATAGCTTCCACCCAGCTTGGGTCTGCCATAGCCTCGTCAATCTTCTTTGGTTCAATTAAAGATAAGAAGGTGACGTTTAAGCATTGCTCACTGGTGGCTCTTCTAGTCTGAACCCCACTAGTTGGATCACCCACAATCTGTTCAATTGGGTGGGCTCGAGTCCATCTAGTGTATTGACTAGGCTGGTGAACTACAATATCAGTGCAAGTCACCTGGAGATCTTCTTCAGTTGCAGCAGCATCTGGAGAAGGATCAGTCCAAACAACTTCTACATCCTCATCAGAGTCAATGAGGTCTCGATTAGCATCATGAAATTCCTCAGTTGAAGGTATTTCATGAGTAACTGGAGAAGTAGGTGCTTGAACTGGTGCTGATATTGGAATGGCACGAACATCAGATCCAATCACCAATTCTTGTGGTAAGTTGAAATTGATAGAAGGATAAAATGATGTGTCACTGGTGCTTTTCTTCTTCTTGACTGGTTCCAGTTTGTTGTAACTGGAAGCATCTTCTGGTGAAACAACTGACCGATGAACTTGGTCAGTTTCACCAAAGTTGATTGGAATGACTGGAGAAATATCAAGGCTTGGTCTCTTGTTGATTGCTTCAGTTGATTCATCGAATGTGACATGAATTGTCTCATGCACCTTTTGGAGTCTATAATTATAAACTCTAAAGGCCTTTCGAATATCTGAATAGCCTAAAAATACCCCTTCATCAGCTTTTGCATCAAACTTTCCAAGCTGACTGGAATCGTTCAGTATATAAACTGGACAACCAAATACATGGAAATATCCAATATTTGGTTACGATTCCTGAGTACTTCGTAGGCAGTCTTCTTATGTCTCTTGATGTAGACTGACCGGTTTTGGGTGTGACAAGCAGTTGCAACTGCCTCAGCCCAAAAACTGGTGGGAAGACCAGATTCAGATAGCATACTTCTGGCGGCTTCTATCAGTGTACGATTCTTTCTTTCAACAACTCCATTTTGCTCTGGAGAGTGAACTGATGAGAAGTTTTGAGAGATGCCAGTGTCATTGCAAAATGTTTCAAGTACTTTGTTTTGGAATTCAGTACCATTATCACTTCGCAACTGACAAACTTTTCGAGTATACTTGAGCTCAATTCGTTTGATAAGGGAGATGACTTCAGCAGGAGCATCACTTTTGGATCTGATGAATACTACCCAGCAATATCTGGTGAATTCATCAACCACAACTAGAGTGTACTTCTTTCCAGCTCTAGTTTGAACATTCACTGGACCAAATAGATCCATATGTAGCATGTGAAGAGGTTCAGTGATGCTAAAATTTTGCCTAGTTTTAAAACTGGCTCTTTTCTGCTTGCCTATCTCACACCCTGGACATGGCTTTTCCTTATTGAAGGAAATTTGAGGTATCCCATCAACCAGTTGCTTGCGAGACAACTTGTTAATGTTCTTAAAATTAAGATGGGATAATCTTTTATGCCATAGCCAGTTGGTGTCCTCATCAGCTTTGGTATAGAAACATTGCTCTTTTGGAGCTGGTTCCATATCCATGATGTACACATTTCCTTTTCTTGGTGCAATCATCACCACTTTCCAATCCTTGTTAAATATGGTGCCTTGTGCAATATCGAACAATACTCTGAAGCCATCATCGCAAAGTTGGCTTACACTGATCAAGTTATATTTCAAACCATTCACAAATGCAACTCTTTTGAATTCGACTTGTCCATTATTGAGCACACCATATCCTTCAGTCTTTCCAGATTGATCGTTACCAAATGTCACTGTCGGTCCATCTTGGACAGTGAACTCTTCCAGTAGGGGCTTACATCCGGTCATAGTCCGGCCAGCAGCGCTGTCCAGATACCAGATATTTTTCTTTCGATCGCCCTACACACACACAAAAATCATTAGTTCTTTTTGTGAACCCATCTTTTCTTGATGGGTCCACTGGACTTCTCTACAGAAGCCACAGTTGACAGTTGTGGTGTTGAACTGGAGGCTGCATCTGGAGCTTTATCACCAGCTCCAGGTGCAGGAGTAAAAACAATTGGTATTTGATACTTACTCCCTTTAATTTTACTAGATTTTGTTCCAGAAGGAACATTCTTTTTTTTAGGAATTAAAGAGAGCGGTTTAATATTTTGTTTGAAAACTGGAGGTGATAAACCTCCTTCCAGATTGTTAATCCGGGCAGTACAACTCTGAACCTGCCGAGACAAAAGTTGGAGTTGACTTTCCAGATTAACCAAAATATTATTTTGATCAGGCAGTTGAACCTTGGACCTTGGTTCAACTGGTGCTTTAGTCTGTCGGGTCTTGGGTTCCTTAGACTTTTGAGGTAAAGGCTTGTTACCAGTGGCCTTTTTGACTGGAGCTTTAGCCTGTTTGGCTCCAGTTTTAACCTCAAAGGGGGTGGTCTCATTGGTTTCAGTTTCAACAGCTTCAGGTTGATCATAAGGTGTTTCAACCTGGAGAGCTGGAGGCAATGCATGAAGATCTGGTATGAGAGCTGCCATCTCCAGATCTCCAGATTTCCATGCATTCTTCTGGGCATCTATAGTTCTAGAAAATGCATCATAGTTTTTGCCAGATGCTTTTACCCATGACTTGATAATCTTTTGTTCTTTTTCAAGATCAGAAAATAGTTTTTGATTATCAAGTTCTAAAGCCTCAATCTTTAAAACTGACTCCTTGAGAGCCAACTGGACACTTTGCAAATCATTTAGTTGTGGTTTAACATTGTTCAGTTCAATTAGGATAGTGTCAAGATATCTTTCACTATCAGCTCTTACAGTTTCCACAAATGCCAAATCACCACTTAATGATTCAGCCAGGTCCAGTTTTAGTTCAGGGTCAACCTGGTTATCATAGTCACATACCTTCTTCAGTATGATGTCCACCCATCTTCCAGAGATGACATCTTCTTTCACCACGTGTTGCTGTTGTTGATCTTCCAAGGCCATGAAACACATGTCCCTTTCCTCTTCTTCATCGTCAGATGAGTCATCAGAGTACTCCCATTTTCCCTCAGTTTGTGTCATTAAGCACTGATCCTTTTTCTTTTCCATGGACAGGAGGGCAATCTGGGCCTTAAGCTTCTTGTATTTAGCTTTGTAGCTATCATCAGGCCGATTGAAATTTGGGATAGAGGGGCCAGTTTGGTTGTTCAACTGACTAGATCTGCATTCCTTCATAAAATGACCTTTCTTTCCACACTTATAGCATGTAAGATTGGTCTTATCCAGAGAGCTGGAGCTGGAAGCATTGTTGGGGCCATTAAATCTTTTGGATTTATGCTTAAACCTATTAAAGGTTTTAGCAATCATGGCGACCAGATCATCATCGTCAGTTTCATTACAACCATCACTGTTTTCAGTGGTCAGTCCAGAGTTTAAGAAACTGTTCAACATCTCCTTCATCGAGTGTACCTGGACACTCTCTGCAGACATTAAAGCAGCACAAGGTCGCTCAGTTGCACTAGCAACCTTGGGACTCTGGGCATGGTTCATGGCATCTTGCTCAGCCACAAGTCTTGCAGCATTATTATCTTCAGTGAATCTGAAGGCTCCATAGAGCGATGCAAGAGTATGAGTGTGCAAGGTTTTACCTTGTCTCAGGACAAGAACCATGTTTTCCCATTTAGAAGGAAGAATATCACAAAACTTCTCAAGAAGAATATCCTTATCCTTCTCTACACCCAATCCTCTCAACTGATTGATGAGGCTAGAAAATCTGGTGTATGTACCAGTTAGACTTTCATTGGGCAAGGCAAAGAAGGATTCATAGTTCTTGTTCAAAGCAACTTTTCTGGTGACAATAGTGTCATCACCTCCTTCAAATTGAATCACTAATTCATCCCACATAGACTTGGCACTGGGAAACAACACAAGTGTTGGAATTAGGTCTTCAGGGACAGCCCCAAGGATCATGTTTTTCAGTCTGGTGTCCAAGTCCACCAGTCTGCGATCCTCATCAGACCAATGGTCTTCTGGCTTTTCCCTTGAACCTCTTCTTCCAGTTGGATCAAGAAGAGGACTAACCCCAAGGGACATGGGTATATATGGTCCATCCTTAAGGATTTTCAACATATACCTTTCAATCCCACCAAAATGCAAAAGCATTCTAGCCTTCCATGTACCGAATGTCTCACTGTTTCCATCAAATTTTGGAACATGAGTGTTAGAGTAGTGTACATGGACATGGTTTGGGGCAGTAGGAGGAGGAGGTTTGGTGTTAACATTTTGAAAAGGTTGTGCATTAGTGTTCGAGGGGTTTTCACCTGAACCAGAACCATCTCCACCTTCAGTAGTGTTCATCTTAGCAGATCTAGGCAAGTTTATTAGCCTTCTGCTCTGATACCACTTGTAAGTCCCAACTCGTTAGATGGTACTACTGAAGACACCTCTATGTCGATGGTGGAGTTACTTTGCAATATATGCACTGAACTGGAGACGACCAGTTGCAGTGTGTATATACCAAGTTCTAGATAGATTACTTATATAAAAGACAATAAGTAAAGAACAATGCAATAATACAAATAACTTGTAAGATAACTTGATGAGACAATATGTATTTTTCAATGTGTAATTTATTTATTGATATTAAACAAATTACAAGGTTGGTGCGGAACCAAGATAATACACGAATGTAAATATCCTAACAACCTATGAAATACAATTGATCTACACTCGGAATTTCTCAAGACAATCGAAACACTTAAAGTTGTGAAATGTTCCTTTTAGTGATTGAGAGAAGATTGCACAAGTTCACCAAGAATATTGCAGGTTTGCAAAGTGTGAATTCTATCGAAGTTTATTCGAAGAAGTGATATTCTTGGTTGTGCAATGACTTGTATTTATAGGCAAAGTTAACATTGAGATGTTAAGTTTAGCCGTACAAATGTGGTTGGGAGCATTTAAGGAATAGCATTTAATTCCTTAAAAAGCAGTGTAAAGTCGCATGTTAAAGTGACTTTACATAACCACCTTTATGTACCTTTTAATACTTAAATAATAAGATAAGGCTTATTATCCGGGTAAAGGTACATAAAACATATAAGTCAATTCCTCGTAATCAGTGTAAAGCTTTGTAAGGGTTTTCCACTAATGGTCTCCAGTTTGTAACTGACTAGAATGCCAACTGGGCTTCGCTGCCATTGCCATTCTCTATCTTCCATTTGTTGTCTTCGACTTCAACTGGAATGCTTCTTCAACTTGGTCAGTTCTCAACTGGAGGAAGTCTTCAGTTGCGTTAACTGTACGGTGCAACTGGACTTCAATATATTTCTCGACAAATCATCTTGGTCACCAGTTTCACTAGTCTCCAGATGCAACTGGTGACTGACAAGTGTGAACTGGTGACTGGCCAGTTCCAGGTGAACTGGTCCTAACAGATTGTCTTTAAGATTTTACTGCTATTTAAATTTATAAAAATGAGTAAATTTATAACAACATGCCTTAATTACGCTCCATTGATTATATAATTTATTAAGTCATTGACTATACTTTTAATTTATAAAAAAAAAATATTTGTATTATTTTCTGGAATTTGGCCATACACCTATACTCATCAAATAGGTCACAAAGAATTTTTAAATGCATATATATTTATATTATTTAAATAAAAGAGAAAGAATAAGAATTTACCACCAAGGTTGATAATGATCACTCCTTAAGTACCTTAACAAAATAAATATAATGTATAAGAATTTTACCATAGGTTTTATATGATAAAACCTTTAAAAAAAATATAGTTAACTTGTATTAGCTTACCAAAATCCAAGAGATCTTTAGGATTAAAGCTTTTGTGAATATAGATTATGGAACTTTGGTTTTTGGGGTGGCATGTAGGTCGACGGCAGGAGCTACAAGGGGGAATTGTTATAGGTTTTTATAACTAAAAATATATATATATATATATATAATATATATATATATATATATATATATATATATATATATATATATATATATATTTGTAAAGATGAGTATTTGAATTGGTTTATAATTGGGATCAATAATTTATTGTAAACAAGAGTTCTAATGAAGTTTTAATTCTTATTGACCGTAAATCACATTTCCGTGATGTATTAGATTGTAACACCCCAAGCCAAGGCTCAGGATATCACGGAAATCATATAGCACAAGGTGGGATTAATGTAGAACATGAACTAAATGCAAATAAAGGATTCAGTGAATCCATACAATAAGATAAACAAGTACCAAAATACATAAGGAGCAAGTAACCAATGAAGTTAACAAATGAACATCAAAAGATGGCTAACGGTCCTAAGTACAATGCAAAAGAAGGCAAATGGATCCTTGATCCATATAAGTCCAAGTCCGGGTTCATCAGCAAGCAAACAATCAAACTCCACATCCTGGATTGACCTAATTACCTGAAAAGTGTACTAAGCATAGTCAACACAAGGTTGGTGAGTTCGTAGTAATGGATCACAAGGAACCATCGTCAGCAATCACAATATGCATAAGGAAGAGTAAGTAATGTCTTACAAGTAGCCTTTATAAGGCACAAAGTCAAGCAAATAGGTAAACCGATAGTAATCTCGTCACATAACAAGCCAATAGTGTATCAACAAGAATGAGGGATGCGTGTCACGATTATGCATAAGTAATACCAACATCAATGAGTATGCGAAGCAATAAGGATGCATAAAGTATATGTGAATGCGGCATGATCAAACAATGCATGAGTGTATATCATGTGTCTCTCAACAATCACCAAAAGTGTACCAGTTCCCCGGGGAGCGAACGACCTCGCACACGTTTCCCATACAAAAGGGGTGCGTACGTTCCCGCTCACGTTTCCCATAGTTTGGGGGGTGCGTGTGAACTCAGTCACATATGCAACGATACCCGCCTGTCATAGCAATGACACAGGCTGCATCTCAAAATCATCGGCGTATATATGTCTATATACCCGGATGTCATGTCACCAACATCTCACAGGATAAGTGTATACATCTATACACTAGGATGTTTGAGTCCTCAACCGAGGGATTATGTACTATGTATGCATGCTTACAATCAATCGAAAATGCATCAATCATAACTCAACAATCACAATACGATGAACATGAACCGACAATCAATATTCGACAAACAGGAGCCAACAATCAATATCAACACCAATTTTATACGTACATACACTTAAGAGGATTCTACTTTCTTCGAGTCCCAGATGCTTATATATAGGGTCACCTGCAGCCTTCCCACCACATCTAAAACCCATTGAAGGCATAACCGACTTCCATGTATGTACGTTTATCCTAATATTAATGGAATACTTAACCAAACATAAACCAAGTCAACCAAACGAAATGAAACGTCACCTCAACCCAACAATCTAAACAAACAATCAATTAATCTACAAATGCAAGTAAACACGTCAAACCTACACTTTCCAGCCCGAATCTCAAGCGAGTAGGGAACTACGAAACTCACCTGATCGGCAAAGAAGTTAAGTTTGATACAAAGTCAAGTTACTGTCGTTCAATGATCACTTCACGTCCAATACCTAAATATCGATCATATACATTCATATCAATACACATAAACACATATTACGTAGTTATTAAATTATTCGGCAAAACCCTAATTAGGTTTCCAAAGTGATTCTCGACATATAGTGACTTCTAGTGTAACACCCCAAGCCGAGGCTCAAAATATCACGGAAATCATATAGCACAAGGTGGAATTACAATAGAACAAGAACTAAATGCAAATAAAGATTCAGTGAATCCATACAATAAGATAAACAAGTACCAAAATACATAAGGAGCAAGTAACCAATGAAGTTAACAAATGAACATCAAAAGATGGCTAACGGTCCTAAGTACAATGCAAAAGAAGGCAAATGGATCCTTGATCCATATAAGTCCAAGTCCGGGTTCATCAGCAAGCAAACAATCAAACTCCACGTCCGGGGATAACCTGGTTACCTGAAAAGTGCACTAAGCATAGTCAACACAAGGTTGGTGAGTTCGTAGTAATGGTCCATAAAGAACCAGCGTCAAAATCACAATGTACGAGTAAAGGCTAGACATGACTTACAGCGAGCCTCTAAGTAGCACAATAACGTCCAACAACAAGATTATACAAGACAAGTAAGTGTATACTATGAATGCACAAATGATATGCGTAT
>CM067174.1:79836431-79885228 GCA_034093135.1 Erigeron breviscapus
ATATTTATTCTAATGTATAACTTTGTAAAACACAAACTTTTTTCATGACAAAACTAGAATATCAATTATTACTTTTAATTCAAAGTATTATCATAATCAGGGAGATAAGAGAGAGACAAATCTAACTCCTGTCCCAGACTCAATGATAGTTGCATAAGCCCAGAATAATGAAATAGCTGAATTTTTATACACAATTCAACAAAATACATCATGTTTCTAACATATTTATTTGTCAAAAATAAAAACTCTTCCAAAAAAAACTGTATCTCCATATTTGTATTTGAAAATGTTACATGCCACAAACTAATCAACTTAGGATCGATAGAGGGTAAAAAATATGGACTAGCTATATATTTTGAAGTTTTGTAAGATCAATTTAGACTATATATTATTACAAGAGCCAACATGTAAATATATATGGTGGGTTTGTGTGATGCTATACAAACTAGTTTTAGAGGGTTTCTTTTAGATCAAATACCATAAGTTGAGGGGCTACAACATTGAATCCATTTTGAAACTCATTTTGACATTTTGGTCCACTCGTGAGTCGTGACCCATTATTATTCGAATAATATGTTTCATGGTCCACTTGCTTCAAGCCAGTATACTATACTGTCTTTCCCACTGCATGCTCATTTGATCATTTTTCGATCATATATATATATATATATATAATTACATCAACTTCGCCCATCTGATTTGAAACAACATATATATGAAGCTGAAGATGTTGGTCTCATGGCTAAGATCGTTATTCGTCGTAATTATGGCAACACTTGTGATTTCAGTCACTGAAGGTGTCCGGCTTCCTCACCGAATTGTGTTGGATACAGATGTTGACACCGATGATTTTTTTGCTATGTTGTATCTTTTGAAGCTTAACAGATCTGAATTTGCCTTGCAGGTTCATTTTTACATTATACTCGTATATAATTTGTGCACGCATATATAAGTATATAACAATCTACTATTGTACTTTCCATAGCCTATTATACATTGGCGGAACGTGACCAATTTGTTTAGGCCAAGACCAAATTAACCACTAGAACTTTAATTTCTCTCTAATTTTTCATTTATCACTTATAAGTTGTCCAACTTTTTCTCATCCTAAATAAGTCATTAGAAGTAAATTTGACACATATATAAAGGGAAAATAAAAGAAATGACTAGTAAGGAACCATAAAAAGTTCCATGGCTTGATTATAAGAGATAAATGAAAAAAGAAAGTTGTTATTTTAGACGGTTAGCTTTTTAATATGAACGAAAACTAAATGAATTATTACCTGTGGATGTAACTAACTATGACCAAATATCTATATTATGTAAAGATCTTGTAAAATGTCTATATCATGTAATGAACTTTTAAATCCCGATTATTGGATGTACTCAGGTATATGTGGCAACCATATAAGTTGCCACGTGTAAGATTTTGATTGGTCAAGTACATCTAATAATCGGGATTTAAAAGTTCATTACATGACATAAACATTTTACAAGATTTTTACATAACATAGACATTTGGTCATAGTTAGTTACATCCATAGGTAATAATCCTTTTTATATATATAGTTGGCAATAATCAAGATTTTCATAAGTAAGTGACCAAATATCTATATTATGTAAAGATCTTGTAAAATGTCTATATCATGTAATGAACTTTTAAATCCCGATTATTGGATGTACTCAGGTATATGTGGCAACCATATAAGTTGCCACGTGTAAGATTTTGATTGGTCAAGTACATCTAATAATCGGGATTTAAAAGTTCATTACATGACATAAACATTTTACAAGATTTTTACATAACATAGACATTTGGTCATAGTTAGTTACATCCATAGGTAATAATCCTTTTTAATATGAACGAAAACTAAATGAATTATTACCTGTGGATGTAACTAACTATGACCAAATATCTATATTATGTAAAGATCTTGTAAAATGTCTATATCATGTAATGAACTTTTAAATCCCGATTATTGGATGTACTCAGGTATATGTGGCAACCATATAAGTTGCCACGTGTAAGATTTTGATTGGTCAAGTACATCTAATAATCGGGATTTAAAAGTTCATTACATGACATAAACATTTTACAAGATTTTTACATAACATAGACATTTGGTCATAGTTAGTTACATCCATAGGTAATAATCCTTTTTATATATATAGTTGGCAATAATCAAGATTTTCATAAGTAAGTTGAGCTGAGATGGGTTAAGTATCCCAGAGTGTAAGTAACTTTGCAACTTTTCCTATTGTGTGTATGCATCAAAAATTTTGAACATTGTATGTAAGTATCTCTCTAAATTAAACACTTAATGTAAAAATGTATACGTGGCAACCATATGAGCTGCCCACGTAGAAGTTTTTGATTGGCCAACGTAAAAATTTTACATTAAGTGTTCAATTTAGCTAGATACTTACATACAATGTACAAAATTTTTGATACTTACATACAATAGGAAAAGTTGTAAAGTTACTTGCACTCCGGGATACTAAACTCAGCTGAGATTAACTGCTACATTTGAAGTGAGGATACTTATTAACTGCTATGCTACTGTAGGCAATAACTATCAACACAAATGCATGGTCCGACGCTGGACATGCAGTAAATCAGATATATGATATCCTTTACATAATGGGGCGGGACGACATTGCTGTTGGTGTAGGAGGTGAAGGTGGAATACTCGAAGATGGTACTATACAACCAAACGTTGGGGGATATATTCCTTTAATTGACCAGGTATGCAATCAGATTCGGTTGGGATTAGTTATTGTTTAACACGGGTGTCTCAACTGTAAAACTGCTAAAGCTAGGCCACATGTTGTTATAGTACCATTGAATTTGAGATAAGTAAATAGATTAGTATCATGTAAGTCTTGTTGATGGAACAAGACCTTATATCAGAAGTTCATTTTAGGCCCCATAAAAGCATGAGACACTGCTGTCGTCTAACGTTAAGTAAGTTAACTTACTATCAGGGGAGTGGTACAGATGGACCTTGTAGATATAGACAGGCTATTCCTGTGGGAGCTGGAGGAAGATTATATAAAGATACGAACTTTGGCTATAGAAAAAGCTTTCTTCCCCAGGTATTTGATTGCTTTTGTTTCTATCAGTTACCTAAAACAGAACCAGGCAAAAGTTGCAATTAGCCCATTTCTAATATTTTTGACTAGTTAAACCATTTACTAATATTTGATTATGAACTAGGGAAACAGGAGATACACACCTCTTGAACAACCTACGGCTCAGCAAGTACTAATCGAAAAGATATCAGATGGTCCCATTAGTCTATTTGTAATAGGAGCACATACAAATCTTGCTATTTTCCTTATGAGTAATCCACATTTGAAGAAAAATATTGAACATATTTATATCATGGGTGGCGGTGTGAGGTCAAAGAACCCGACTGGTTGTTGTCACAAAAATGCAAGCTTATCTTGTAAGCCTCAACAGTGTGGTGATCGTGGTAATATCTTTACCGGCTTCAAAAGTAATCCTTACGCAGAGTTCAACTTTTTTGCTGACCCTTTTGCTGCATACCAGGTAACTAAATGATTATTAGTATGATTTGTACATTGACACTATATTGCTTTCTCCTTCTTGGATCATCTAAAGTATGATGGGGGGGGGCGGGGGGGGGGGGGGGGGGGGGGGGGGGGGGGGGGGGGGGGGGGGGGGGAAGTATGATTCCTATTTTAAACTTGACTTATATCATGGCAGCACATGTGAGCGACAACATTTTCTTATGAATACATATATTCATGTCTGCAGGTTATTCATTCTGGAATTCCGGTTACCCTTGTTCCCCTGGATGCAACAAACACGATTCCCATAACTCGAAACTTCTTTGAGGCATTTGAGCGGAATCAGCATACATATGAGGCACAGTATGCTTTTAAGTCACTGAAGATGGTTAGAGATACTTGGTTTGACGATCAATTCTATGAGGTATCCGCCTTTAAGACGCCCATTAGTTAACTTGTTTAGTCTTGACATATATGAAGTTTTTATTGCAGAGTTATTTTATGTGGGACTCGTTTATGTCTGGTGTTGCCACTTCAATTATGCATAACTTGCACGAAAAACATGGAGAAAACGAATTTGCTTATATGGAGTACGTGAATATTACTGTGGTGACTTCCAATAAACCTTATGGAATCTCGGATGGGTCAAACAAATTCTTAGATAGTCGTAATATTCCAAAATTCAACTTATCGAAAAACGGAGTTCATAGTGGTCATGTTCAAACAGGCATTTGGGATCCATTTTGCCTCAGAATTAACAAGACAGGAAGATGTAAGGTAACTCTTTCCCTCAGCAAGATAATGTGCAATGCTAGTATCTTTTAGGAACTTGAACAAGAACTCAACTGTTTCGTCAACTACATAGATACTGAAACTATAAAAGCAGGATGGTTACACACAGAGAGTCACCGGACCTGATTCAGTGCGTGCATTGGTTGCTACAAGGGCAAAGCCAAATCGTGACAAAAGTAGTTCTCTGGATAGAGAATTTTTTGTTAGTTTTCTAGAAGTAAGTCAATTTTCTTTTATCTGAACATTGTCCGGTTCCCTTCCTTTTAGCTTAACTACAAGAATTGGTAGTTTAAGATTCTTATATGTGATGGGTTGATTTTAGTTGAGTTTTATCTCCAAAGGGTCAAACAAAACTTGTTAGCCAAATGGGAAACAGGTCAAAGGGCCACACAGGTAGAAAGTCATTTGAAATCTATATATAATGCATACAAGTATATAACCTTCTAAATCGTTTTTTGTTGAAGGATTTGAGTTATTATTGAAATATTGCAGAGAAATTTGTGTTTATAACCATAATCAGCATGTTAACTAATTTTAAAAAATGGTAAGGACAAGTCAGATGGCAATGTGACAAGGATTAACAGGGATCTCGTTTCATAGGGAATGAAGTTATGTCCCCATCCCTGACCCCAACAGGGTTTGGAGATTCTATCGGGGAATCAGGGACCCATTACCCATACTAAAGACTTTATGTTTCAACCTTAACCCGTTTGAATCGTTACCCGGCCATTTCAGCTTGCCACCTTTGTTATTATATTAGTACATTTGAGGGCCAATTGTTGAACATACTTTTAAGCTCATCAGTTTGCTGTAAATTGTCATAATATGACCATATGCAACTATGTTTTAACAATATGCATATACCAGGTACTAAACCGACAACAAAATAAAGGCAGATTCAACTTTACATCTCAATTTCCTTATTACAAAGAAGTACTCTACAAACCAGATTTTAAGGGGAAAAAACTAGGAAAGACTGTCGTGTTTGACATGGATATGAGTGCTGGTGATTTTTTGGCTCTCCTTTATCTCCTGAAAGTACCTATCGAGACAATGAATCTTAAGGTATTGTCTTTTTCAATGTATGGTATCCAATATTCCATGCAGTTTTTACTGTGAGTTAATGAATGCTTGTATATGAAGACAGGAATGATATCTGCAGTATCTTCCTTTCATTTTTATCTTTTCACATTTTATCCAGGCAATACTAGTAACTCCAACAGGCTGGGCAAATGCAGCAACAATAGATGTCATATACGATTTGCTACATATGATGGGTCGTGATGATATCCCTGTTGGTTTAGGGGATTCATTTGGTTTGAACCAGTCTTACCCAGATGACCCCAGTGTTGGCAACTGCAAGTACTCAAAGGTTATACCCCATGGAAGTGGTGGCTTATTAGACGCTGACACACTCTTTGGACTTGCTCGTGATCTACCAAGAAGCCCAAGAAGGTACACATACTTTCATCAACAGGTTTGCTCAACAAACCCTTGCTGTGGAAGTCTTTGGGCTGTAGCTATTTGCTAACGGGTAAGATATAGATATCTAGAATTGGAACGGGTCAAATGGGCATGATATGTTAAAACATGTCAAAATTCGTTTAATGTATATTCAAATGCTATCTTTTCATATTATAGTATTCAAAATCCAAGAAATTGGACAAAGTGTGTTGTCGAGTTAATCAAACCCGAAAAGGCCCTGTTTGACAAGTGTTATAAAAATCCATTTTTTTACCGAAACCCAATTTACCCATTATCCACCCATCCTAGGCCTGCTGTTTCACCACCTCTACCTATGCTGTTGGCCTGTTGCCATCTTATATGGATCTACAAATGATATTATTTTTCTAGGTATACAGCAGAAAATTCTGTTGAGTTTGGAGCACCTCGGACTACTGATTTCCCTGAACTTAGACAACCACTAGCACTAGAAGTTTGGAAATCAGTAGTGAAATCTGCTGATCTTGAGTCTAAGATTACCATTCTGACTAACGGACCATTGACAACTTTAGCAAAAATTATACTTGAGGACACAACTGCTAATTCAATCATCCAGGTTAGTGGATTTAAATAAAGTTCACCATTTTAGTATCGTTAAGACGATGCAGTTGAGATCACAAACTTGATTGCAGGAGGTAATTATTCTAGGAGGACATGTGGACTGCGGTAACAAAGACAAGGGAAATGTCATCAATGTTCCTTCAAACAAATATGCTGAACTAAACATGTTTCTAGACCCTTTAGCAGCAAAAGTGGTATTTGATTCAATGCTTGATATCACACTCATTCCTCTTACCACACAACGAAAAGTCAGTTCATTTCCACAGATTATAGAAGCGTTGAACCTGAAGAACAAGACACCAGAAGCTCATTTCAGCCAGCGTCTACTCACAAGTCTGTATCACCTGCAACAAAGAAACCATAGATATCGACATATGGTATTTCTTTCTGACAACCTCAATCGCAATGCTTATATGTACATGGAGCAGTTTTGACCCGCTTACCTAAGAATGGGTCATTTGACATTTGTTTTATTTCAAGCGGGTCAAAGAGTCAACATATTTTTTATAAAAAACTTGAAAGAAAACGGGTCGGATGGGTTGAGCGGTTCAAAAGTTGTGCAAAATGTTTTATTTTACATGAAGCCTACTAAATCAATTATTTTAGAAACATGCTAAAATGATATATACTTTGTTAATCATATGTGACACTCTAATTAAAAAATCAAAAACCTATAACTTGTGAATACAAAGCGAGTCCGGTGAGCGTCAACCCAACCCATGAGCCTCCAACCAGATATGTACCAAAAAAAACTCGTTTTGTCCTGTTACACAACCCAGTAACCCACCCATTTTGCCACCTCATTTTTTTTAGATACCTATGTGGCTCAATAACTCCTTTTTAAAAAATGTAGGATATGTTCTTGGGGGAGATCCTTGGAGCAGTAATCTTGAATGATCAGCAAACCTTAAATCCTGCCTACCAAGTCAAACATCTTAAGATTCATGCAACAGGACTAGCATCTAAAGATGGACAGATTATAATCGATACTGAACAAAGGAAATCATTCAAAGTACTGGTGAAGTTCGACCACATATCCTATTACAACATTTTTGCAGATCGCCTTGCTAACGACAAACAATCAGCTGTTATTGGAAGCTTTGATGACCAAAAAAGAATTTGGAGCACAAGGCATCCTAGAGCAGGAAGAAAAAACTTGAGGGACTGGAAAACATAGATACTGTTCAGAATGACGAGACAGCCTCCGCTAGATGACATTTATTTACATGTAAATATTTATAAAGCCATGGGATATACGATTTTGGAGTCCTAATGGATTGTTAGTTTGATCTTTAAACATTAAGGGGAACCAATATTTACATACATTAGGAACAAAAAAGGAAAGAGAAAAGAACATTGATTTAAAGATGTTGAAACATATACACAAGTAGTTTCTTTGTGTGCTTAATACTTGGATTAAAAGTAGTGACAGATTTGGGATTTCATGTAACAAAATAATCCAACCATACAACTCAAATATATAATGGATTGTCCAAAAGACCAGTAGTACAAGAACAATATAGCATCCGATTACAGGTTAAAAACACATTCAAATTAAAACTTAACATTCAATTACCGGTTCAAAACACATACCGAAACTAAACTTTTACAGTTACTCTCTACTTTGAAAGTTAAGCAAAATATCATCATGGCTAATCTTAGAGAATACATCACTCTCTACATAAGTGACTAAACGATCATTTAACAGCTGATCACCTGTATTTTTGCGCAGCTCACTCTTCACATAAGCCATTTCCGAGAAGGCTCTTTTTACGCCAGCAGTTGTGATGGGGAGGATCAAGGCCAACTTGATAAGTAAATAAACAAGATTGAACACCTCATGTTTTTCGGTCATCACTAGTTTCTTAGAGAGGTCTCTTAGATCCTTCAATCCAGCAAACGTATCATCTTTCCTCATTTCGTAAATATACTTGTCAAGTTGATCATTAAGATGAAGCAAGTCAACACTTGAAAACTCGTTAGGATAAAACTCGGCAAGTCTAAGCAGCTTTTGCTTATCAAAGGAACGGAAATGATTGACAGGGCTCAAGCTCCCCAGACAAACAAGTAACTCCATAGTTACCTCATCAAATCGACTGTTGAGTTCTTGGATATGAAAGTCAACAGTTGCATAAAATTCCTCAACTTGATAATGATGAAGGTATGTAGTCTTTAGTTCCTCGCCTCTTCTTCTTGACAAAGGAACATACATATCTTCCATATTAGGAACTTTAATTTCATTTTCATTGCAAAAGGAAATGACCGAACCTAAGACAGCTTCCCATCCACCGTCTCTTATTTCGTGTAATCGTTCAGTGACCGACTTCACAAGTGACATTGCAGTGGCAAATTCTTCATCTTTTTTCTGTAAGACAATGTTTAGTTCATTTGTAACCTCAAATATTGTCTTCATCACATGTGCCATGAAAACAAAGTCAAAAGACAGAACTGCATCACAAGCAACACGAAACTCAAATCGATCAAATGCCCTTGAAGAATTATCCTGAATCATGTCAAGCATATCAAGTATCACTTGATAAAACTCAATGAAATTTAAAACCAGCTTATGGTATGGCCGCCACCAGGTGTAACATCCGTGAGTTTTGACCCGTTGACTTTATGTGTAATTTGGCTAACAATTTGAGTTAATGAAACATTTGGGTCGTTTGTGACTAAATGACAATGTGGTATGTTTAATTGGGTCGATAGAATGATTTAATCGGTGTTTAAATGTATAACGATTTGTATTTTGGCTTGAGAAGGAAACGGGTCGACCCGTGGGCTATCCACGACCCACCAGCCCCATGACCCATTCCCTCCCCTTATCTCTCCCTTCACCACACATTTCTATCTCTTCTCTCTTTTCTTCTTTCTCTTTTTCTCTCTAAGTTAAAAGCAAGAACACCCTTCTCATTTCTTCTCTTCTCTAGCATCTTTTGGTGTTTTGGGTTTAGATTAACTCGAGAATCATTGTCATCTTCATCTCATTATCGTCTAAGCAAAGGATTTCATTTCTTAGTTCAAGGTTTTACTCATTTTGGCTAAATTCGGGTTTGAGCTCAAGAAGAAAGTTTTGGTAAGTTAAAACTATCCCATATTAATCATTTTATGTTGTTGAACCTATTTTTAGTTAAATCTAAACATGTTTGGGTCTTGAATCGAACCAAAAACGGATTTTTAATCATTTAGGGTTAGAAATGGGTCACGAATGATTTTGGAGAAGAAATGATGTTATGAATCGAAACTAAGATGTGGGTTATGTTTATTTATGTTGAAATATGTTTGTTTAAGCTTCAAAATGAGTCTTGGAACATCACTAGACGATTTGGTGGTCGAAAATGGGGTTTGGGTGAAGTTTGGATCGTGTTTTAGACTCAAAAATCTGCAGATTTGTGCCCAGTCGCGCCGCGACCTGGACCACTCGCGCCGCGAGTTTTGTGTCCAGTTGGTCAGAACTTTTTCTCGTGCCACACCTCGTGCCGCGAGGTGTCGCCGCGAGTTTTGCCTGTTTTGCGCGTCAGTTTTCAAACGTCAATAACTTTCGATCCGTAAGTCCAATCAAGTCATATGACCTATCGTTGGAATCGTGAGAGAGTCTACTTTCTCATAGTATCATCCTTTCGAAGTGAATCCACTTCCATTTCCAAAAATGTCGTGTTAAAGTGTCCTTGCTTATGTCGGTAGGACCATAAAGGCGTTTGAGTGTCGTGGCATGACCAAGTCGAGTCCCGATTGTCATTCATAGTTGATTTACTCTTCTAAAACCTAAATAGGGTTTGACACGTGATTTGTAATATATATGTTAATAGGTGACGAACGCTAAGCGATTGTTGGACGTTATAACTCGATTATAACTTGTACTTAGCTTGCATATCCAATCAAGGTGAGTTCCGTAACTCCCTACTCCTTTGAGATTCGGGCTGAAAAGTGTAAAACTTGCGTGTTTACTTACGTTGTTGATTGATTGATTGATTGATTTGGTTTAAATGTTGGATTGATGAGACAGATTATCACGTTTGATTGACTTGGTTTATGTTTTGTTAAGTATTTCATTAATGTTAGGATAGACGTACATACATAGAAGTCGGTTTTACCTTCAATGAGTTTTAGATGTGGTGGGAAGGCTGCAGGTGACCCTATACATAAGCATCTAGGACTCGAAGAAGGTAGAATCCTCCTAAGTGTGTGTACGTATAGTATAGTTTGGTTTGAATTGTGATTATTGGTTTATGATTGACGAATATTGATTGTTGGTTTATGACAGACGATTTGTGATTGATGCATATACGATTGATTGTAAGCATGCATACGTAGTTACATAACCCCTCGGTTGAGGACTCAAACATCCAAGTGTATAGATGTATACACTTAATCTGTTAGATGTTGGTGACATGACTCCAAGTATATAGACATATATATCTCGATGATTTTGAGATACAGCCTTGTTCATTGCGATGACAAGCGGGTATCGTTTCATAGGTGACTTGAGTTCACGCATAAGATAGGCATGTTGGCTTATTTATGCATTCGGCACTTGTATTGATTTTACATCATTTGTGCATACTTATTACACATTTACTGATATTTGTGTAATCTCGTTGTGGATGTTATTGCGTTACTTAGGGGCACAAAGTAAGTTGTATTACGCCTCTATTCTTGTATTGTGATTAATGACGATGGTTCCTTGTGGACCATTACTACGAACTCACCAACCTTGTATTGACTATGCTTAGTACACTTTTCAGGTAATTAGGTTAATCCAGGACGTGGAGTTTGATTGTTTGCTTTCTGTTGAACCCGGACTTGGACTTATATGGATCAAGGATCCATTTGCCTTCTTTTGCATTGTACTTAGGACCGTTAGTCATCTTTGATGTTGTTCCTTTTGTAAACTTTGATGACTATTTGTTTCTCATACTTTATGTACTTGAATTATCTTGTTTATGGATTCACTGGATCCTTTGTTTGCATTTAGTTCATGTTCTACATTAATCCCACCTTGTGCTATATGATTTCCGTAATATTTCGAGCCTTGGCTTGGGGTGTTACAGAATGGTGGCCTATGTGTGGTCGTAGAGAATTAGGCGGTTTGACCTAGACTACGGCTTAAATTAAAACTCTTCATATAGCATGCATGGTTAGGAAATTTGTGTGCAATGTGAATTATGTGAATCCCCGTGTGAGTTCGTAGTTAAGACCACTTGTGTCATAATTTGAATTCAATGAAAGGAATGTGGAATGTGGTTAATATGGTTTATTGTTGTTATTAGTTGAAGCTAATTTGATGATTTAGAGCAAAATGAAGTTATTCCATTAACTTAGTATAATATCGTGGCAACCCTAAAAGAACCCGATCAACTCTTTTATGGTTACCCAACATTATAACAAGTTAATGACATCGTGGATTGTGCACGTGTGGCTTAAAGTATAATAAGGAACCGATATGCTTAATGAAAGTTGATTAGGTGGAGGGTTAGCCATTGGTACACCCTGTATACATACCTGGTCAATAACTAGAGAGCATATCGAATTCGAATTATACTTTGAATCATTCGTGTTAGTTATTTGATTGCATGATGTATTGAACATGATTACTTGAATTAATAATAGTCAATTGTAATGAATTCGACATGATGATATGCTAAGTAACAATCCCATAGGATTCTAGCACTCTTGCCTTAGCATAATGATATGAAATGAGTAAGTGGTATCGGTATGAAAGCATTGAAAATATGTTGGTAATAGAAACCCAAACCGAATGTGTATAATCTAGACAAAGATCTCTTTGAAACTCATGTTGCGTACTGTCTCATTCGATTGACTCGAATAGTCTTATCCAGCAGACTTATATGGATTCCTTGACTATCTTTTCAGAATTTGACATGTCTGACGGAGCTAGCTCTTATGCTGTTGATCCTGGTACTCCTCAAGTTCCAGTTGTAGCAAACCCCATTCCTCGTGTTCCCCACTCTTCTGAAGAGGAACAATTTGAGGCTTCGGGCAATGAGTCTCACCCCATCAATCTGGTGTCAACATCCAGTGAATCTGGAAATGAACATGTATCTATTCATGTTCAACCATCTCTGTCACCGGTAGCTCCATATCAGAGGAGGACTACCGAGGGAGCTCGTCTGCCTTATGCTCCTCGAGACCCTAATGCTCCTGGTCCTTCTACACCGGTTCAGGACAACCATGTGTTTGGTCCTTCATTCCTCCTGGGCGATCCGTATGCTGCGGGTCCCTCTAGAGTGCCTGTTTACAATCCCAATGCTGCTGAAGTGATGCCAGTTGCTGATGCAACTGATAGGTCGAAATATTATCTCCGACAAATGTTAAGGATGAACAACTCTCTCATCCGTACTAGAGAGGCTATAGAGAATCAAGCTCAAGCGTTGAATGGAGCTTATCTTCAGGCTTCTGATGCTATGACGGTTGCTAAGGAAGGGAAGGAGACTGTTAGAACGTTGATCTGCATGCTGTCAGTTGTGGTGACCTTGGTTGTGGCCTTGCTTATTGTTGTTCTTTTCAAAATGTAATCTTGTAGTAGTTATGTATTGTAAGCCTAGAACTTATAACAACTCGTACTCTTGTACTTTGAGTTGTAGTCTATCTGTTGTGGATGTAGTTCCCACACGTCTTTAAGTCGTATTACTCTGATTATGTAGTCTATCGTTGTGGATGTAGTTCCCACATGTTTTGAATCGTACCTGTTAGACTATGTAAATTTTGGACCTCAATGAAATACGATCGTCTTTTTGGCTTACATACTTGTTCGAAACTATGTCAATTACTCATTCATAACTCTAGAAATATGATGTTCCATATTTTCTTGTCTTGTCTAGTACATGAATTCATACAAATTGACAATTTGTGAATCGCATGGTGCTGTCATCTGTCTTGCAAAGCCACTTTCTGATTAACCTTTCAAGGAAATCTCTGGTTCCTCTAATTCTAAAGTCTTTAGTGCTACCATCACAAACGTAGAATTGAAGACTGTTCCTATTGTTTGTGAATTTTCCGATGTTTTTCCGGATGACTTACCGGGATTACCTCCAACTTGTGAACTTGACTTTCGTATTAACCTTATCCCCGAAGCCGCGCCCGTAGCAAAAACTCCCTATAGATTAGCTCTAACCGAAATGCAAGAGCTACAAACTCAACTCAAGGAACTCCAAGAGAAGGGTTTCATTCGCCCTAGTCAATCTCCTTGGGGTGCTCCTGTTCTCTTCGTCAAAAAGAAAGACGGGTCCTTTAGAATGTGTATCGACTACCGGGAATTAAACAAGCTCACAGTGAAGAACCGGTATCCCCTCCCTAGAGTCGATGACTTATTTGACCAACTTCAAGGTGCTAAGCACTTCTCTAAAATCGATCTTCGCTCGGGTTATCATCAACTTCGGGTACATGAAGATGATATCCCCAAGACGGCTTTTCGCACAAGGTATGGTCATTTTGAATTCACCGTGATGCCCTTCGGGTTGACTAATGCACCGGCGGTGTTCATGGACTTGATGAACTGGGTGTGTCAACCATACTTAGACAAGTCTGTCATTGTGTTTATTGATGACATACTTGTATACTCGAAGACAAAGGAAGAGCATGTTGAGCACTTGCGCAAGGTGCTTGAACTACTAAGGAAGGAGAAATTGTATGCTAAATTCTCCAAGTATGAGTTTTGGTTAGAAGAGGTCCACTTTCTTGGTCACGTAGTGAGCAAGGATGGTATTCACGTGGACCCAAGCAAGATTGAAGCGGTCAAGAATTGGAGAAGACCCAAAACGCCATCCGAGATCCGTCAATTCCTTGAATTGGCGGGTTACTATAGAAGATTTATTGAAAATTTCTCCCGTATTGCACAACCACTCACTCTCTTGACTCAAAAGGAGAGAAACTTTGAATGGGGCGAAAGACAAGAAAACGCCTTCCAAACTCTTAAAGATATGCTATGTGACGCTCCTATTTTGACGCTACCGGATGGAATTGAAGATTTTGTTGTTTATTGTGATGCATCGGGACAAGTTTTGGGTTGTGTTCTTATGCAAAGGGGAAAAGTCATTGCTTATGCCTCTCATCAATTGAAGGTGCATAAGAAGAACTACCCGACCCATGATTTGGAATTGGGAGCGGTTGTGTTTGCTTTAAAGTGTTGGAGACATTATCTCTACGGCACCAAATGTGTGATTTATACCGATCACGAAAGTCTTCAATACATCTTTAACCAAAGTGAATTGAATATGAGGCAAAGACGTTGGCTTGAACTGTTTAGTGATTATGATTGTGACATCCGTTATCATCCGGGCAAGGCAAATGTAGTAGCCGATGCCTTGAGTAGAAAGGAGAGAGTGAAACCAAGACGGGCTAGAGCTATGAGCCTCACGGTGGGGCCAAATATTTGTGACCGGATCATTGAAGCCCAAATTCAAGCCACCCTACCGGAAAACTTTGGAAATGAGAACCTTGATGGCATGGAGCAACAATTCGATAGAAAAAGTGATAACGGACTATACTTGGTTGAAAGACTTTGGGTTCCTATCTTCGGTAACTTAAGAACACTTATTATGAATGAAGCTCGTCAATCGCCTTATTCGGTCCATCCCGGGTCGGATAAGATGTACTTTGATTTGAAAAACTTGTATTGGTGGCCGGGCATGAAGCGTGATGTGGCTAAGTATGTGAGTGAGTGTCTTAATTGCTTACAAGTTAAAGCCGATCACAAAAAGCCCCCCCAGATTGTTGGTACAACCGGTGATGCCCGAAGGGAAATGGGAACATATTGCCATGAACTTCATTACTAAATTACCGAAGACGAGAAACGGTCGTGACACGATTTGGGTGATAGTAGATCGGTTAACGAAGTCGGCTCACTTTTTAGCCATTCGTGAAACCGATAAGCCTGACACTTTGGCTCGTTTGTACATTAAGGAAGTGATATCTAAGCATGGAGTGCCGATTTCTATCATTTCAGATAGGGATACCCGTTTCAAATCAAATTTTTGGGAAGCTTTTCAGCGAGCAATGGGTACTCGTCTTGACATGAGCACGACGTTTCATCCTCAAACGGATGGACAAACCGAGAGAACCATTCAAACATTAGAAGACATGTTAAGGGCTTGTGCAATCGAGTTTGGTGGAAGTTGGGAAGACCATTTGCCGCTAGTTGAGTTCTCGTACAACAATAGCTACCATGCCACCATCTAAATGGCGCCCTTTAGAGCATTGTATGGTAGGGCATGTCGTTCTCCTCTAGCTTGGGCGAAAATTGGTGAGAGTCGACTTATCGGGCCGGAAATTGTGGTTGAAACGAAAAAAGTGATTTCTCAGATTAAGGAGAAGTTGCAATTGGCCCGTGAACGTCAAAAGAAGTATGTCGATGTGAGGCGGAGACCGTTAGAGTTTGAAATTGGTGACTATGTACTTTTGAAAGTGTCACCTTGGAAAGGTGTAGTACGTTTTGTGAAGCGGGGTAAACTTGGGCCGAGGTATATTGGTCCTTTCAAGATTCTTGAACCGGTTGGAAAGGTTGCCTATCGATTAGAATTGCCACAAGAGCTTAGTGGGGTACATGATGTGTTTCATATTTGTAACCTACATAAGTGTTTGGCGGACCCTACACATCATGTGCCCATGGACGAGGTTAAGGTGGATTCGAATCTAAATTTTGTTGAAGAGCCGGTAGAGATCTTGGACAGTCAAGTCAAGAAGCTCAAGAATAAACGTTACACAATTATTAAAGTTAGATGGAATGCTAGACGTGGAGCCGAGTTCACTTGGGAAAGAGAGGATCACATGAAGTCAAAGTATCCGCAAATTATTTAGTAATTAGTGTTTTGTTGAATTTCGACGGGGGAATAATGTAACATCCGTGAGTTTTGACCCATTGACTTTATGTGTAATTTGGCTAACAATTTGAGTTAATGAAACATTTGGGTCGTTTGTGACTAAATGACAATGTGGTATGTTTAATTGGGTCGATAGAATGATTTAATCGGTGTTTAAATGTATAACGATTTGTATTTTGGCTTGAGAAGGAAACGGGTCGACCCGTGGGCTATCCACGACCCACCAGCCCCATGACCCATTCCCTCCCCTTATCTCTCCCTTCACCACACATTTCTATCTCTTCTCTCTTTTCTTCTTTCACTTTTTCTCTCTAAGTTAAAAGCAAGAACACCCTTCTCATTTCTTCTCTTCTCTAGCATCTTTTGGTGTTTTGGGTTTAGATTAACTCGAGAATCATTGTCATCTTCATCTCATTATCGTCTAAGCAAAGGATTTCATTTCTTAGTTCAAGGTTTTACTCATTTTGGCTAAATTCGGGTTTGAGCTCAAGAAGAAAGTTTTGGTAAGTTAAAACTATCCCATATTAATCATTTTATGTTGTTGAACCTATTTTTAGTTAAATCTAAACATGTTTGGGTCTTGAATCGAACCAAAAATGGATTTTTAGTCATTTAGGGTTAGAAATGGGTCACGAATGATTTTGGAGAATAAATGATGTTATGAATCGAAACTAAGATGTGGGTTATGTTTATTTATGTTGAAATATGTTGGTTTAAGCTTCAAAATGAGTCTTGGAACATCACTAGACGATTTGGTGGTCGAAAATGGGGTTTGGGTGAAGTTTGGATCGTGTTTTAGACTCAAAAATCTGCAGATTTGTGCCCAGTCGCGCCGCGACCTGGACCACTCGCGCCGCGAGTTTTGTGTCCAGTTGGTCAGAACTTTTTCTTGTGCCACACCTCGTGCCGCAAGGTGTCGCCGCGAGTTTTGCCTGTTTTGCGCGTCAGTTTTCAAACGTCAATAACTTTCGATCCGTAAGTCCAATCAAGTCATATGACCTATTGTTGGAATCGTGAGAGAGTCTACTTTCTCATGGTATCATCCTTTCGACGTGAATCCACTTCAATTTCCAAAAATGTCGTGTTAAAGTGTCCTTGCTTATGTCGGTAGGACCATAAAGGCGTTTGAGTGTCGTGGCATGACCAAGTCGAGTCCCGATTGTCATTCATAGTTGATTTACTCTTCTAAAACCTAAATAGGGTTTGACACGTGATTTGTAATATATATGTTAATAGGTGACGAACGCTAAGCGATTGTTGGACGTTATAACTCGATTATAACTTGTACTTAGCTTGCATATCCAATCAAGGTGAGTTACGTAACTCCCTACTCCTTTGAGATTCGGGCTGAAAAGTGTAAAACTTGAGTGTTTACTTACGTTGTGATTGATTGATTGATTGATTGATTTGGTTTAAATGTTGGATTGATGAGACGGATTATCACGTTTGATTGACTTGGTTTATGTTTTGTTAAGTATTTCATTAATGTTAGGATAGACGTACATACATAGAAGTCGGTTTTACCTTCAATGAGTTTTAGATGTGGTGGGAAGGCTGCAGGTGACCCTATACATAAGCATCTAGGACTCGAAGAAGGTAGAATCCTCCTAAGTGTGTGTACGTATAGTATAGTTTGGTTTGAATTGTGATTATTGGTTTATGATTGACGAATATTGATTGTTGGTTTATGACAGACGATTTGTGATTGATGCATATACGATTGATTGTAAGCATGCATACGTAGTTACATAACCCCTCGGTTAAGGACTCAAACATCCAAGTGTATAGATGTATACACTTAATCTGATAGATGTTGGTGACATGACTCTGAGTATATAGACATATATATCTCGATGATTTTGAGATACAGCCTTGTTCATTGTGATGACAGGCGGGTATCGTTGCATAGGTGACTTGAGTTCACGCATAAGATAGGCATGTTGGCTTATTTATGCATTCGGCACTTGTATTGATTTTACATCATTTGTGCATACTTATTACACATTTACTGATATTTGTGTAATCTCGTTGTGGATGTTATTGCGTTACTTAGGGGCACAAAGTAAGTTGTATTACGCCTCTATTCTTGTATTGTGATTAATGACGATGGTTCCTTGTGGACAATTACTACGAACTCACCAACCTTGTGTTGACTATGCTTAGTACACTTTTCAGGTAATCAGGTTAATCCAGGACGTGGAGTTTGATTGTTTGCTTGCTGTTGAACCCGGACTTAGACTTATATGGATCAAGGATCCATTTGCCTTCTTTTGCATTGTACTTAGGACCGTTAGTCATCTTTGATGTTGTTCCTTTTGTAAACTTTGATGACTATTTGTTTCTCATACTTTCTGTACTTGAATTATCTTGTTTATGGATTCACTGGATCCTTTGTTTGCATTTAGTTCATGTTCTACATTAATCCCACCTTGTGCTATATGATTTCCGTAATATTTCGAGCCTTGGCTTGGGATGTTACACCAGGTACAACTCAACCTCTCCAAGCTGCCAATGTTTTGATTCAAATATCTGGCAACTTCAATTGGAACATCCTCAAAAGCTTGTGAAACTTCTTCAAACTGACTTTCTTTTGAAATTTCGCTATCCTTCCAAGAAACTCCAAGCACATTTGTCAGATAATTAAGGCTATAATAAAACATATTTAAACAATCGACTTTCTGTCGAGAAATTGCAACAAGTGTCGTTTGAAGTTGATGGACAAAACAATGACTATAATATGCTGACTGAGTTTCTTCCATAATCAAGTGCCTGAGACCACCGATGTCCCCTTGAATATAGCCGCTTAGCCCATTATAACTTTGCCCACGGATCTTAGACGAACTCAAAGAATGCTTCCCTAGCAAAGAATAAATTGCATCTCTAAGAGATAAAGTCGTGCCATCCTTGACATTTTCAACACCAAGAAATCTTTCTACCACATCTCCCTCTTTGTTAACATACTGCAAACACAAAGCAACTTACCGGTCTTCTGATACATCGAAATATTCATCCACCAATATGGCAAAGTAGTCACCAGCAATGTCTTTTACAATGGCTTTAGTTGTTTCTTGTGCACACGAGTTGGTCATATCTTTATGAACTAAAGAAGCATTCTCTATTGCAGCTTCATCAATACTCTCATCATATTTGGCCAACAATTTTAAAAGCCCAACAAAATTCGCCTCTATGCTTAAACCTTCATCCTCATCCTCATGGCCGTGAATTTCCAAACCTTGTTTTAAAAGATACCTCAAACAAAGAAGAGGAGCAAGTAACGGAGGTCGATTCTCTTTTCTAGTAGAGTATTCAAGAACAATTTTCATCAACTGACCGAAATTGGAGGGATCATTTTCCCAAAACTGCATTTGATTTTCAGGAGTAAGATCAAATATAGAACTAATTGTTCCCATTTCGGTATCTTGAGTTTCCTGGTCAAGCCCATTCTCCCTTTCACTTGAAGAATCGCCTAATGAGGACGACAAACCATCTTCGGTCTTTCTTTTGTTTTTAACATTAAAATATGAATCCAGTGTCCCCTGTTTCATTTTCTTCTGATCTCCATTCTCATTCATTTTCTAGTACAAGAATCCATATACACACAAGCAATGATTTAGAAATCCACTAAACTATAATCCAATGATTCTAGCACATTGTTAACATGTTATACACAACAAACTATAGAGTATAGACTATGGATGGTTTGCTACTTATTTTGCATATAATTCATAAAAGGTATTATACTATTATTATGCATAACTTTACATTTTCCTTTGTCCCATTGGCTTGTTATTTAGTGGGCCATAGTGTTTGAACAAAGAAACTATGAACAGATTAAAGCGGAAGCAAATCGAGAGATAATTTAGATATTTGGGAAAATTATTTCTGTATTATTAATCTAAAATATACAATATACAAGTTTAAATATATGTTAACCGCCTAAACTATTAGTTAGACATATTTACATCTTAGGTCCCTACAGTTACAACTTGTACAAAACTAACTCAAACTATCTTAATATATATACATTCCATATACCCCCCTCAAGTTGGAACTTCTTGTAAACCCAACTTGTGACTTAAAATCGAATGTTGAGAAGAACCCAAGGCTTTAGTCATCAAATCTGCAAGTTGAAGATTTGTTGGAATATAAGCTGTCTGAAGAAAGCCCTCCTGAACTTTGTCCCTGGTGAAATGACTGTCAATATCAAGGTGTTTCGTTCGTTCATGATAACAAGGATTAGCAGCAATCTGTTGTGCAGCCTTATTATCACAGAAAAGAGTTAATGGCACTTGAACTGCAATGTGTAAATCCCTTAACAAATAAGTCAACCATATCAGCTCACAAGTTGTGGATGCCATGCTCCTATATTCAGCTTCAGTGGAAGATCTTGACACAGTGGCCTATTTCTTTGTCTTCCAAGATACCAAAGAATGTCCCAAAAATATACAATATCCTGTTAGTGATTTCCTTGTCATAATGCAGGAAGCCCAATCAGCATCACTAAATCCAGTCACCTTGAGATTAGTCTGGACAGGATAGAATAAGCCTTTGGAAATAGACCCTTTTAAGTATCTCAATAGATGTAATGCAGCAGTCATATGTGGTAATTTTGGACTAGAAACAAACTGACTTAGATGCTGCACTGCATAAGAAATGTCTGGCCTAGTCATTGAAAGATATAACAACCTGCCAACTAGTCTTCTGTATGATTCAGGATCTGACAAGGGTTCACCTTTGTCTAAGGAAAGCTTGAGATGACTAGGTAAAGGAAAAGACACTGGTTTGGCACCAGTCAAGCCTGCATCTTTCAAAAGATCCAGTGTATATTTTCTTTGATTCAAATAAGTGCCTTTTTCAGTTCTGCACAGTTCAATACCCAAAAAATATCTTGCCAATCCCAGATCCTTGATGGTGAACTTTTTATCCAATGCCAACTTTGTTTTAAGAATTTCATTATCTGAACTCCCTGTGATTAAAATATCATCCACATATACTAGAGCAGCAGTAAACTCATGATCATTATTATTTTTGACAAATAATGAATAATCATGCTTAGACTGCACAAAACCTAATGAGGCCAAGAACTTTGACAATTTACAAACTTGACCAGGCAATGCCTTCATATATCCTTCTGGAGGCTTCATATAAATCTCTTCATCCACAAAACCATGCAGGAAGGCATTATTTACATCCAACTGATGCAAAGGCCATCCTTTTGCAGTTGCTATAGCTATAAGAACTCTAACAGTAGCAGCTTTAGCAACTGGAGAAAAATTATGTTTGTAATCAACACCTTCTTGTTGATTAAAACCTCTTATGACCAATCTGGCCTTATACCTCTCTATAGAACCATCAGACTTGTATTTAATTTTGTATACCCATTTAGAAGTAATGGCTTTATGCCCCTCAGGTAAATAAGACAACACCCATGTACCATTTTCTTCTAAAGCTTGAAGCTCTTTGTCCATGGCCTCTACCCATACTTTCTCTTTAATTACTTGATGATAGGTGGATGGTTCTGTAGTACTTAATACATGTGCCAATGAAGCTATATATTCTTGATCATAATAAGAAAAATCACTTTGATTAAACAAAGGATAAAAAGCACTAGCATGTAGTGAAGATGCAACAGCCTTTTTAGGATTAGAGACAACAAAATCTTGCATCCAATTAGGCTTGGTGGTATTTCTGACAGACCTTCTTAAGGGAGGATCAACAGAAACCAAAGACTGTATAGGTAAACTGTCACACCCCGTTGTAGCGGAAATACAGGGTTAACAAATAATTGCGTACTAATCAGAAGGTAAATAGAGATTACATCCATTAATGCCAATACATGTTCAATACAAGTACAATCGTTCAAATGTGGACCCCAAAATACGGATACAAGTCATCCTCATTTAGAACTGGGCCCACTGAATACGAGTTCAATAAATTGGACAGTCTAATACAATTAAAGCTAATAACATGAGAGTCCTCAAATGTCTGATGCTAATTGTACGTCCAATGTCAAAAGAATGGCCCTATAATGCCAAATACGATTCCAAGACTTACTGTTGATCACCTGAAAAGCATGAAATTTGAGAGGATCAACTATCGAAATAGTTGGTGAGTTTACAGTGTGTTTGACTAAAAGACCAGTCGTCATTGGGAGCACACAATGACATGTAGTTATTAAGACAAGACAGTCGGGAGCAAGGTCCGACAATAAGACTAATTTCCCTCGCACAGGTCTCCCGTCTATAATGGGGTGCGGACCAGTATACCTCGCACAGGTCTCCCGTCTATAATGAGGTGCGGAACAGAACCAAGACAGTCAGGCACAAAAACTGACAAGACAACCATTAGGATCTCATAATGGCAATAACTACATACGGGCAACATTTTAGTTCGTCAAACACAAAGAACAATTTAGTCAGCCGACAACATGGCAAGTCAAAGTCATTTAGTTCAATATTCCATAACACATGTATACACATTTTCAGACAGCCGTCAACATGGCAAGACATAAGACAAATGATTTAATTTACCAAATCTCATGGCATAGACAAAGACAAATCATTTATAAAGTAGTCTAAAGTACTAATTCGTATAAACGAAGTTCAAGATTTAAGTCGTCAAAAATCTGAAAATGTCAAACAGACAAAAATATCGCGGCGCGAGGTGAGCCATTCGCGGCGCGATTCAAGATTTACACTACATCGCGGCGCGACCCTGAAGGCTCGCGGCGCGATATTCGACCTGAACGAGTGAAAACCTGGTTTTTGACCATTTTTCGCAAACCAAATCATTTTCTACTCAACTCTTTTCATTACAACAACTATATACATGTTCAAAGAACCTGGTAACAATCCTTTTCGCTAACCATTTCACATATTCAACCATTTTGATTTCAAAGACCAAATTCTAAGTCAAAATTTCATTAAATCAACAAAAACCCTAAATTCATATTAAGTTCAAAGGCTTCTAATTCAATTAACAAAACTGAAACAAACCCTTAAATTAATTTAGACAATTCATAAGTTTGAGAAAGTTTACTTACCAATTTGTGTTCTTGAAATTATTGAAGAAATGATGAAGATGAAGATGATGATGCTAATAAACCTTATTTGTTATTGAAAGATGATTATTTCCCTTGAATTTCTCCTTTGATTTCCTTGTCAAATTGATTTAGTGTTAAGAGTGTTTTGTGTGTGTGTGTTCTTGTGGGTGTGATCGACCAGACAAAAGAAACAAGGGGGGAGGGCTTTGTTGTTCCTTTTACTGCCACATAAACAAAAACCAGCCCATGTGGCCATATTTGTGGTATTTTAATACCCTTATTTCGGTAAAATGCTTACGATTAAATACCGTATGATCAAAAGGTTATAATTAAAAGTAAAGGTATTTTCCCTCGTGTTATTTAAATTAAGACAAGTCAATAAAGTTTCGTCAAAGTGAACTTTATAATATTAAGTCTAGACAGTCTAATTACTTTGTACAAGACATAACCTTTAAATATTTATTTAAAGTTATTTTTAAAGACTGGGCATTCATCTAGATAGCTAATAGTCTACGTCATCAAGATACGTCTAATTTGACTAAGTCAAAAGTCCAAAAGTCTAATAATTTCCACATCTAATGACTGTCTAATTGAGATTAAGACTAACCCGATGTTAATTAATTACGAGTTGTCACAGCATCCCCGACCTCTAAGGATTTCGTCCCGAAATCAAGTCTTGCTCAGTAAAAAGATGAGGATAGTTATCCCTCATATAGTCTTCGCGTTCCCAAGTCGAGTCGGGTCCGTGTTTTGAGTTCCAACGAACTTTGACCAATTTGATACGACTTCGTCTAAGTTGTTTGAGCTGCTGGTCTAAAATTTCAACAGGTTCTTCGACGAATTGAAGAGAGTCGTTCACTTGCAGCTCTTCGACAGGTACGACTAATGTTTCATCAGTTAGACATTGCTTAAGATTCAAAACATGAAACGTGTGATGAACGTGTTCTAGCTCTTGGGGCAAATCGAGCTTATAAGCCACGGAACCAATTATTTGAACAATTTCGAATGGTCCGATATAACGAGGGCTAAGTTTGCCTCGCACACCAAAACGTGCAGTGCCTTTCCAAGGTGACACTTTCAACATGACTTTGTCTCCCACTTGAAACTCGAGTGGTTTCCTTCTACGGTCGGCATAGCTCTTTTGGCGATCTTGAGCCGCCTTCAGCCGTGCCCTAATTTCAACAATTTGATCAGTAGTCTTCTGAACTAGTCCATATTTGTACAAACGATGTTCGCCAGCATCAAGCCAACAGACAGGAGATCTACATTTCCGACCATACAAAGCCTCATAAGGAGCACATTTGATGCTAGTGTGATAGCTGTTATTATATGAAAATTCAGCTAACGGCAAAAAGGTATCCCAACTACCTTTGAAGTCAATGACACATGCCCGAAGCATGTCTTCCAACGTCTGAATGGTACGCTCACTTTGCCCATCCGTTTGGGGATGGTAAGCCGTACTCAAATTCAACTGAGTGCATAAGGCGTCTTGAAAATATCTCCATGATTGTGAAGTGAAACGACCATCACGATCAGAGATAATAGACACAGGAACACCATGAAGTGATACGATCTTTTCAATATATAACTGAGACAATTTCTTTATCTTCCAATTCTCCCGTATTGGAATGAAATGAGCAGACTTCGTTAATCGATCGACAATGACCCAAATAGTATCGTATCCTTTCAGGGTTCGAGGCAGTTTAGTAATAAAGTCCATAGTAATCTGTTCCCATTTCCAGTCAGGAATTTGGGGTTGTTGGAGTAGCCCAGAAGGCTTTTGGTGCTCCGCCTTGACCATTGAACAATTTAGACACTTTGAGACATAAGTGGCGATATCTCTTTTCATACCAGGCCACCAATAAAAGTCCTTTAGTCCATGGTACATTTTGTCAGCACCAGGATGGATTGAATACTTAGATCGATGACTCTCGTTCATTAAGAGTTCTCTAAGTCCATTGTACTTGGGAATCCATACTTTGCCCTTGACATGTCGGATCCCATCGCCATCTAATTCAAATAAACGTTCATCATTCCACAATGCTTCTTTCTCGATACGCCCTGGCTGTAGGGCATCGTTTTGATCGTCCAGTACTCTATCCCTTAATGATGAACCAAGATAAGAACTTGCTCTTTTTATAACAGAAAGGGAAATTCTATCTTTTCGACTTAGCGCGTCAGCAACAACATTTGCTTTACCGGGATGATATTTGAGATCACAGTCGTAGTCACTGAGTAATTCTACCCATCGGCGTTGTCTCATATTTAGCATTTTCTGATCGAAGATATGCTGAAGACTTTTGTGATCCGTGAATACAGTACACTTGGTACCATACAAGTAATGTCTCTAAATTTTTAATGCAAAGACAACCGCTCCGAGTTCAAGATCGTGGGTTGTATAGTTCTTTTCGTGGATTTTGAGCTGTCTAGAAGCGTAAGCAATGACCTTACCTTCCTGCATAAGTACACACCCCATGCTCTGATGTGAGGCGTCACAGTATACCACGAAATTTTCAATGCCATTTGGTAATGCTAGAATAGAAGCATTACATAGTCTGTCTTTTAACGTTTGAAATGCCTTTTCTTGGGCATCCTGCCAAATAAATTCCTTGGTCTTTTGAGTTAACAACGTCAAAGGTTGGGTAACCTTTGAGAAATTCTCAATGAATCTCCTGTAATAGCCAGCCAGTCCAAGAAACTGACGAATTTCTGTCAGGGTCTTAGGGGCTTCCCACTTCTTTATCTCCTCGACCTTAGATGGATCTACATGGATTCCATCCGCATTCACTACATGACCCAAGAAGTGTACTTCCCTAATCCAGAATTCACATTTTGAGAACTTTGCGTACAATTCTTGATCCTTGAGCAGTTGTAAAATGGTTCTCAGATGACCTTCATGTTCGTCTTTAGTTCTTGAGTAAATCAGTATATGTCATCAATGAATACAATGACAAACTTGTCGAGATACAGTCGACATACTCGATTCATTAAGTCCATAAATACAGCAGGTGCATTGGTTAAACCAAAAGGCATAACCAAAAACTCATAATGTCCATATCGAGTTCTGAAGGCTGTTTTAGGAATGTCCGTCTCTCTGACTCTGAGTTGATGATACCCAGATCTGAGATTAATCTTGGAAAAATGTGATGCACCTTCCAGTTGGTCAAACAAATCATCAATACGAAGTAAAGGGTACCTGTTCTTGACAGTCAACTTGTTCAATTCTCTATAGTCAATACACATGCGCATAGAGCCGTCTTTCTTCTTGACGAATAGGATTGGAGCTCCCCACGGTGATGAACTTGGACGAATCAGTCCTTTAGCTAACAACTCTTGAAGTTGTTCGGATAATTCTTGCATTTCTGACGGCGCAAGGCGATAGGGTGCCTTGGCCACAGGTGCAGCTCCAGGGACCAAGTCTATTCCAAACTCGACTGGTCTATGAGGTGGAAGTCCCGTCAAATCTTCGGGAAACACCTCCGGAAAATCTTTCACAACTGGAATATCTTGAATGCCTTTACCCTCTGGTTTCCTTTCAACCACTAGTGCCAAGAAAGCAGGGTATTCTTTTTGTAAATATCTATTCGCTTTTATCGCCGACACTAAAATCAATTCCTTCCCTGACTTGTCTCCTTGCACTATCAATGTTTCGTCATTTGGAAGAGGTATTCTTACAACTTTCTCATAACAACCAATATCAGCGTGAACTCTAGACAACCAGTCCATACCAACGATCACATCAAAACTTCCTAGTTTTATGGGAATAAGATCAATTTTAAAGGTTTTACCGGACAATGTCAAACTGCAATCTACTAAATGGTCTCTAGCAACATACTTTTGACCGTTTGCATATTCGACAATATAAGTTTCTTTCATGGGGATAGCTACTATATTAAATCGATACTTGAATTCTAAGGATATGAAGCTTTTATCAGCACCAAATTCGAATAACACAAAGACATAATGATTATTGAGTATGAATGTACCTATCACAACGTTGGGATCACGTCGTGCATCGGCAGCATCCAAAGCAAAAACTCGACCTCTGCCTTGTCCTCCTTGATTCCTAGCTTGATTGTTCCCCGCATTGTTCCTCACGGGAACCATAGCATTGTTGTTCGGGTTTAGATTGAGTCGTGGACAAGCGGGCCGCATATGGGTTTCGCTCCCACACTCGTAACATTGATTGGGTGCCTTCTCCTTACAGTATTTTATCAAATGTCCCGTCTTTTTACAACGGTGACAAGTAGGACAATTTCCCCTGTGATAGAGGTTACACCTATTACATTTGGGGTCTATGCCAGTGTACCTCTTGACGTCTTGAGCAACCACAGCAAAGTTTCTGGCAGTCCTAAACCTCTTGCCATTTCCACCGTCGCCAAATCCACTACTAGAGGCATAATCATTCCTTCTCTTGACAACCTCATTTCCAACAGAAGAACCAGTGGTTCTTTTCAAGTCTATCACCATCCGGTTGGTTGCACTAACTGCCTCTTGAAGAGTCAAAGGATTAAAAGCGGCTACCAACCTTCGGACATCAGGTGATAAGCCATAACAGTATCTTTCGATCAATTTCTCCTCCGTATCTACCATACGAGGACTAGTCTTGCCAACTCATGAAAACGAGTTGTGTATTTCTCGTTGTCTAGTCCAATAATACTATGATTCCAGAATTCACCTTCCATTTTCTGTACTTCCTCACGAGGACAGTACTTTTCCATCAACATCCTTTTAAAGTTCAACCAAGGTATGCTATTAGCTGGTTCTCGACCACGAGTCCTTATCTGCTTGTTCCACCATGACAAGGCGTGCTTTTGAAATTGAGAGGCAGCATATTCCACTTTGTGCTCTTCGGCACAACGGTTGATATGAAGCACCGCCTCTATGCTTTCTAGCCAATTGATTAGTCTGACAGGACCTTCGGTGCCATGGAACTCTTTTGGCTTACAATAAGTGAAGGTCTTAAAGTCACTCCCGTGCAGATGAACTCGAGGAATAACTTGTTCAGCAGTAGGTTCAACGTTGTTACTATTGTCAGCATGATGATTATTATTGGCGTTCATGCTTGTCGTGATCTGAGCGACTAAAGTAGGCATAGCTGCCAATAACTGCTGTGTCACAAATGCTGCCATATTATTTTCCCCGCCAGCATGTGGGGTAGGTCCAGGACCAGTGTTCACATTTGCAGCAGCAGTCTTTGGTTCTTGTTGGATCACAGGTTCTTCTTGTTCGGCTTCATTGGGTTTAGGAGTTGATCGAGTAACTCTCTTTTGAGCAGTTTTCTTACTTGGAGCCTTTTTCTGGATTTTGCTTCGCGTCTTGGGAGCCATAAGTCTATGACATGAACAAAAATGTCATTTAGAGATTTCCTTGAAAGGTTAATCAGAAAGTAGCTTTGCAAGACGGATGACAGTACAATGCAATTCACAAATTGTTGACTTGTATGAATTTATGTACTAGAAAAGACAAGAAAAATATGGAACATCATATTTTTAGAGTTAAGAATAAGCAAATGACATAGTCTGAACAAGTATGTAAGCCAAAAGACAATCGTATTTCATTGATATTCAAAAATTTACATAGTCTGATAGGTACGATTCAAAAACATGTGGGAACTACATCCACAACGACAGACTACATAGTCAGAGTGATACGATTTAAAGACATGTGGGAACTACATCCACAAAGATAGACTACATAGTCAGAGTGATACGATTTAAAGACATGTGGGAACTACATCCACAACGACAGACTACATAGTCAGAGTGATACGATTTAAAGACATGTGGGAACTACATCCACAACGACAGACTACATAGTCAGAGTGATACGATTTAAAGACATGTGGGAACTACATCCACAACGACAGACTACATAGTCAGAGTGATACGATTTAAAGACATGTGGGAACTACATCCACAACGACAGACTACATAGTCAGAGTGATACGATTTAAAGACATGTGGGAACTACATCCACAAAAGATAGACTACAACTCAAAGTACAAGAGTACGAGTTATTATAAGTTCTAGGCTTACAATACATAACTACTACAAGATTACATCTTGAAAAGAAGAACAACTAGCAAAGCCACAACCAAGGTCACCAAAACCAACAGCATGCAGACCAACGTTCTAACAGTCTCCTTCCCCTCCTTAGCAACAGTCATAGCATCATAAGCATGAAGATAAGCTCCAGTCAACGCTTGGGCTTGATTCTCAATAGCCTCCCTAGTATGGATGAGAGAGTTGTTCATCCTTGACATTTGTCGGAGATAATATTCCGACCTATCAGTTGCATCAGCAACTGGCATCACTTCAGCAACATTGGGATTGTAAACAGGCACTCTGGAGGGACCCGTAGCATACGGATCGCCCAGAAGAAAAGAGGGACCAAACACACGGTTTTCCTGAACCGGTGCAGAAGGAACAGGAGCATTAGGGTCTTGAGGAGCATAAGGCAGACAAGCTCCCTCGGTAGTTCTCCTCTGATATGGAGCTACCGGTGACAAAGATGGTTGAACATGAATAGATACATGTTCATTTCCAGATTCACTGGATGTTGACACCAGGTTAATGGGGCGAGACTCATTGCCCGAAGCCTTAAATTGTTCCTCTTCAGAAGAGTGGGGAACACGAGGAATGGAGTTTGCTACAACTGGAACTTGAGGAGTACCAAGAACAACAGCATAAGAGCTAGCTCCGTCCGACATGACAAGTCTGAAAGGATAGTCAAAGAATCCATATAAGTCTAATGGATGAGACACTACTAGTCAAATGGATGTGACAGTACGCAACATACGAATTTTAAAGAAATCTTTGTCTAGACTATATACCTACGATTTGGGTTTCTATTAACATTATACCTTCAATGCTTATATATAGGGTCACCCGCAGCCTTCCCACCACATTTACAGTATATTGTTAATATAATCCAAACTATCACGTATATAAGTCCCATGTATACACATACAATTTGGGTTTCTACTCCTAACATATACCTTCAATGCTTATATATAGGGTCACCCGCAGCCTTCCCACCACATTTACAGTATATTGTTAATATAATCCAAACTATCACGTATATAAGTCCCATGTATACACATACAATTTGGGTTTCTACTCCTAACATATCTTCAATGCTTATATATAGGGTCACCCACAGCCTTCCCACCACATCTACAGTATGTTGTGAGTATAATCCAAACTATAACATATATACAAAGTCTAAGATATTTATTTCGAGCCTTATATTATTTTACATAATCGGGACGTAGTTGATCAGGCTAGGTCTAATTATAGACAAATAATATAACTCTTGATATAAGTATCCTAAACCTTAGTAGACTTAGATTTCCTTTTGAAACGAAAATGGCTATAGATTGAGTTTTTCCAGCGGAAAAACTCTGTATTAACTATAACCTTGGTCTCTGATACCAATTTTTTGTCACACCCCGTTGTAGCGGAAATACAGGGTTAACAAATAATTGCGTACTAATCAGAAGGTAAATAGAGATTACATCCATTAATGCCAATACATGTTCAATACAAGTACAATCGTTCAAATGTGGACCCCAAAATACGGATACAAGTCATCCTCATTTGGAACTGGGCCCACTGAATACGAGTTCAATAAATTGGACAGTCTAATACAATTAAAGCTAATAACATGAGAGTCCTCAAATGTCTGATGTTAATTGTACGTCCAATGTCAAAAGAATGGCCCTATAATGCCAAATACGATTCCAAGACTTACTGTTGGTCACCTGAAAAGCATGAAATTTGAGAGGATCAACTATCGAAATAGTTGGTGAGTTTACAGTGTGTTTGACTAAAAGACCAGTCGTCATTGGGAGCACACAATGACATGTAGTTATTAAGACAAGACAGTCGGGAGCAAGGTCCGACAATAAGACTAGTTTCCCTCGCACAGGTCTCCCGTCTATAATGGGGTGCGGACCAGTATACCTCGCACAGGTCTCCCGTCTATAATGGGGTGCGGACCAGTATACCTCGCACAGGTCTCCCGTCTATAATGGGGTGCGGACCAGAACCAAGACAGTCAGGCACAAAAACTGACAAGACAACCATTAGGATCTCATAATGGCAATAACTACATAGGGGCAACATTTTAGTTCGTCAAACACAAAGAACAATTTAGTCAGCCGACAACATGGCAAGTCAAAGTCATTTAGTTCAATATTCCATAACACATGTATACACATTTTCAGATAGCCGTCAACATGGCAAGATGTACCACCCGTCATTTTAAAAACCTGGATTTCAAAAACTTTTGCCAAACGGCGTTTTAAACATAGCGGAAAAGGATCACTTAAAAACTGCCCCATCCGTAACGGATGTTACCTTTCATTAAAGTTTGGTGTTACTAATAGCATCATCGTAATAGTCAAAGTAAAATCCAAGTTATGGCACTAACATAATTGCCATCAACACTATAAGAGACATAAATCATAAATAAAGTAGCCGAACATATGGCTATGGGTAAAGTCTAATCATAGGAAGACTAATGCTAATCTTCCTTTATTCTTCTACCCATCTCACGATCCACGCACTTCACTAGCATATACCTGCTTATCCTGAAGGACACAACATTTTCATAAAAGCAAGTGTTAGCTAATAAAATTAGCTAAGTAAGATACACACATTCTGATAAAACGTTCTTCATTTTACTTTCATAAAACTTCGTCATATTTTACTTATCAAAACGTAACCACATTACATATCATCCACAACAATCATAGATCAACTCATACTCCCCTTTTCCCACATTGCATCACATTTCATTTCATATCAACATATACATCTTATCATCATATACCCACATCTTAATCAATACCTTATATCATATCAACATAGACTTACCACTAAACGTAACTTCATATCATATCTTGGCATATCACACATAAACTTATCACACGTATTCATATTGGTACATATTCTCACGTCACATTGTGATCTCACAACGTAAAGCACATATACTTCATTCACACATATCTTAATATCAACTTAATCAGCTTAATCAAATTCATCTCACGTCTTACATATCACACATAAACATATCGCACATATATGTATAGCACATGTAGGATATATACTCCTAATTGTGCCTATGCATCGTTCTTATCACACGTCTCAACACATCTTATTAAATCCCACATCACATTGTAATCCCACGTCTTAAATTACATGTACATCTTTCTCACGTATTCTTATAATTATCTTAATCAACTTATTCCCACATCTTACATCTTTAATCAATTTACATATTACGTACTAGCTTTACAACTAGCACGATTTCCCACGTCTTAACTTTTAGGAAAGGCAAAGCCATTTCCATAGTATCCCGTCATGCTTTTAACATTGGTGGTTAGTCACTCCACCCGGAAATACTAGTCCCACGTAACTATGCCGCAAGGAGCCACTCAAGCGACCACGTACGCACTAGTTTTACAACTAGCACGGGTTAAGCTTAACACTTCCCACGTCAATCTCACGTATTTAGCTATAGCATTTCCCACGTATTTATATCTTTCTTACTTTTACGCACTAACACTAAGGCTAGAACGATTTCCCACATTTCACACTTTACTTTAACATTAGGTATATTCATTACCTAACTAATCACACATCTACTTTAACGTTTGATCCCACTAACGTACACAACTCATAACATTTCTTACGTATATCTAGTGAACTAGACATTATCACACTTAAGTCTCACATATAATTCATCACGTATCATCGTCAAATCATAACATCAACATCATTAATCCCACATCCACTTTAGTGTTTAATCCTACTAACGTGTACAGATCATATCATTCCTACGGGTAACACACTTAAATCCCACACATCAGCCATCACATGACAATCATCAAAGCATATCATTTGACATTATCATTATCACAACACATATCATAATCATTTCATGGCAGTATAACTATAATCAACATACTACTTATGCATATAACCACTTTACTTTAAACGTCATCATATCATAATAAGCCACTTCATCATACTTACCTTCCCACATAACCTCCCGCATAACCCGGAAAACCCAATACACATAAGATAATCAAGTTAAGAGGTTAATTAAAGAAAACTACTTTTGTTGTGCCTCCAGCGTGATAAAAGACATGTATCTTACATGACGACGAGCACAACGATCAACAAGCAACATTAACGTATCTTTCTTGAGTTCCCAACTACCTATCACACACATATAATCGACATGTAACATAAACGGGATCTTAAAGAACATCTCCAAGTTCCCTAAACATCAACATAACTTATACCTAAGGTCTATGGGTCAAATGAGCACTAAAACAAGCCTAAACGACCACCAGACCTCCAAGTGCGCCGCACCCCCATCTGTGCGTCGCACCAAACAACCAGGGACTTCAGCCCAGCACCAGGTGCGCCGCACCAAGGCCCAGGTGCGCCGCACCTCGGGTGTCGACCAGCAAAACCAACTTTGTTTCTCTTTATTCACCTTCCGAACGGATCCCAAACCTCCACCGCGACTTACACCCATTAAATTGACATCAAATAGGTCACAATTAAGCATTTGAAAACATCAATTAATCCTTGAATCAATTGCATAAATGAATCCCTCTTTTTGATCATCAAAACGACTCGAAACCGCAACGTTTGGTTACAAAAACACAATTGAACACACATGGATCTAATTAAACACCTGGGATTCACTTATTTACATATAAACAACATTATTCAACATTAAAGTTTGCATCTTGACATAGTTAATCAACTCTATTAATGATTTTACTCACGAAAACATCGTGTTTAACCAAAAACATCAACTTCAAACAACCCCAGCCCTCATGGTCGAATCTACAGGGACAAAACCTACTTTAAAACTTAATCAACAATCAATTGATGATATAATACCTGTAAGGTTGATCAACGGATCGAAAACCAAGCAAAAACCCTTCCGAAATCCCCCGAATTCGACTAGAATTGAGGAATTGACCTAGGGTTTTGTGTGTGAGAATATTCTAGGGTTTAGATCTGATTTCCCAGCCTTTAGGTCGTGCATAAGGTCCTATATATAGTGGAACAACTTTCAAAACTTTACATCTAGGCCCTCGCACTTCGTTACAACTCGTTTCGTCACTTAACGGCTCGTTTAACGCCCACAGAAACACTTATCGACCCTTAAATCTTATCGGGAACATTAAATGACTTCATTTATCATTATCTACTTTAATTTCATTATTTTAAATCATTTTAACACATAACTCATGTAATTCGTTTAATTCACATAAGCACATATACAACACATAGTTACTAACGGTCACTAACGACAAGTTGACGGTCAACGTCAAAAGTCAAACTTGAAAAGTTTGGGATGTTACAATTCTCCCCTCCTTAATAGGATTTTGTCCTCAGAATCATCTCACGACATCAACACCTCATTTCATCTTCTCACTACTTTCCACACACACATTTGTCAACGTTTTACCACTTAAAATTCAACCACATTTCCAATCATTTGCTTTTCACCTCCTCCCTTTCATTTAATGTCTTTCATTAGTCAATGTGATTACCGTCAAATGAACACGTCCGCATCATGATACATTTATAATTATGTTCCGGACCATAATTATAACTATATCATTCCTCACACGTGTACCTTTAACTATATCCACACATCTTAATGTCCAACATTTCCATCTCAATCCATCATAGTATAATTATACTAACTACAAAACACACATAATAAACACACAATCCACATACACATAATAATCACATATAAAATCAACTAATCTACTAAAGAATTACTTTATTAGATACCTCATCATCACACTCATCTTCCACAATAGTCATTTGATATGCACAAACCTTGACTTTTTGAGCATCATCTTTCTTCGCATCATCTTTCCATTGAGGACAATCAACAATCAAATGTCCCGTCCTACCACACTTGTAACATCGAATATTATCCTTGCAACTAGAAGCAACATGTCCCTGCTTGCCACACCTATCTCATCTTCTAGTTTTATCCGAACATGGTCCACTGTGATGAGCTCTACAAACTGAACACCACTGACTAGCTTTTCCATGATCCTTGCCCTCCTAAGTCGAACCATTCTTAAACTTCTTTTCTGAATCCAACAACTCATCTAACCTTTTCTTAAATACAACCTTCTTGTCATTCACAGTTTTCACATTTGTCTTCTCGGACTTATAATCATCATCCAACTTCTTTAATTCCTTAATAGCACCCGCAAGAGTAGTATGCTGCCTACAATTACCTCGATAACTAGCCGGAATACCATCCACATATGCAGCAACCAAAACATCGACCATTCAACATTCTATCAACCTTGAACCTCTTACTCCAATCTTGAACTTCCTTGTTCTTCCTTTAAAACTCAAACTTCATTTCGTCAACTTTTACAAACACTTTCTCAACTTGTCATAATCATACATATCAACAACAAATACATATTAAGCCTTAATCCTACTCTCACACTCCACCCATCCCGTCCTACTTGCATTTCATCTTAAGGCTAAAGCATTCCTACTTAAGCCTATCATTTCTCATACGGTTTAAGTCCAAAATCCTAAGGTCTTAGTCGAATTTCGGTTCACTTAAACCATTTCTCTGATACCAACTTGTAACACCCGTCATTTTAAAAACCTGGATTTCAAAAACTTTTCCAAACGGCGTTTAAAACATAGCGGAAAAGGATCACTTAAAAACTGCCCCATCCGTAACGGATGGTACCTTTCATTAAAGTTTGGTGTTACTAATAGCATCATCGTAATAGTCAAAGTAAAATCCAAGTTATGGCACTAACATAATTGCCATCAATACTACAAGAGACATAAATCATAAATAAAGTAGCCGAACATATGGCTATGGGTAAAGTCTAATCATAGAGAGACTAATGCTAATCTTCCTTTATTCTTCTACCCATCTCACGATCCACGCACTTCACTAGCTTATACCTGCTTATCCTGAAAGACACAACATTTTCATAAAAGCAAGTGTTAGCTAATAAAATTAGCTAAGTAAGATACACACATTCTGATAAAACGTTCTTCATTTTACTTTCATAAAACTTCGTCATATTTTACTTATCAAAACGTAACCACATTACATATCATCCACAACAATCATAGATCAACTCATACTCCCCTTTTCCCACATTGCATCACATTTCATTTCATATCAACATATACATCTTATCATCATATACCCACATCTTAATCAATACCTTATATCATATCAACATAGACTTACCACTAAACGTAACATCATATCAAATCTTGGCATATCACACATAAACTTGTCACACGTATTCATATTAGTACATATTCTCACGTCACATTGTGATCTCACAACGTAAAGCACATATACTTCTTTCACACATATCTTATTATCAACTTAATCAGCTTAATCAAATTCATCTCACGTCTTACATATCACACATAAACATATCGCACATATATGTATAGCACATGTAGGATATATACTCCTAATTGTGCCTATGCATCGTTCTTATCACACGTCTCAACACATCTTATTAAATCCCACATCACATTGTAATCCCACGTCTTAATTACATGTACATCTTTCTCACGTATTCTTATAATTATCTTAATCAACTTATTCCCACATCTTACATCTTTAATCAATTTACATATTACGCACTAGCTTTACAACTAGCACGATTTCCCACGTCTTAACTTTTAGGAAAGGCAAAGCCATTTCCATAGTATCCCGTCATGCTTTTAACATTGGTGGTTAGTCACTCCACCCGGAAATACTAGTCCCACGTAACTATGCCGCAAGGAGCCACTCAAGCGACCACGTATGCACTAGTTTTACAACTAGCACGGGTTAAGCTTAACACTTCCCACGTCAATCTCACGTATTTAGCTATAACATTTCCCACGTATTTATATCTTTCTTCTTTTACGCACTAACACTAAGGCTAGAACGATTTCCCACATTTCACACTTTACTTTAACATTAGGTATATTCATTACCTAACTAATCACACATATACTTTAACGTTTGACCCCACTAACGTACACAACTCATAACATTTCTTACGTATATCTAGTGAACTAGACATTATCACACTTAAGTCTCACATATAATTCATCACGTATCATCGTCAAATCATAACATCAACATCATTAATCCCACATCTACTTTAGTGTTTAATCCTACTAACGTGTACAGATCATAGCATTCCTACGGGTAACACACTTAAATCCCACACATCAGCCATCACATGACAATCATCAAAGCATATCATTTGACATTATCATTATCACAACATATATCATAATCATTTCATGGCAGTATAACTATAATCAACATACTACTTATGCATATAACCACTTTACTTTAAACGTCATCATATCATAATAAGCCACTTCATCATACATACCTTCCCACATAACCTCCCGCATAACCCGGAATACCCAACACACATAAGATAATCCAGTTAAGAGGTTAATTAAAGAAAACTACTTTTGTTGTGCCTCCAGCGTGATAAAAGACATGTATCGTACCTGACGACGAGCACAACGATCAACAAGCAACTTTAACGTATCTTTCTTGAGTTCCCAACTACCTATCACACACATATAATCGACATGTAACATAAACGGGATCTTAAAGAACATCTCCAAGTTCCCTAAAAATCAACATAACTTATACCTAAGGTCTATGGGTCAAATGAGCACTAAAATAAGCCTAAACGACCACCAGACCTCCAAGTGCGCCGCACCCCCCATCTGTGCGTCTCACCAAACAACCAGGGACTTCATCCCAGCACCAGGTGCGCCGCACCTCGGGTGTCGACCAGCAAAACCAACTTCGTTTCTCTTTATTCACCTTCCGAACGGATCCCAAACCTCCACCGCGACTTACACCCATTAAATTGACATCAAATAGGTCACAACTAAGCATTTGAAAACATCAATTAATCCTTGAATCAATTGCATAAATGAATCCCTCTTTTTGATCATCAAAACGACTCGAAACCGCAACGTTTGGTTACAAAAACACAATTGAACACACATGGATCTAATTAAACACCTGGGATTCACTTATTTACATATAAGCAACATTATTCAATATTAAAGTTTGCATCTTGACATAGTTAATCAACTCTATTAATGATTTTACTCACGAAAACATCGTTTTTAACCAAAAACATCAACTTCCAACAACCCCAGCCCTCATGGTCGAATCTACAGGGACAAAACCTACTTTAAAACTTAATCAACAATCAATTGATAATATAATACCTGTAGGGTTGATCAACGGATCGAAAACCAAGCAAAAACCCTTCCGAAATCCCCCGAATTCGACTAGAATTGAGGAATTGACCTAGGGTTTTGTGTGTGAGAATATTCTAGGGTTTAGATCTGATTTCCCAGCCTTTAGGTCGTGCATAAGGTCCTATATATAGTGGAACAAATTTCAAAACTTTACATCTAGGCCCTCGCACTTCGTTACAACTCGTTTCGTCACTTAACGGCTCGTTTAACGCCCACAGAAACACTTATCGACCCTTAAATCTTATCGGGAACATTAAATGACTTCATTTATCATTATCTACTTAAATTTCATTATTTTAAATCATTTTAACACATAACTCACATAATTCTTTTAATTCACATAAGCACATATACAACACATAGTTACTAACGGTCACTAACGACAAGTTGACGGTCAACGTCAAAAGTCAAACTTGAAAAGTTTGGGATGTTACACAAAACATAAGACAAATGATTTAATTTACCAAATCTCATGGCATAGGCAAAGACAAATCATTTATAAAGTAGTCGTGTATACAGTACATGCTTTCAGGCCCAAAGTAAAGGAAAAAGGGCGCCATAAACTCACCTTAGCGATCAAAGAGCTAAAAGAGCGAGCAAACTTGAGAATGAGCAAGTCTAGTCTCCACGTCTATCCAAAACCTAGGATATGAGTACCAATGGTGAGGATCAAATCTCACGACGACAAGTATCCTACGTACAACTACTTAGCTATCAACCCTAGAATGCCACGACCAAGAATGTGATTTAAACGTCCATATTATTTGACTTAAATTTCTAATGTCATTGACATTGTCATTATAAGGTAGTCTAAAGTACTAATTCGTATAAACGAAGTTCAAGATTTAAGTCGTCAAAAATCTGAAAATGTCAAACAGACAAAAATATCGCGGCGCGAGGTGAGCCATTCGCGGCGCGATTCAAGATTTACACTACATCGCGGCGCGACCCTGAAGGCTCGCGGCGCGATATTCGACCTGAACGAGTGAAAACCTGGTTTTTGACCATTTTCCGCAAACCAAATCATTTTCTACTCAACTCTTTTCATTTCAACAACTATATACATGTTCAAAGAACCTGGTAACAATCCTTTTCGCCAACCATTTCACATATTCAACCATTTCGATTTCAAAGGCCAAATTCTAAGTCAAAATTTCATTAAATCAACAAAACCCCTAAATTAATATTAAGTTCAAAGGCTTCTAATTCAATTAACAAAACTGAAACAAACCCTTAAATTAATTTAGACAATTCATAAGTTTGAGAAAGTTTACTTACCAATTTGTGTTCTTGAAATTATTGAAGAAATGATGAAGATGAAGATGATGATGCTAATAAACCTTAATTATTATTGAAAGATGATTATTTCCCTTGAATTTCTCCTTTGATTTCCTTGTCAAATTAATTTAGTGTTAAGAGTGTTTTGTGTGTGTGTGTTCTTGTGGGTGTGATCGACCAGACAAAAGAAACAAGGGGGGAGGGCTTTGTTGTTCCTTTTACTGCCACATAAACAAAAACCAGCCCATGTGGCCATATTTGTGGTATTTTAATACCCTTATTTCGGTAAAATGCTTACGATTAAATACCGTATGATCAAAAGGTTATAATTTAAAGTAAAGGTATTTTCCCTCGTGTTATTTAAATTAAGACAAGTCAATAAAGTTTCGTCAAAGTGATCTTTATAATATTAAGTCTAGACAGTCTGATTACTTTGTACAAGACATAACCTTTAAATATTTATTTAAAGTTATTTTTAAAGACTGGGCATTCATCTAGATAGCTAATAGTCTACGTCATCAAGATACGTCTAATTTGACTAAGTCAAAAGTCCAAAAGTCTAATAATTTCCACGTCTAATGACTGTCTAATTGAGATTAAGACTAACCCGATGTTAATTAATTACGAGTTGTCACATAAACCAGATTGAACCTCATCATGAATATTAGACTGTGTTGCCACATTGTGCATAGGGTCATGATGAACAACATTATTTTCTACCCCCCTGTCTAAAAAATCATCTTCTTCTGCAGAAATGGGTACTAAAGAAGGTGACCTCTTTATTGACAAATCTGGAATATTCTTATGATTTTCCTTAAGAGGAAATATTTCCTCATTAAAAATCACATCTCTACTTGCAAAAATCTCCTTGGTCCCTAAATTGTATAAGAGGTAACCCTTTTGACCAGGGGGATATCCCAATAAAACACACTTATCACTTCTATAATCAAACTTATCTCTGTGTGGTTTTGTGTTAACTGCATAACAAAGGCACCCTATCACCCTTAGATGATCATAAGTAGGTGGTTCACCATGTAATTTTTCAAATGGTGTTTTCCATCCTAAAATCTTCACAGGCATTTTATTGATCAAATAGGTAGCAGCCAATACACAATGACCCCAAAATTTTGTAGGCAATCCTGCATTAAACTTCAAAGCTCTTGCAGTATCTAAAAGGTGCCTATGCTTTCTTTCTACTATCCCATTCTGTTGTGGTGTGTAAACCATGGATCTTTGATGAATAATACCATGTTTCTTAAGTAAGGCTAAGACATCCCCATTTATTACTTCAGTACCATTATCAGATCTAAGAAACTTAGGAATTTTGCCAAAATGATTTTTGATATAAGAAATAAAACTAGACAGGATAGAAAGAACTTGATCTTTTGTGTGCAACAAATAAGTCCAGGTACATCTACTGAAGTCATCAACAATTGTATAAAAATATTGAGCACCATTAAGAGCAGGAGTTTTATAAGGGCCCCAAAGATCTACATGTAACAATTCAAAAGGAATCAAAGAATGAGAGTGACTTCTTGGAAAGGGTAGTCTATGTTGTTTGGATAACAAACAAGTATCACAAAAGAAATTGGATACATTCACATGTTTATAAGCATCCAAATGAACCATTTTAGACATAGAGGTATGACCCATTCTAGCATGAAACAAATCAACAGAAACATCATTGGAGATGTTGGCAACATTATTGACAAAGTTATTTACAAAAGGAAAAACAGAAGCAGAGAAATTGGCAGATGGAACACTTTCAGAAGGTTTGCACAGATATAGCTTCTTGTGACCTTTTCCCACAGTCACCAACTGATTAGTGGAAAGGTCCTGAAAAGCAAACCAAGTAGGACCAAAAATTGCAATTAGAGGTTTGGAATTTAAGAGTTGACCAACAGATAACAAATTTATTTGGAATTCTGGTACATAGAAAACATTGGTGAGAGTGAGGAAAGGATTAATTTGGACATCACCAACATTGGTTACCATTTTAAAACTACCATCTGGCAATTTGACCTTAATGGGAGTAGATAGTGTTCTAATGGACTGAAGTAAGTGTAAATGAGGAGTCATATGGTCAGTAGCCCCACTATCAGTAATCCAATCATTCACAATGTCAATACTAACATGGTAAGCTAAAGCATGCAGTCTTTCATAAAATGAGACATCAATACCTGCATGAGGATGGGATGGACCAGCCTCATTATTGGCTTCAGTTAACTCCACATGTTTACCCTTTAACATTTTCATCATTTCATTGCATACTGCAGCAACCAAATTCTGTTCAAACTCACTCTTCTTATTACCCTGCAACTAATTCTCATATGAGTAATCAAATGGGGAATCCTTTGCTCCTAAATCAACACCAACCTGAGCAGCCATCTTACTACCTTTCTTGGTCTTTTTCCCTTTATACCAGTCAGGATAACCCAGTCTTTCAAAGCATTGCTCAAAACCATGACCATCTTGTTTACAATAAGTGCAATGTTTCACCTTAAACTGGTCACCATTCCTATAATCCTTCCTAAACCCTGTTCTAGCATTATTTTGATTAGCAAAATAGGCAGAAGGATCAGGCACACTGCTAGTAACTTGCTTTTGTTTCTCACCTTGTTGAACAATGTAATATGCCTTATTAATATTGGGCAAAGGATCCATAGACAAGATCTGGTTCCTAACAGACTCAAAACTATCATTCAGCCTCATCAAAAATTGCATCAACTTAGTTCTACTTTCAATTTCAGAATATTTCTTGGTAATTCCACAAGCACACTCTTGCATTTTTCCACACACACAAGTAGGAATCCCATTCAAACTACTCAACTCATCCCAATATTTTTTCATTATATTGTAATAAGCAGCAATAGAAAGATCACCTTGACTGACCTTACTAAGTTCTCTTTCAACTTGATAAATGAGAGGACCATTACTTTGTCCATATCTCTCACCTATTTCTTTCCAAAGTTCTTTAGCAGACTGAGCATATAGAAATGCTTCTGACAATTCAGCAGTCATTGAATTTAGAATCCAACAAGTGACCATATAATCACATCTGGTCCATCTTCCAAAATTAGCATCAGTAACTGCCGGTTTAGGCGTGGATCCATCAACAAATCCTAATTTGAGTTTTGCACCTAACGCCATTTTGACAGTTCTGCTCCAACCAAAATAATTTCCTCCATTAAAAGGAGTATTAGTGAGCATCATTCCTGGATGATCTGAACTGGCTAAGAAAAGAGGATCGTTATTCATGGAAGAAGTTAGGGTTTCAACAGGATTTGGAGTTCTTTGAAAGGAAGATTCTGGAGGAGTTGTTTCATTAGTAACCGCCATTTCTTCAAAAGAAAATTCAATATTTTTCAATATTTTTCAAATAGAAACCCTAGATTTTTAGTTTTTTCGATTAATAAACTTCAATCACAAATTGAAGCAGAAATTAGGTAAAAAACGAAACGAATCGATGAAAAATATCACCAAGAACGATCGAATCAAGAAAAATGACCTAAAACGATCAATTTCAGATTCAATGACCGGAAAAAATGGTGAAAATAATACGCCGGTGATCGGAATAATCAACCGGAATGAATCAAAACGAGCAATTTATGTTCTCTGATACCATATGAACAGATTAAAGCGGAAGCAAATCGAGAGAGAATTTAGATATTTGGGAAAATTATTTCTGTATTATTAATCTAAAATATACAATATACAAGTTTAAATATATGTTAACCGCCTAAACTATTAGTTAGACATATTTACATCTTAGGTCCCTACAGTTACAACTTGTACAAAACTAACTCAAACTATCTTAATATATATACATTCCATAGAAACATAAGTTATACATGAGTTAGAAGAATCTATCATTACCCCCAATTGTATATCACATAACCATATCCGGGTCGACAAGATTTTGCGAGTCTTTCTGGATATCGGGTTACAAAAGGTTAAAAAGAAACAAACTTTATAAGTACCATGGTTGTATTTTAGATATTGTTAGGGGGAAAAAAGCATTAAACTTTATATTACTAGTATTTGGTGTGTCAGTCAACAACAGAAGTGGTATGCATTTTAGTTACAATGTAGTAGCAGTGTATGAAGGAATTATAAAGTGAAAACATATACATTCATGATACATACATATATACAGCTTACAATAATACAAAATCTTTGACATTTTCTTAACAAAATAAAAAAGAAGGTTAAAAAGTTTACCGTTGAATTTGGTTGAAGAGAATTAAGAGGCAGTGACAGAGATAAGAATTCTGGCAGTGAAGTCAAACAGTTAAACCCTAATAAAATATGTTACATTTTGGTAAAAATAATACTCCATAATTTTAAAATGGATTATGGGCTCAAACAATGGGCTTACGGTCCAGTAGCTAACGGGTTCGCCATTTATATTGTCAAAGTTGAATTTATTAATCTGATTATACAAGGGATGATGATGCATCATGCATGTAGCATTCTTTTTTGGTAATTATGAATGTATTGTAAAATGATAAATCTATCACAATGTACAAGTTTTATTGCATACGATATTAATATGTGATGTGTAATTGTGGTGTATTCAGTGACTGTTGTGGTACCAATATTAGCTCTTTTTTCTATTTTAGCCGGAAAGTAACAAATACGTTTGATGACATAAGACTGAAAATAATAATGTACATATCACTTTTCATAAATTTGTATGTTTCAACCATTTTTTACATAATAACACTTAGTTAAATTAAAGTTTAACACATTTTAACTTGTTTATTCATAACTCAACTCAAAAAACAGACTTTTAAAAATAGAATCTAACTTCTTTTTTAGTATTTTGATGATTAAATAATAAAAAAACTCAAAATATTGATAATATATCATTCTACTTAAATTAACAAAATTAAAGTTAATCAAAACAAATGTTTATAAATTAGAAAAATGTACATCCTATAAATTTTATTTTTGTTGCCTAGAACTTGAATTAAAGAGAAGTCACAGATTTAGGATTTCATGCACATCAATTAGTAGTCCACTTTTTAAACATGTAAAAAAAACAAAAAACATATATATAACCACATAATTGATTGTTCAGAAGACAAGCTTAACACAAGATCATAACATCCAGAATTGCAGGTTCAAAACACATACTGAAAGTTTGAAACTAAGCTTTTACAACTACTCTCTACTTTGAAAGTTAAGCAAAATATCATCATGGCTAATCTTATAGAATACATCACTCTCTACATAAGTGACTAAACGATCATTTAACAGCTGATCACCTGTATTTTTGCGCACCTCGCTCTTCACATAAGCCATTGCTGAGAAAGCTCGTTCCACGCTAGCAGTTGTGATGGGGAGGATCAAGGGCAACTTGATAAGTAAATAAACAAGATTGAAAACCTCATGTTTTTTTGTCATCACAAGTTTCTTAGAGAGCTCTCTTAGATCCTTCAATCCAGCAAAAATATCATCTTTCTTCATTTCATAAATATACTTGTCGAGTTGATCATTAAGATGAAGCAAATCAACACTTGAAAACTCGTTAGGGTAAAACTCGGCAAGTCTGAGCAGCTTTTGCTTATCAAAGGAACAGAAACGATTGACAGGGCTCAGGCTGCCCAGACAAACAAGTAACTCCATAGTTTCCTCATCAAATTGACTGTTGAGTTCTTGGATGTGAAAGTCAACGGTTGCATAAAATTCCTCAACTTGAAAATGATGAAGGTTTGTAGTCTTTAGTTCCTCGCCTCTTCTTCTTGTGTAAGGAACATACATGTCTTCCATATTTAGAACTTTAATTTCATGTTTGCCGCAAAAGGAATTGACCGAAGTCAAGAGAGCTTCCCATCCAACGTCTCTTATTCCTTGCAATCCTTCTTTGACCAATTTCACAAGTGACATTGCAGAAACAATTTCTTCATCTTTTTTCTGTAAAATGATGTTTAGTTCATTCGTAACCTCAAATATTGTCTTCATCACATGTGTCATGAAAATAAAGTCAAAAGATACAATTGCCTCACAAGCGACATCGAATTCGTGGTAATCAAATGACATTGAAGATTTATCCTTAATCATATCAATCATATCAAGCATATCAAGTATCACAGGATAAAACTCAATGACATTCAAAACCAACTTATGGTAAGGCCGCCAACATGCATGATTCAACCTCTCCAAGCCAACCTTCTGATTCAAATATCTGGCAACTTCAATTGGAACATCCTCAAAGGCCTGTGAAACTTCTTCGAACCGACTTTCTTTCGAAATTTCACTATCCTTCCAAGAAAATCCAAGCACATTTGTTAGATAATGAAGTCTATAAAAATACCAAACAACACATCTTACTTTCTCTTGAGAAATTGCAACAAGCGTCGTTTGAAGTTGATGGACAAAACAATGACTGTAATATGCCGACTGAATTTCTTCCTTAATCAAGTGTCTGACACCACTAATGTCCCCTTGCATATTGCTAAGCCCGTTATAACCTTGCCCACGGATCTTAGACGAACTCAAAGAATGCTTCCCTAGCAAAGAATAAATTGCATCTCTAAGAGATAAAGCCGTGCCATCCTTGACATTTTCAATACCAAGAAATCTTTCCACCACATCTCCCTCTTTGTCAACATACCGCAAACACAACGCAACTTGCTCGTCATCTGATACATCGGGATATTCATCCACCAATATTGCAAAGTAGTCACCAGCAATGTCTTTTACAATGGCTTTAGTTGTTTCTTGTGCACACGAGTTGGTCATATCTTTATGAACTAAAGAAGCATTCTCTATTACAGCTTCATCAATACTTTCATCATATTTGGCCAACATTTTTAATAGCGAAATAAAATTCCCCTCAACACCTAATCCTTCATCTTCATGACCATGAATTTCCAGTCCTTGTTGCAAGATATACCGCAAACAAACAAGAGTATTAAGTAATGGAGGTCGATACACTTTTCTAGTGGAGTATTCAAGAGTAATCTTCATTAGTTCACCAAAATTCGTATGATCATTTTCCCAAAGTTGCAATTCAGCATCAAGATCAAAATCAGCACCACCGTCAGAATCACTCATAGTTCCCATTTCGATATCTTGATTTTCCTGCAGGTCAAGCCCATTGTCACTTTCGCTTGACGAATCATCTGATGAGGACACCGAACCATCTTCGATTTTTCTTTTGCTTTGGACATTAAGAAACGAATCCAATGTCCCCTGTTTCATCTTCTTTTTTGATAGATCTGTTGGAATATAACATGATTCAATTCGTAATAAACACGTACCGGTTGATCCTGAGGAACCTGTGAGGGCATTAAACATTGATGCCATTGATTCGGGTTCCCAAAATAAGATGATTGAATAAGGATGGAATGATGAATTCTGAATTTATGAATTCAATAGAGGATTAAGGACGAATTGGGGTGTTTAGGGAGGCTGTGATTATGTGTGTGATTAACCTAAAATTAGGTTAATTACTCTCCATTTATATAAGGAGCATATTTTCACATTTAGTCCCTCTGGTGTTTAATTCGTGCCTCATTAGTCCTCTTAAGTCCAATCACCTAATGGGAAACCCTATAATACGTCTCTAAGAGTAAATACGTCCATCGAATATTTACTAGACATAGGATTTCAGTTATCGTCAATTATCATATCAGGAAGGATAGATGATCAGTGACGGTCACACTAACGTGGTTCCAACATTCTCCCACTTGACCAAGCGATCATTTATCTATGAGCATTTAATAAGTCCGGCCGGGATAATACTCATTTTGTTTTAAACCGAAAATCATAGCCAATAAGTACAGTCGTAGAGAAGAACATCAACTCAGGACCCCCACTAGTCAAACTATGACTCAAATTAAAACTAATAAGCAATGATCAATTGACTAAGACAAATTTTGTTATATAACGTCTTTACACTATTATGAGCTCAAAGTGTAACTAATAGACAAACAAAATCTGAATAAGGAGGAAAATTTTCATTAACATAATAATAATAATAATAAAATGACCAGTAAAAGTACAATATGCTATTAAATTAAGTCCTTAGTAAGCCCCATCTTCGACACGTGTCCTACGAAGACATTAGGAGGAAGACCTTTGGTCATTGGATCCGCTAGCATATCATTTGTACTTATGTACTCAATACAAAGAACATTTTCCTCAACTCGTTCGCGTACAAACAGATACTTTGTATCGAGATACAGACCAGCGCCAGTCGAACTGTTACTGTTCGAGAAAGTTACGGCAGCTGAATTATCACAGTAAAGCTTCAATGGTCTAGAAATAGAGTTGACAATTTTGAGTCCACCGACCAGGTTCCTTATCAACATCCCATGACAAGTGGCATTGTAAACAGCAATATATTCAGCCATCATGGTGGACATTGCAGTCAGTTTCTGCTTATGACTCCGCCAAGAGATAGGTCCGCCAGCTAACATAAAAATATACCCAGAAGTAGATTTCTTATCTTCCTTGCTTTTAGCAAAGTCGGAATCAGAGTAACCTACTACTTCTAGATTGTCACTTCTTCTATACGTTAGTTTGTAGTCTTTGGTCCCTTGCAGATATCGTAGAACCTTTTTAGCCGCTTTCCAGTGTGCTAATCCTGGGTTAGATAAGTAACGCCCAAGCATACCGGTGATATAAGCGATATCTGGTCGAGTACAGACCTGAGCGTACATAATGCTCCCAACTACAGACGAGTAAGGTATCATCCTCATTTGCTCCTTCTCAACTTCAGTGCTTGGACTTTGGAAAGTACCAAACACGTCTCCTTTAACTACTGGAGCTACAGTGGGTGCGCATGATTGCATTTTATAGCGTTCTAAGATGCGGTCAATGTAGGCCCTTTGAGAAAGACCCAGAACACCATTACGCCTATCCCGGTGTATTTCGATACCTATGACA
>CM067174.1:79886228-79940232 GCA_034093135.1 Erigeron breviscapus
AACCAACCATACTGATCTCTATAACTAGTTATACCATTGGATGTATCTTTTATTAGCAAATCTTGGCTAGTTTTATATATCTTAGGTAAAGAACTAGATTTAGAGATAGCCTTAGAAGCTGAGGTTCTAGAAACAGATGAAGTATCAACTTTAAACTTTGAGTTAGCAGAAATAACTTTCTTACCTTTGACAGTTGTTGCATACTGACCTTTGGGTAAATAAAATGAAGTTGGAGCAAACTTAGATTTAGATTCCTTCTTTGGTTTAGGCTTTTTGGGTGAGAGTTTTTCAAGCTCTTTTTCAACTTCTGGTGCAAAAACATGATCAGTTTTCAAAAACTTATCAAATTCTTCAACAGAAAAATCTGGATAAGTAAATTGTAATCCTTTGGTTTGAACTTTTGATTTGAAAACATTTTTGTTTGTCAATTTTTCAATTAATGCTTTTGCTTCAGCCTTAAAATCAGTAGGAATCTCAATCTTTTGCTCTAAGTTCACTTTATTTTGGTCATCAGAGGTGATCACAGGGGTATCAAAAGAAAGTATTTTCTTGATAGAAGCACGATGTTTAGCTTTCAAAGCTTGAACTTTCTCTTCAATTTGAAAGAATGATGATAGCATGGAAGTGGACATATTATGAATCTCTTCTGGAGAGATGCTATCAACCTGCATATCTTTAAAATTCTCACTCCCTTTGACTGGAGTGGAGCAATCAACAGAAGTTAGATCATGCATCATTTGAATTGGTTTGGTCTCACTTACCTTTGGAGAATGATTTTGAGTTTTCAGATGTTCAATGACTTGTTGTTGAGACTCAATCTTTTGTTTTAAACCTTCAATTTCTTTTTCCAATATGGTAGTTGGAATGTAAAATCTTCTGAATTTGGTTTTGAACAATCTTTTTGAGACTCATTTTCAGGTATTGAAATGCTGTCTATTTCTTCTAACTCATAGATGGATCTTTTATGAGTTTTCTTGTATGTATCATTAATAGCAACATAATCAATCTGAAAACTGTTTGGTTTTAGTCTTTCAACATCATCTGACTCAAAGTCATCCTCAGATGGTCTGATGAATTCTTGAATCATGCCAAATCTGAGACATTTCCCATCATAAAGTGGACCAAGGTCTTCCTTTTTGATTTTTTCTAAATGTGTTGGATTCTCATAACCCAAACCAAGAAGAAGTTCTGATCTATCTATCTTTGACTTATTGTAATAAGCAGTGAATTCAGAAGAGGATTTTGTTCAACTTTATAGAGTTTTTCTTGATAGAACAAAATGTTTGTTTTCAAATCCTCAACTTGTTTTTGAAGAGTTTCAATTTCAACTCCTTTGAGAAACAAGTACTGTTTAGATCAGAAATCTGTCTTTCATGTTTTTCACAGTTGGGTCTAAAATCTTTCATTTTATTTGTGAGAAACTCAACATCAGCTTGTCTAGCATTTGCTCTTAACCATTCATTGGCTTTCTCAAGCTTTAATGTTTCAATGGTTTGCTTGAGTGAATGAACAGTTTTTTCAAGATCTTGACATTTGTTGGTCAATTGAGCATTGGGTGAAACAACCTGAGAACTGTTACTTGACAAATGCATTTCTTTTAAAGAATCATAATTCACTTTGAGAGCTTCATGAGCTATTGAGAGTTCTGAAAAATCTTCATTAAGTTTATCAAACTCTTGTTTAGCCATTTTCAGATTATTTTTCAAAGTAAGATTTTGCTTTGTCAAAGTATCAGCAGTTGTTTGGACAGACAAGTAATCATCTGTGGAGATGAATTGTACCTCAGTTGTTGTTGTTTGTGAAGTATTCGGTGAAAGATTGGTTGTTGATGTCATTAAGCATGTGAGATCTTCAGAATCAGCATCAATATCCCCGAATAGCCATGGTTTCATCTTTTGTTGTTTGGCTAAGAAATTCTTTCTGATCTCAAGCTCTGAAAACTTCATTGTTGACATCTGAAATGAATAAACAATGATTTGTATTTATTTTTGTTGTTTTTGATTAAAAAAAATGAAACGATCTTCTTGTAAATTTGGAACTTAGAAGATCGTCTTAGTAAATTGGATGAAAATTTTCTAAGTACTAATGAAGAAATATTAGGACGATCTTGAGAGAAGATCGTCTTAGAAAATTTTGTTGAAAAATATTCTAAGTAAAAAATGGTAGGACGATCTTATGTGAAGATCGTCTTGGAAACTTGTTGAAAAATTTCTAAGTAAAAAATGGTAGGACGATCTTATGTGAAGATCGTCTTAATACCAAAGCAAAGAAACACTAGGACTATCTTATGAAGATCGTCTTAATACCAAAGCAAAGAAATATTAGGACGATCTTGAGAGAAGATCGTCTTAGAAAATTTTGTTGAAAAATATTCTAAGTAAAAAATGGTAGGACGATCTTATGTGAAGATCGTCTTAATACCAAAGCCACAAATATTAGGACGATCTTATGAAGATCGTCTTAATACCAAAGCAAAGAAACACTAGGACGATCTTGTAGAAGATCGTCTTAGAGTCATGAAGATCGTTTTGAATGAAGAACTGTAAGAACACCAGAAATCGATTGTTTCACTAATTTGCCTATAATTCACTCAATTTTGAGTGTTATAACTCGATTCAAACCCAGAAACACTTAAAATTCGATCGCGCACAACCCTAGAAACAAATCCATTGCATAAATCAATTCAAACTGATAATTCAAAATCTCATCAACTTTCCAGAAAATTTGGATTTTGATCAATACTGTGAATTGGATTCTGAAACTTAACAGGATGTTTTTAGAGGTGATTTAGAATGTATCTGTGAACAAAAACAGGAAAATTGAGTGAAAATTGAGGTTTAATTGGTGAAGAACAGTAGCAGTTAAAAACGGTTATAAATGAACACGAATTCTCAATTTTGAACAAAATTTGCATCAATCTGTATGAAATTTGTTCTGGATCGTCAACAGATAGTTGTTTTTCTCTGATACCACTTGTTAAAACCTATTAATTCGTGTTTAATGTGCGGAAGTTGAAAGTTCATTAATGGTGGATAGTGTGTTTTTAGTGTGTGTTCTTGAGAGAGAAAGGTGTGTGTGTGGAAATTCTGGTTTGATTGATAATCAGAAGTGGGAAAAAGGTTACAAGAAATAGAAGTTTGAGGGGTATTTATACTCTAAGTATATTACAAAAGCTCCCCCTCAACCTAACAATATTTACACAAAATACACTATATTTCAAATACAACTAAGCACTATTTTGAATTTCTAACAGATTCTTTCTTTTTTTTTAACATCGGGTTGCTCAAACGCCTACCATGAAATTTGATTTATTTAGTACATTAAATCCTTGTACAATATACTACTCCCTCCGTCCCATTTTAGTTGTACAATTTACTAGTCTTCAAGCCCGTCCGATGGACGGATAGTCTCAAAATATATATATCAAAGGTAAATATCAAAATAATAAATAACAAAACAGATAAAAAATAACAAAACATGAACAAAACAAATTTAAAATAATAAACCCTTTTGTAGTAGATTAAGAAGCCATAATCAAACTATAATTGACAACAAACTAAATTAAAAGAAATGAAAAATAACAATAACAAAACAAATATCAAATAATAAATAAACACGAACAAAATACCAAAAATAAAATTAAAGTGATATAAAACCCGTATGTTTCTTTTGTTGAAAAATTTACTTAACTTGATTTGTTTATTAAAGATCGAAATGAGAAGAATAATATGATTGAGGATAATTAATAAAAATTTAGCTTGTATATATAATAATTTATTGGGAGAGCTTTAAGAATATTATATATCTTTAAAATCTAAAAAGATTTGTTTTGATAGAAAAAGATTTATGATAGAGTTTTTTTAATTAATTAAATGATTAAAATCTTCTCAAGTTGATGGCTAAAAATAAATATATATTAAGTATTCAGGGCTAAAAAGTGTAAATTATTGATGGAAAACAAAAAAGTGTAAATTAATGAGACTTTTTTCTACAAATATTAATATAAATTCTATAGTAATTAGGAGAGAGTATTAGACCTAAAAAGGGATTTTAGGGGTGCCAAGTGTACCCCCAACCTGCTCTTTTAGTTATATTATAGATATTTTATGTTAAATTTCTTTTGAAAGACATTATTTTTAATTAGAATGACTAAAATATTTTTAAAGTATTTATTCTGTATTTCTGTTTTCATATAAGAAAAAACTTTAAAGTTTAAATATACAAATTACTAGATTAAACTCATGCGTTGCATGGTGAATAATTTGTTGTAAAAATTTGATTAAAAATAAATAATGCATCTTCCAAATTTTTAAAGTATAAGACTACAATATTGTAACAAAAATGTATTCAAATATAAATTTACTTATTCAAAACGATTTCATCATAAATGAATATATATATTAATACTAACCAATGAACTTGTTTTTTAATAATGTCTAAATCATGAAACCGTGAAACAACAAATGAAATTAAGGAATAAATTATACAAAATACAATTAATAAATAAACTATCAGCATAATTTCAATTTTAATGGATAAAATATAAACTGAAAAAGTTAATTTCCAAGAAATAAATAGATTATTGAATTTGAGTAAGAGATTGAATTTTTATTAAAAAACTAAAGATAAAATAAGATCTTCTAATTAAAACTCAAGGATGAAAACAAACAAAAATTCACAACTGTATCATATTTAATTCAAAGCTAATGTGGCTTAATTTTTTAGTGTCATAAACTTTTGTAGGAAATATTTAGTCAAATCTATAATTTAAGAATTATACAATAATCAAAAGGTAAAATAAGATATTCTAAAAGTTAAAGATGAAAAGAAATAAAATTTCACTATATCATATTTAATTAAATGCTAAAATAATTCGATATAATCGATATGTAATTATTATTCTAGATGATATCTTAAATAAGTACGCGACTAAGTTTAAAATTTGAAAGTTTTTATTGATTTTATAATCTTTAAATAATAGATTTAACTAAATATTTCCTATAAATAATATCACAAAATATTAAAAAAAGAAAAAAAATGATAAATGGGTAAAAAGTTTAGTTGACACTTAAAAATTAAGCCACATTATCTCTAAATTATCCATATTAAATATAAAAAGAATTAAATAAATTAACTATAGATACATATTAAATATAAAGAATTAGATATAAATTGAAAGATTACAAAGAGATAATACAAAATTTATTAATAATTAATTGATAATTACATGGCATTAAAAAAATATCAAATATTTTAAAAAATATATCTAAGCAAAAATCCTATTTGTCATTTAAATAAATGTGACACATAGGATTTTTTATATCTCCTCTTACTTATATAGAGAGATTAGAATAACTATTGTTACAGTAATAAATTTAAAACCAAGAAATTCCATTAAACTAATGTGAACGCCATATAGGTTTCATCATTTTAATATATATATATCTCTCTATCTCCCTATACTACTAAAGGAGAGTACTCAGCTGACATCACAAAGCTGATTGTCAGCAATATTACGCAGCCAACAATGCCTTTCTTAGGTAAGGCTTACATCATCATCCACTCACAACTTTTAAATATATAATAAAAGATAAAAGATAAATTAATAGAAAAAATGGATGGCTTCTCAAAGAAGCCTTTTGCATTTCAAAATTCAAAATCTGGCTTTATATCTTTCCATTAGATTCTTTTTTCTATATTCATTTCTCCCTCATATCCATTAGATCATAATTTCCATCCACTCACAACTTTTAAATATATAATAAAAGATAAAAGATAAATTAATAGAAAAAATGGATGGCTTCTCAAAGAAGCCTTTTGCATTTCAAAATTCAAAATCTGGCTTTATCTTTTTCCATTACATTCTTTTTTCTATATCCATTTCTCTCTCATATCCATCAGATCCAAATTTCCATCCAATTCAAAATGGGTTTTCATCTAAATTTCCATCCAAATAATTCACTTGGTTGTTATTGTCACTAACAATATTTTAGTATAGTGTCCTTTCTTTATGTGTACAAATATTTGTTATGTTTGGTGGATGATAGATTGAAAACCATGTTAATCATTATACATATATATACTATTGGTAAAAATACATACACACTATTAGTCTTTCCAGTTTTAATATTTAGTGTTGGTTTAATGCTTTGTTTGCAAAAGGTTCTAATCAACTTCTTCAAGAGCTTCCATCTATATTTGTTGGGTCGGCATGAACAGAAGCTCGAGCACAGGATGACTCAAAAGCTACTTTGGCTGCTATAGAAAGTTGAAAGAGAAGAAGAATTGGGGGGAAATATTTTATTTTCATTAATTCAAAATTGAATTACAATTAAACATATATAAAACTAATTTGGTAACTGCCACTAACAAACTAAGATACGAAATTTACAGAACAACCCCCTTAACTATCATAATCCTACAGAAAAGACTAAAACCTTAATTTCCTTTATTAATTACATTTTGCCACAATATGAAAAACAAGTAAATAACATCTTCTTCATCTTGGTACTTTTCCTTGTGATCTTGCAAACATTAACCCTTGAATCTAAAGCTTCTTCTTTGGAATCATTGTCTATATTCTCATACCCCTCGCAAGTTGAGATGTTGTAAGGATTACAACAACTCAACTTGGATAAACAATTGTAATGAAGAGATCTTGATAAACCTTTGGTGAGAATGTCTGCCAATTGAGCTTTAGTTGATATGTATTGAGGGCTTATGTGACCTGACCTGATCTTTTCTCGAACAAAATGGCAATCTAATTCAATATGTTTGGTTCTTTGATGATGGACTGGATTGGAAACAAGAGCTATAGTTGATGCATTGTCACAGAGAATCACAATTGGTGTTGGAACTGATATAGTGAGGTCCTTTAATAGACAGGTTAACCATGTGATTTCACAAGTACTATCAGCCAATGCTCTGTATTCTGCCTATGTGGAGGATCTAGAGACTACTGTTTGCTTCTTTGATTGCCAAGAAATGAGACTATTACCAAGAAAGATAGCATAACCTGAAACTGACCTCCTAGACATTTGACATGCTGCCCAGTCACTGTCACAAAAATTTGTTAATGTGAGACTGTTATATGTAGGGAAGAAGAGGCCCTGGCCAGGTGTAAACTTCCTCATTCAAGTCACCATGTAGAAGTGCATTATTTACATCAAGTTGCTCAATTAACCAACCCTTAGTGACTGCCACAGCTAACAAAGTTCTCACAGTTACCATTTTGGCTACAGGTGCAAAGGTTTCTTTGTAATCTATACCTAATTGTTGAGTAAAACCCTGAGCAACTAATCTAGCCTTAAATCTCTCTATTGTGCCATCAGCATGGTGCTTAATTCTGTAAACCCATTTGCAGCCAATGGGTATTTTTCCAGGTGGAAGAGGCACTAAAGTCCATGTATTATTCTTTTCTAATGCATCTATTTCAGTGGTCATAGCATCTACCCATTTGGGATCCTTAGATGCTTGAGAGTAGTGCTTTGGTTCAGTGTGTGTGTTGATGGAACTGATTAGATGTAGAGAAGGAGATGAGAGATTAGAATAATTGAGGTAGTTATTGATAGAATATTTAGAGGAGACAGAGGTGGTATTGGAAGAGATAGATATGACATTAGATGGTGGAAGTTTATATGAGAAATCTTTGAGTTTAGTGGATATGTGTCTAGTTCTGTGAGACTGTCTAGATGGTTGTGGAGGTGGTGGTGGTGGTTGTGGTATTGGTGATGGTATGTTTGGTGACAGTGGTTGTTCAGGGGAGTTAGGAGTTGTTGAATTGGATAATGAGGGTGTAGGAGATTGAGTGGATTGAGAATTATCAGAAATATTGGAAGTAGAAGGGGGGGAGTTAAGAGGAGGTGGATAGAAAGTAGGATGAGAGGTTGTTGGTGGAGGTTTGGTAGCAGTTTTATTCTTGAAAGGGAATTCAGTTTCATGAAAAACAACATGTCTGCTTACAAAGGTGGAATGGGTGTCAAGATTGTAAAGAATGTATCTTTTTTGGTTTTGAGGATAACCAAGTAGTACACAAGGAATTGCTCTAGGGGCAAATTTGTCATTGGTGTGAATGGAAGCAAAGCATTTGCAGCCAATTATTTTCAAATGATCTAGTGCAGGGGCTTCATTATATATTACTTCATATGGGGTTTTGAAATTTAGAATGTTGCTTGGTAGTCTATTAATAAGATAGGTGGCAACTAATATTGAATAACCCCATAGATGTAATGGAAAATTAGCTTGAATTTGTATAGCCCTGGCTACTTCTAGCAAATGTTTGTGTTTTCTCTCAACTCTGGCATTTTGTTGAGGAGTGTAAGGACATGAGGTTTGATGGATAATGCCATGAATTTGAAGAAAATTTTGAAGATCAGAATTGGTAAATTCAGTGCCATTGTCACTCCTTAGGGTTTTGATTGAGGTTTTGAATTGGTTAATGACATATGCATGAAAGATTTTCAGTGTAGAAAAAACATGGCATTTAGATGGTAAAAGATAAACCCATGTGGCCCTGGAATAATCATCAACCAAGGTCAGAAAGTATTTACATTTATTGATTGTTAGGTGTTTGTAGGGGCCCCAAACATCAGCATGAACTAATTCAAAGAGATAAGAAGCATGGGAATTACTGGAAGTAAAAGGAAGTAATTGTTGTTTAGACAAAGGGCATATGTTGCATTTTACAGAATCATGAGCATTTTTATTGAAAGAAATACAAGAGATCTTTTGTAAAACATGAGAAGAAGGATGCCCCAGTCTAGCATGCCAGAGACTTGGACTGCTTGAGACTGAAAGAGTGGTGGAATTGCACATAGAGGCAGAGGAGGTGAAGATATAAAGTCCATGTGATACTGAGCCAAGATGAATCATCCCATCATGGCCCTGCAAATAACAAGCATCACAAGTGAATGTAATTGCTGATTGAGTGGACTTTGTGAGTTTTCTAATTGAAATGAGATTGTAAGCAAAATTAGGAATGTATAACACATCATGCAGAGTTAATTTGGGAGTTAAATTGACTGAGCCAGTATGAGTGACAAGGACTTGTTGACCATTTGGAAGTGTCACAAGGATAGGAGTAGGACAGGGTGTGATTTTTGTGAACTGTGAAAGTTTTGTGCAAATGTGGTCAGTAGCACCACTATCAAGGATCCAAGCATCTATGAAGGCATATATACATGAAACCACATGATGATAAATGCAAGTAGAAATGAAAGAGTAAATGGCATTAGAGTGATTACCCTGAGAGGTGTGTTGCATCATTAGCATGAGTTGATTGAGCTGATTCTGAAGTTGGTCCATCCTGCTGTGCATTGTAGGGTCAGATGCCTGGGTGTCCATGAAAGGAGTGGTGGCTTGCATTGGTGATTCTTGAAGAGGTGGTGGTTCTTGAGTGAGGACAGAGTTAACAATTTTCCCTTTATATGGTCCAAATGGCTTAAACTTTCCATGAAGAGGATGACCAGGAGGATATCCAATGATTTGGTAACATTCTTCTTTGTAGTGTCCTTCCTGTTACATTTTCCACAAAATATCCCTTTTCTGAAAGTATTTTTCCTATCAGTGACTTTGGAAGGATAAGAAATCTTGGGTTTGTAGGTATTATTTCCTTGAATAGCCCTTGAAATGGATGGTGTATAGGCTGACAATGTGGTAGGGGTGAGTGTGGGCTTTGGTAAAATACCTTCTATTTGCCTCTCTTCTTGTCTAAGCATTCCATATGCCTTAGGGACTGTAGGGAGTGGTTGTTGCAATAAAAGTTGACCTCTAATATTTGCATAAGAGTCATCTAATCCCATTAAAAATTTCATTAACCTCTTCCTTTGTTCCCTTTCACCATTAGTCTTCCCATTTTCACAAGTACATTTACAAATACAAGCATATGGAGCCTCTAATGCATCTATTTCATCCTAGAATCCTTTCAACTTTTGGTAATAAACCTCTATACTAGCATTATCTTGTTTGAGTTGACTAACATCCACACTTATTTGATAAATTATATGTGCATCTAATTATGCATAGTGATCAGTCAATTCTTTCCACAAATCAGCAGCAGTATGAATAAAACTCAAACTATTTCCAATAGATTCTGAAACAGAATTTAAAATCCAAGAGATTACCATATCATTGGTCCTTTCCCATAGAGGCTTAAGTGGAGAGGTTGTTGCAGGCTGCTTATACTCTCCAGTAATGATTTTAATCTTGTTCTTGGCACTCAAAGCAATTAACATTGATCTCTTCCATGAACTGAAGTTTTCAGATCCAGTTAGCTTCTTAGCAATCAGAATTAAGCCTGGATGATCCGTTTGATGGAGGTATAGTGGATGATGAACTGATTCCACATCAGTGATGGATTCTTGAGTTGTATTAACTGTTTCTTGAACAACTGTATCAACCGCCATTTCTAATTCTTGATTTAATTGAATTAATTTGTAATTTTGTAGAAATTAGAGTTTTGAGATGAATTTGGGGATTATTGAGAGAAAGTGTTTAGGGTAGAATGAAAGTTAGATCGGACGATAGAGAAAGAAATTTATAGTAGTTTTTATGAAGACATCATCGGTGTTAATGGCGGTTTCCGGTGCCGGTGGCCGGAAAAAGCTCTGATACCATATAAAAAGTTGGGAGAGAAGAAGAATTGGGGGAAAATATTTTCTTTTCATTAATTCAAAATTGAATTACAATTAAACATATATAAAACTAATTTGGTAACTGCCACTAACAAACTAAGATACGAAATTTACAGAACAACCCCCTTAACTATCATAATCCTACAGAAAAGACTAAAACCTTAATTTCCTTTATTAATTACATTTTGCCACAATATGAAAAACAAGTAAATAACATCTTCTTCATCTTGGTACTTTGCCTTGTGATCTTGCAAACATTAACCCTTGAATCTAAAGCTTCTTCTTTGGAATCATTGTCTATATTCTCAGCTGCGAAGGTATATTTAATTTATTGTCCAGATAGCTTGATTGCCAAATATGTGCCTTTAAAAAGTTCAAATGCAATACTACCAAATGATGGTTCTGCCACTCATTATTTCAATGTAACACTACAACTATCAAATGATTTTGTGACACATAGATATAACCCAGTAAGCACTATAAAGAATTTTTTTTTATATTTGGCCAAATGAGTTGAGATTGGAAATTTTATTAGTATAGTACTTGCGATGAACCAAACTCTCTTTCTTGCTTGTATTAATGATTTTAAAGTGGATTATGGAAGGAAGGAAGCATTTGATGGTGTCATTTTTGGTGATTCATGGAAGGAAGCATTTGATGGTGTCATTTTTGGTGTATGTATTTTCTTCTTCTTCCTAATTAAACATACTTTCATAAAATAATTTTTTCATTGGAGTGCACTGTAAAGTGTAAAGCATTTGGTAAGTGGAGAAATCTTAGTTTGATGGCACATTTTAATAGTTTGGATTATATTAAGAATTGTTGGTCAGAGTGTATTGGTCAAATATATGGGGTCAATATTAATGCATTAGCCAACCTTCTTTGATGTAGCTATCACTAATGACCCATTACGAATCCATTCAACACAGTAGGCATTGGTGGGGGAGAACAGTTTTGCTGCTTGTGTAAGCATTGACTTCCTATATCTGTATTTAAAATAACATGGATAGTATTAGAAACTATGAGGTTTGTAAGTAGTGGCCAACTACAAGTTATTTAATTGAATGTAATATGGGTAGTATTTGAAACTATAAAATAACATGAGGCTTGCAAAATATGTAATTATATTGTTTAAAGGAATACTTTTTGGTGATCAGATTGAGAAATGATGATATCATAAACACATTTAATAATAATTTGATGTTACGACCCATGTTTGAGTATTTGTCGTTTTGTATGTAAAGGGTTATTGAAACATGAAAGGGCTTCTATGATGCACTTCCAGAATACATATGTAGTTTCTATCAAATTTAATCTTTTTTAATTTTTGAGGTGTTCTTAATTTGCAGTTGATGAAGCTCTTTGTCACTCATAATAGCCACATAGAGGAGATAAAGTGGAGCTTAGTTTTGCAAGGCGAATTTGACTTTAGCTGAGATAGTGGAACTGTTAATATAGATTTAGTTTATTGCATTCAAAATCATGTCATTTAGTTTATCATATTATATTTGTGGTTTTGTTTCAAAAGTTTATCATATTGCATTCAAAAGTAACATTTTATGCTTTTCTTATTTGTTATAAAAAAAATCGTTATTTTACATTTTTAAAACGACAAATCGTTAATGTTTCATATAGAAATCTATTTTTAACTTATTTAAACGTCTAATATATATATATAACACTCATCTACATAAGTTATATGTTGTGATTATAAATAAGAAATGTTGGTACAAATATGAATTTCTTAAAACTATTCCATGTTTTGGATTAAACTTAAGAAAACATGTCACTCGCCTTGTGTAGGTTGGTTGTTGCTAATTAGCATGTACATGTACTAGTCGACATGATATTCACTCATGTCGCCTGAACTTTATTGTTTTTTTTTTTTGGTATAATACAATTGTATCCTCTTACCCAAAAAAAAAAAAAAAAGACACAATAGCATGTTGTCCACTTGTCCTTTTATTCTATTCGTACCAATGGACTAAAACAAAAGACATTATAATAACAACAACGTATGATTCGTTGGGCAAGTAGACGTGTAACACCCAGTATTTATTCATTCCCTGTTACCTTTTTTCCAAGATTTTGTCATGGGTCATGTCACCTGTTCGATGAAATGTCTCAAAGAACACAAAGTTATGAAACTATTGGTTTTTTTGATGTTCTTGATCTTGTTGAGCACTGTAAAGTAAGACCTGATGTTAGCAATGTTATAAAGGTTCATGCTTTAGCATTTAAGGTTGGTGTTCTTGCTCACTTGCCCACTTCGACATCTCTCGTTATGGCTTATGCTCGATCGGGAGAGTATCCTTGTTCAGTGGATGTTTTTGGTGAGATGTCTTGTAAAGATGTTGTAGTTTGGAATGCAATGATGACGGTTATGGTTGAAAATGGGCGGTTTGACGATGCTATAAGTTTATTTGTTGAAATGTTAAGGGATGGGACTAAGTTTGATTCTGTAACTCTTGTGATTGTGATTTCGGTTATGTCAGCATTGAGGAATAGATTAGTGTATTTGCAGGCTGTTCATTGTTTAGGTGTTAAGAAAGGTTTGCTTTCGGATTGTGATTTGTGTAATGCTCTAATTAATGCATATGCTAAATGTGGTGACTTGGGCTCATCGGAAAGCATGTTTCTTGAAACACAAGTGAAAGACAAGATTTCGTGGAATTCTATGATCAGGGGTTGTCTAAGCAATGACCATCCTGAGAAATCTTTATGGTATTTCAAGAAAATGGTTTTTTGTGGAACACAAATTGATAACGTTGGTTTATCATGTGCCATTGCAGCAGCGACTTGTTTGCAAGATTTGGGCGCTGGTAAGGCCGTTCATGGGTTGGGGATAAAAGTTGGGTACAATGAGAACCTTCATGTTTCTGTACTAAATTCTCTTGTTTCGTTGTACTCTAAGTGTGGAGATATTGAAAGTGCGGAAATTATGTTTAGAGGGATTTATGCCAAAGATTTGGTTTCTTGGAATACAATGATTAACGGTCTTGCTTCAAATGGAATGATTGTTGAAGCGTTTTGTCTTCTAAGGGAAATGCAACTTGGAGGGTCGGTCCAGCCAGATACAGTGACATTGCTTGCTGTGCTTTCATTATGTGCAGAATCAGTGCTTTTAAGAGAAGGAAAAACCATTCATGGATTCATTATAAGAAGATTACAAGGATTAAACATTGTAGCAATGAACAGTCTTATGAACATGTATTCAAAATGCAACCAAATGGAAAAAGCCGAGAATTTATTCATGTCTATAGAAAAGAAAGATTTGGTTTCTTGGAACACAATGATATCTGGATATGCCCAAAATGGGAATTCAAGGTTTGCTCAACTGCTATTTAAGAAACTACTACATGAGTGTTTGGAATGCACTCTTTCAACTGTTCTAGCTGTTCTTTGTTCATGTGATTCACCAAACTTTCTCAAATTTGGGGAATCGTTACATAGTTGGCAACTGAAATTAGGGTTCTCAAACAATATTCTCGCTGTTAATGCCCTAATCTGCATGTACACGAATTGTGGAGACTTGAAAACTTCTTATGCATTGTTACAGAGTGTTTCAACAGTTGCTGACACCGCTTGTTGGAATGCCATGATTGCAGGTTGCACACAAAATGGGTATTTTTCAGAAGCTTTAGAAACTTTTAAGTTCATGAGAAGGGAAGCAAACGCGAAACATGACTTTGCTACACTTGTAAATGTAATATCAGCTTGTGGAAACCTTGAATTAGCCTTTCATGGGAAACTGGTTCATGGGTTTGCTCATAAGACTTTGGTTGATGGAGATGTTCGTGTAAAGAATGCATTTATCACAATGTATGGCCGAGTTGGGGATGTTGACTGTGCGAAGTTGGTGTTTGACTCGTGTTCAAACCCCAATCTTTGTTCATGGAATTGCATCATTTCCGCTCTTACTCAAAACAAGAAAGGTAAAACCGCATTACAGTTATTCAAACATCTTGAATTTGAACCTGATGAGATCACACATGCCACAATTTTGTCAGCATGTACCCAACTTGGAACTATCAGGCATGGAAAAGAAATCCATGGACATGTTTTAAGATCCAACTTTCACAAAAATTATTACATAGTCGCTGCCCTTATCGACATGTATAGCAACTGTGGAAGATTAAACAAATCTATCCAAATTTTCAACTCTTCACCAGAAAAAAACATTGCCAGCTGGAACTCGATGATTTCTGCATACGGGTTTCACAGCCAAGGTCAAAATGCCATCAAGATATTCAACAAAATGATAAAATCTGGGGAAAACCCAACAAAAACCACTTTTATAAACTTATTATCAGCTTGTGCTCATTCAGGTTTAGTGAACGAAGGTTTAAGTTTCTACAATTGTATGTATGATAAATATGGAGTGGAGCCTGAAACCAAGCATCATGTTTGTGTGGTGGATATGTTGGGTCGTTGTGGGAGGTTAAATGAAGCTTATGAGTTTATACATAGGTTGGTAGCGAAACCTGATCATGGTGTTTGGGGCGCAATGTTGAGTTCATGTAATTATCATGGAGACGTTGAGATGGGGAAGAAAGTGGGAGATATTCTGTTTGGTTTGGAACCTAAAAATGCAGGGTACTACGTTTCTTTAGCGAACACATACGTTGCTGCTGGAAGTTGGAATGATGCAGTAAAGTTGAGAGACTTTGTGGACAATGTGAGGTTAAAGAAGCCAGCAGGTTACAGTTTTGTTGATGTTGGTTTACACTGATTTGTACTGTAATCACAAAATGTGTAGATAGAAATCTTCTGTTATAGACCAAAGTAAGATACTTGACCCTAGTATCCAAACTCATTATTTATCACAATCCAATACATTTTTATTTATTTGCCTGTTGTACCTCGTGATTAATTATACAAAAATAGATATTTCATGAAACATGTACCCTTAACATAACACTGTAAACCCATAAAAGTCTAAGTAAACTAATAAAAGCCATTGGCAGATCCAAATAAAAATAAAAAATAATAAAAGTGACTACTATTTGTGCAGTAAGCTGGTAACAACCGGAAAATCTGGTGCTATATCAACTGGAACCTGAAAATTCATGAAATGCACATCAAATGAGCATATAGATGTACTAACACCAATTATAAGTATATAGTGTTAAAATTCTTTTTACGTTATCAACTGAAAGAACCAAGTAGAATTATTCATTAGAGATGGCAGAAGAGCGGGTCGGGTGAGTTGAGTGACAGTTCAATAAGGATTCAGTTTCGGTGCAGTTTGAAATGACCCGAAACATCATCCAAATCTTTTCCGTATATAATATGAATTCACAAAAGAGCATATTGTATCAAAATACAATGTACTATACCAAAGTTGTCAATTTGTGATAGTATGAATGTAATTCTGTAAAATTACCATTTAGATGGTTGGTTATTATATTTAAAACACGGGTTCATTCTATTTTGGTGAAATATTTTATTAACGATACAATTTCAACAATCATATATATATTGAAGAGCGGGTCGGGTGAGTTGAGTGACAGTTCAATAAGGATTCAGTTTCGGTGCAGTTTGAAATGACCCGAAACATCATCCAAATCTTTTCCGTATATAATATGAATTCACAAAAGAGCATATTGTATCAAAATACAATGTACTATACCAAAGTTGTCAATTTGTGATAGTATGAATGTAATTCTGTAAAATTACCATTTAGATGGTTGGTTATTATATTTAAAACACGGGTTCATTCTATTTTGGTGAAATATTTTATTAACGATACAATTTCAACAATCATATATATATTGAAGAGCGGGTCGGGTGAGTTGAGTGACAGTTCAATAAGGATTCAGTTTCGGTGCAGTTTGAAATGACCCGAAACATCATCCAAATCTTTTCCGTATATAATATGAATTCACAAAAGAGCATATTGTATCAAAATACAATGTACTATACCAAAGTTGTCAATTTGTGATAGTATGAATGTAATTCTGTAAAATTACCATTTAGATGGTTGGTTATTATATTTAAAACACGGGTTCATTCTATTTTGGTGAAATATTTTATTAACGATACAATTTCAACAATCATATATATATTGAATGCTTTAAAAGGTTTCATGCACTGATAGTGCACGTTGAACAAATCTCGACCCATTTGACCCAATTCAATTTAGGTTCATTAATTATTTGCCCAGTTTGATTTGTTTGAGATAAAACATTACCCACATTCACGTTTCACCCACAAGTAAATTACTCAAAGTTGTGCTGACATAGGTTGCAAAACTAAGACGCTACAATTATGAAAATAACACCAACTGAAAATTACCTGAACCTTTGCCAACTTTTCCAAAGCAATTTTTAAAGGCCATGTCATTTCACCGTATTTTTCAAGAAGCTTTTGTGCTGCATCTTTATTGCCTTTGGCTTGTATTGTAAGTATTTCCCTACTTAAACTCTCGACCACACCTTCAACCTATTACCACACATGAAACAAATCAGTTGAACAGGTAAAATTCCCTTACTGTTGCATGAGGAACCAAAGAACACTTCAATTTAAGAAAACACTTGAAAAGATACAACTAACACTTTCAATGGAGACAGCAAAATGGGTGGTTGGGTAATAGGTCAAAATTCAAAACTGGTTTAGGTTCAATTAGGTTGTTTTTCAGTTCGGGCTGAAATGGGGCTTTCCGGGTTGGATTGACCCACAATTACTATTTGTCCCTTTTATTAAGGGATAACACATAATTAAATTTTTTAAATAAAATAATTTAGGAGGTTGTATGCTTTTTAAATATATATACATTGGGTGACCTGTTCCCCTTTTAGCTTAATATTTAAAATCTAACCAGCTAGACCCCTTTGAGATACACAAGCCAAATCACCCGTGAACTAAATGGGCCAAAATTGACAGCTCCAACTTTCATTAACCTTTTCATTGATTATCAATTTCAGAAACACAACTCAACGAAAACCATAGGATGTCATTTTCTCGTTATGAGCTCGATACAGATAGCTACATGACACCTATTATCTCAATCTAATTTACTAAAGCAAAATCTAAAAAAAGAATACCTTATCAAAGTCAACAGAGAATGTTTGGTCAGGATGCAAAACAAAGGCCCCTTTCTCAAATAACCAGTTAAACTGTAGTGCCTGTCCTTTGCTGATAAACATGACAAGAAAAAAAAAAGGATCGATTATTATACTATAAATGATAAAATAGCGTAGAGTACATACAACAATATCAGGTTCAAAATTGGTGGTTGCTTTACCCATGAGCTTCCTCTAAACCAAAACGTACTGAGCGAAAGCAGCCGGCAAGGAAAGAAACATAGATGGACTTCACAAGACTCTTCGGAAGTAAACCCTGGTCTACCCCAAAAAAAGTTAAGCAAATGTATACGAAAATCTAATAAATGGTTAAAGGTTTGTAGGTCAAAGTATATACATACATTAAACAAAACCAATCCATACAGACATTCTGCAATACATCAAAACTAAAGTCTAAACATACTTCAATGCAGAAAGGAGGGTCCACTTTTGACTTTTTAGTGTCAGATAAGTTACTTCAAAACTCAATTTCATTGGGGAAATAACAACTAATATCTGCCTTAAGCTATAAATAGTACCACAATACAAATGCTTGGAAATAAATTAACCAGTAAGACTTACTAACCTTAGCAATTAAGAAATTAAGGGCCCAAAGGCCAACAATGTCAGCTTTAGCTTCTTCAAGAGCCGAGTGGAGTTCCTGAAGCTCCTGTTTTATCATATAAACAAGTAAACAAGTTCAATATGTTATCCATCAGATTCAAGAAGATGGTAAAGTATTAGAGAAACAGACCAATCTCACAGTAGACTTCTGTCCACTTGGAAGAGTTATTGTATGTGGTCCAATCCCATGACAACACTCATGACAGATCGTGTGAGTGAAAAAAGAGTCAAAGTCAACTAGCTCCCGCTGTTCCTTCATAACACACAAGTCAGCTATAGGCAGGAGAATTAGCTTGAACCTGTTTAAAAATAATTTCAGGTATCAGATCATAGTATAACTTAACGCTGAACGTTTGTAGCTTTATCCATCATCAATATGTGTTAAGATTTTGAATATATGTAAGAATATGGTTATGGGTTTGTTCACATTACTTTGCCTCGGAAATATTCTTCAGCATGACCATTGATGAACCACGATCTTTCACAATACGTTCATCATTCGGAAGATTGAAGGCGGCGGTTTGAGGGCCCTTCACATCCTTCGATAACATAATTAAGCAACGCCATATTTTAGTCATACACTTTCTCACATACGGCAAAACGTTAAGCTATATACTTATTCCGTATCGTAATTGATCAAATTGTTTGACTTTCAGCCACAAGGTTCCCATATTACGGCATTATTGGAGGGTACACATATTTGACTGACAGACAAACACTTTTACTAAAGTATCAGACTCAAAGATTGAAATTTGTCCGGATGGAGAGCTCACCCCAGAATTGTAAATAAGCTGGATGACAGGAATAGGTGCAGATATTATATGTTGTGATTTGTAAATGGCGTCCATTGGAAGATTTTGTTCCAAAACCTACATAATTTGATTGGTTAGGTAAGAAGCATCAATAATTAAGTTTAAAATAATGTAAATTTGATCATGAACAAATCCAGTATTGTACCTGCAAGTGATCCCCAAAGAGTTTAAGTTGAGCGCTTGCTTTATCATCCCAAATCCCAATAAAAGCCTCAAACGTTGCCTATGGAAAAACTAAGAAACCTTGGTCATTACATATGAAGTACATAACAAAAAAAGGTACAATATATTTGAATATCGGGACAAAAATAAAGCCTAAACTATCATTTATTTATCCACCTTAGAGCACAAATGAAGAAGACTGTGATTACCTTGTATCCAAATAGAACATCTTCATAAGTCTCGTACGGGCCAATAGTTACATCCAGCTTAGAATCCTGAAGAAGATGAATAATGCATGCAATTAGAACTATATTTGACATAAAGAATAAATTATGAAGTTTATGTGACTTCTTCTAGAGCACCCCTATATCTTTTATCCAAACAAACTTGGCTTTTGGTGTAGATATACATTGTTTTAAGGACTAACATCACAAGTCAAAAGTAATATATTTCTATTTGAGTAAGTTGACACTTCATCTAAATCATACAACACATGAAGAATGATCCAAAATGAAAATAAGTGTTCTGACCAATTCTATCCACGCTATATCTGAGTCATAATAGTCATTGGAGAGGAACGCATCAGCCTTGCTATGTAACAGCCTCTTCAAACTACAAAATCATGAATGACTTTTCAGAATCTCATAGTCTAGTGCCATTGAATACATATAGGTCAGCAGTTAGTATATTTAGTAACTTCATACCTAGGTGAACTGGTCAGATCCCCGGCTTTGTGTAACAACTCAGCAGCTTTTGTAAGATTTGCTGAATATTCTTTAGAGTAAGGGACGATATAGAGATCACTCGTATTATTGGAATGAGAGTCATTATCTCTTCTAATTACACTGAAAAAACCCATTGCATCTTGCTTTTCTTTTTCTGAAAGCCCATTTACCCATAACTCAAATTCCTGCCAGAACAAAGGAAATGTGATTAGAAGGCAAAATGACCTGAAAACTCTTTCTGTCCAACTTTAAACAAAAAAAGTATGCATTAAACATGACTACTATATCAATTTTATTTATGTTAACAATCTAGATCTCTAACAAAGATATAGGAGATCATATGCATTATAACTACGCTTTGGGCAACTTTCAACCCGTTCTCCTTTTAGCTATGTTTTAACTCAACCCACCTGACCCATCTCGGATTTAAATAGCTGAAATCGACCTATTCAAATGTAGATCACTCAAAATTTGTCACCTTTGTCATTAATGACATTTCCCACAAATTCAATTATACCGAATGTATAACATGATTAATTTGAAAAATACACGAGTATGATATATAAACAAACATATACCATTTTATCCATATCTGGAGGGTAGAAGCTGGCACCGGGTGGTTTCAGAATGGGAAATGCAGACTTATACTCAAGACCTTTCCAACCAGCCACTGACTTAGTTGCTTCAGGAAGTAATTTCACAGCAGAATCTGCAGGTGTCAAAAACGCCTCATTTTCATCCAGGCAAGACCTATGAAATGGGAGAAAAAAAAGGTAAACTTTGATACGCAAATCGTTTACTCCTTACTAACTACTCTTCCAATGACAAGTTACTATATCTTAATCTAGCAATGTTATAAAGTAGTGACACGAAGAGATCCTTTATGAGCAAAACTGTAATACTTTTAGGGCAGTACCATGGACTTTTATTTATCGAATAATACTTCCATTTCAACATGTCCAATTCAGATATTTGACCACGCCCGCTTAACCATTCCCTCAAAGACGAAATAATATATTTGTTGAAGAATGAGCTCCTTTCTATAACAAATCAACATTTTATGCAGATTTGTAGAAGTTAACTAAATAAACCTGCTGGAAGAAAATATCATCCATTATTTTCGCAGCTTCAATGAGTAAAACCAGAACTTCCATATCCTCTTTGGTGACACCAGTCAACTGTCACAAAATAATGGTTTATAGATTACAACCTACACTAATAATCGATTCATAATAAACAGAGACGGGGGAAATAAAACAACATCTGCATTGAGTGAGATAGGGGCATAACGATTGAGCTTCTTTTGTAGAAGCAAACTCTGTGCTTCCACTTCGTTTTGATACCTGTCAATAGCTCCCATTTAATTATATGTGGCATGTGAAGTAGATAATTCAAAAAGGTTCTAAAATTTCGAGTGTACCTTATAATTTGAAATAGTTCATAATCATAATTCACTAAAACAGTATTATGTTGCTCGATTTAAATCATAATTCAATAACTATCAATGTATACATATTATGATATTTTATGGTGAAAGATGTACCTTTTGGTAATAATATCGAATAGTTGACCATATGGACCATTCACATTATAGGGTACATAACGAGGGTCTCCGTTAACAAGTAAATGCTTGTACTCTTCAATAGATATGTATTTAACGGATGAAACTTCAGATTCCTACGATAAAAGAAAACCACATTGTTTTTAGATCTCATTTGCAAAGTCATGAGTTTGATTGGTCATACAGAGCAACCTTTTTCTCTTGATACTATCAAAATTCTGGTGTATCTTCCTAGAAATACAAAAAATTACCTGAAGAGTAAAAGCTTCCAAGGGAATTGGGTCACGTGTTGTCACCAAATAAACATCATCAAACTCGTTATCAATGAACCTCCCGTCATTTGTAACGCTACAATCAAATGGAAAGATAGTATAGAGATCATAACGTAGATTTATATACAACAAAAGGTTCACATTTTAAATTTTGAGGGGCTACCTTATAAATAAAAACCGACAATGTCAATCATATAAAAGGTCTACCATTCTTGCAGGAAAACGAATAGCAATTCTAAGGCATCGTTCGGGAGAATTACACCAAGCTCTTCTTGAAGCTCTCTCCTGCAACCATACAAATATTCAAATTTATGTATAACAATATATACAGTTAACGAATATAGCATAAACCCTAATGCATAAAGATTCCTGTTCAAGAATCTGTCAATCTCATCAAATAGAGTTTTACAGCAGAGTCTGATAATCTACCTAGCAGTGATAAGGGATGTATCTCCTGCAGATACATGACCTGCACTAGAAACGTCCCATAACCCAGGCCATGAATCCTTGAAATCAGTACGTTTTTGTAACAGAAGTTGTTGTGTACTTTCAGCAAAAATCCACACATGAACTGCTCGGTGATAATCCCCGTCTCTCTGAACAGCACTTCTGTAACAATATATAAATATAAGCACCATCTTATATTATGAAACTATCTAGTTACAGTAAAGTACAACATTTTGATTATGAAACATTGAGACCTACCCCAACAAACTCTGCAAATAATTGTGCCACACAATGAACCAATGTTTAAGAACGTAAGGTGAAATTTATGACTTCTTTTAGAAAGGGAAGCGCTTAGAAATGTACCAAGCTTTGAATGTTACTATTGTATGTATCCGGAGAACTTTTTGGTAACATGGCAAGTTATATGAGTGTCCAGTTTCAGCTTTGTAAGCTTATACGATGTCACGTCAGCAAAAATACAACCAGATATATACAATAGCAATATTTAGAAAAAAGTTGATCGCACCAAGCTTTATAAATGGCAAATCGCCTAAAGAGGGGTAATTAACTTCATTTCTTTGCAATAAAGGCGTAACCTTAATATTGCGCACTAAGGCCTCTGTCATCCATGAACACCCCACCCCATTTCTTCGTTACCACATTGGCGCCACATCAACTCTTCCACCCTAACCCCCCCCCCCCCCCCCCACCATCCATACTTTTTCACCATATTATCAAATATTTAATTATTTCTTATTTAAACACAAAATTAAATAAAACTTTTTATTAATAATAAAAAACATTACATTACTTAAAAATAAAACATTACATTACTTTAATTAAAAATTACACTAGAAATTAAAAATACATAACATTAAATAAAAAAGAAGACATTTCAATAATAACAATACTAATAAAACTAATCGTCACTTTTATCACTATCGCCGCCAGAAAACAAATGCCCCACCTCGTCCATTAAAGATTTACGATACGCAAGAATGGTTTTAACTTCTTTTCTCGGCAAACAATTGGGAACCGGATTTTGAAGAAACCGGAACACATCCATAATTCGCTTTTTCTTCCGATGTTCCTCAACTTTCTTCCGATGTTCTTCAGCTTTCTTCCGATCTTCGTCAATTTTTGCCAACACTTCTTCTTGCATCTTAATAATTTTGTCAAGTTTCTGTTGTGTTTCGTCACTCAAATTTCGGTCGGAAGTCGCATCCGATGAACTACCCGTCTTCCGGCTAACATTACGACCCGGTGCTCTCCTAATGGGGTCTTCACAGAATAACTGCTCCATACCCGGCGTCAAGCTCGGGTTAGCCTGCGGTATCGGCTCTTTGTCATCCAAAAATATTGTTGGTGTCAAGCTCGGGTTAGCGTGCGGTATCGGCTTGTCGTCATCCAAATCTATTGTTGGGACCGTCCGTTTAACCATGACGCCGTCGTCATCCCAAAACTCTGAAAAACCTTTGAGCACCTCATAGCATTGCTCGTACACGAACCGTTTTCCATACTCTTTCTTAAACTGTTTATGTGCGACATCATAAACCTCCTTATCATTGACACTACTTTCTCCCCTTTTTTCGCTACAAGTCTTAAAAATTGCCCCAAACTCCTTGGTCGTTTTTTTAATCTTATTCCATTTGCCTTGTAATTGACTTTTGTTACGTTCTCCGTCAGCCGTATCCTTATTGAACAATTTAATTATGGTACCCCAAAAAGCAACATCCTTTAGACTATCCCCGATGACAGGGTCTTCAGAAACGGTAACCCAACATCTCGACAACACTAAAGCTTCGTTGTCGGTCCACGTCCTTTTGTCGCAAACTTGTTTCGGCTTTTTTCTCTTTTTTTGGGTGGTCGGCATTTCTTCTTCTTCATCACGACGAGTACAAGACGCGGCAGATGGGGGTGGCCTAATTATATAATTAATATAAACTAATTTGGCTTATCTTAGATTGATGAATGAGCTTATCGCCTTATAAAAATTCATAGTTGAATATATAAATTTTGAATTATAGATACAGAAATTAATAAAATTGAAGTAAGTAAAGGAAGGAAGAAAAGTGACCTGGGTTTAGAGACACCGGTTTTAAGACCAGTTTTGGTGAGAATATCGAATTGTTCTTCTTCTTCCTGTAGCTGATCATCATTATCATCATTCCCCATTTTTTTTTCTTTTTCTCCTTTCCTTTTTGTGTTAGGTTTTATTAGTTGATTTTACTTACTTATATTACTTTTCTAGTTTTTGGTTAGTTAACTTCAATATATCCTTAACTGATTTTCTTTCTTTTCCTTTTTTGAGTTTTTTTTTAAGAATGAGAAAGAAATGAAATGAAATGATTTATTTATTGATTTTACTCAATAATTTTTTTTTTGTATTTGGGATGATTTGAAACTTGAAAGGGTGAAAAGTACATATCATTTCTCTTTTATTCTCATCTTTTATAATCTATTCATTTACATTAAAAAAAAAAACTAAAAAATACATGTTAATATAATTTTGTTTATGCTATCTCACTGCTAGAGACAAATTGGGCAATCAACATTCTACAACACTAATTTCTGTTACATCATCTTCATGCCTTTAGCATATGATATATACATTATAATATTACTAGCCAAATGATATATACATTATAATATTACTAGCCAAATGCCTATGCAATGTGGTGGTATGACGACGGCGGTGACGAATGGTGACGATATTGATATGGTTATTAATGTAAAAATGATAAATTTTTAAAAGGGATAATATAATCATTTAAGGGTTGAGGGATGTATATTATATATAATTTCATTAAAAACATTATATGTATATTAGGTGGAGATATGTAAATTAATAAACAAAAGAGATAACATTTTAGGTTTATCAAAAACTTAGTTGGAAAAAAGGAGGAGTAAATATTTTATAATGTAAGATAGACACATTCCATAAACCGTATATAACTAGTAATATCGTTTTAACACTTTTCATACCAACACCTATAATTCTCTTAATCATAACCTCTTATATAGATACATACTCTTCAATCGGCAAATATATTTGAAATATTAACTTTAAGATGAATATGGTGACAAGAATGGTGTCTAACACTCCATTATTGAGTTTATTTTGTAAGGAATAAGAAAATAAATTATAAGAAAATACCTTATTTTTTCATTCTTGAGTTTTTTTAATTAAAGAAAGAAAATGAAATGACAGGATAATTTAAACTTTTAAGCCTAAAAGTTTTCTTGTCAAATTGGCCAGATTTGGAAGGAAAAGAAAAACTTTTGTTTGTAATTACCACTCTAACCTTCAACAAAACACTATTATAAATGCTATCAAAAGGGTATTTTTGTAAAATATATTTTTTTTTCCCTTTTCATCCCATGAACTCAAGAATGCATTTTATCTACTATTATTTTTCCCTTTTCTTTCACTATCTTATCATCTTCTTTCTTTTCTATTTGTTTAAAACTCAATAATGGAGTGTAAGAGGTTGGGTTCGGGTTTGGAATCACCTAAACTCGGTCTATACAATTATATCTGGTCTATTGTCATCCTTAATTAATGCGCATTTTCAACCTGTTTGCATATAGTACAATACCGTAGATATTTTTCAAAATTTTGTTAACTAGCATCCGTGGAAACAAGCTTATATGCATTGAAATCAAAGTTTCTAATAAAAAAAACTAATGAATTAAATGTTCATGTAACATACCTACCTTTAAAAAAAAAAAAATTAAATGTTCATGTAATGTGTGTAAGGGTGGGGGGAGTACCTCGCCACTCCTCCCCGCCTTCCATGATTTTTCAATAGGTACCTGTCGGGTGCCTAATTGCAGGGAATACCTCGCCACCCCTCCCCACCTTTTTCTATTTTATTTATTTTCTATTTATTTTTATTCAACAATAATTAAAACTTTTATTTAATAAATTAAAAACATACAACTAAAACACATAAACTATTATTCAAACACATAAATAACTAAAACATAAACAACTTAAACTAAGGCATCGGTCATCCGTATCTCTCACAAATGGCGCGTTTCTGCGCCAAAACCATCTCCAACATCGGCCCGGTGAGGTGATCGTGTGACCTGATGACGAAGTCCATATCGTTCTGCCGCTGTTGACTTTGGACCATCCGTGTCATCTCCTCCTCCCGTACTTTCCTAGCCTCCTCCGCCGCCATATAGCTATCCATCATTGCCTTCTGAATCTGAAGCTTCTCCTCCCGAGCTCGCTTTTTATCCTCATTGTCGCATTTCAACTCGGCGACCATCTTCAAGAATTCTTCAGATGTGGTGGAGGCGGATGTAGACGGCTGCTTACCTTTACCTCTACGACGGGGCGGCACGGGTCTAGCAGGCCGTACTGGTGCATCAATGTCGTTCCCACCTTCCTCTTCTTGATCAAACTGGTCCTCGTTCAAGTCAATATGGACCGACGCCTCCCCGGATGAACGGACATTGACATTTGACCCTTCCGTTCTTGCCCTTTTGCTCCTCGAATCCTCACAAATCCCCTCCAAAGTAAGAACTTCCGCCCATTTCGGCCCGTTTTTCAAAATTTGCCACGCCTCTATGTTAGGACCAGTTCACCTGGTAAACTGGCCAGTCTCCAGTTGCACCTGGAGACCCAGTGAAACTGTCCAGTGAACTGGAGACCTAGATGATTTGTCAAGAAATATATTGAAGTCCAGTTGCACCGTACAGTCAACACAACTGAAGACTTCCTCCAGTTGAGAACTGACCAGTTGAAGAATCATTCCAGTTGAAGTCGAAGACAACAAATGGAAGATAGAGAATGGCAATGGCAGCGAAGCCCAGTTGACATTCTAGTCAGTTACAAACTGGAGACCATCAGTGGAAAGCTCTTACAAAGCTTTACACTGATTACGAGGAATTGACTTTATGCTTTATGTACCTTTACCCGGATAAGCCTTATCTTATTATTTAAGTAATAAAAGGTACATAAAGGTGGTTGAGTAAAGTTGCTTTATCATGCGACTTTACACTGCTTTTTAAGGAATTAAATGCTATTCCTTAAATGATCTCAACCACATTTGTACGGCTAAAGTTAACATCCCAAATGTTAACTTTGCCTATAAATACAAGTCATTGCACAACAAGAATACGAAGTGAAAAACATACAACACTTCACACTTTGCAAACCTGCAATATTCTTGGTGAACTTGTGCAATATTCTCTCAATTGCTAAAAGGAACATTTCACAACTTTAAGTGTTTCGATTGTCTTGAGAAATTCCGAGTGTAGATCAATTGTATTTCATAGGTTGTTAGGATATTTACATTCTTTGTATTATCTTGGTTCCGCAACAACCTTGTAATTTGTTTAACATCAATAAATAAATTACACTTGAAAATTACATATTGTCTCATCAAGTTATCTTACAAGTATTTTGTATTATTGCATTGTTCTTTACTTATTGTTATTTAAATAAGTAATCTATCTAGAACTTGGTATATACACACTGCAACTGGTCGTCTCCAGTTCAGTGCATATATTGCAAAGTAACTCCACCATTGACATAGAGGTGTCTTCAGGTAGTGCCATCTATTGAGTTGGGACTTACAAGTGGTATCAGAGCTGAAGGCTATTAAACTTGCCTAGATCTGCTAAGATGAACACTACTGAAGGTGGAGATGGTTCTGGTTCAGGTGAAACCCCCTTGAATAATAATGCACAACCTTTTTCAAAATGTTAATTCAAACCCTCCTCCTCCTACTGCCCCAAATCACGTCCATGTACATTATTCTAACACTCTGTTCCCAAATTCGATGGAAACAGTGAGACTTTTGGTACATGGAAGGCTAGAATGCTTTTTGCATTTTGGTGGGATTGAAAGGTATATGTTGAAAATCCTTAAGGATGGACCATATATACCCATGTCTCTTGGGTCAGTCCTCTTCTTGATCCAACTGGAAGAAGAGGTTCAAGAGAAAAGCTCGAAGACCATTGGTCTGATGAGGATCGTAGACTTGTTGATCTGGACACCAGACTCAAGAACATGATCCTTGGAGCTGTCCCTGAAAATCTAATTCCAACACTTGTGTTGTTCCCCAGTGCCAAGTCAATGTGGGATGAATTAGTTATTCAGTTTGAAGGAGGTGATGACACTATTGTCACTAGAAAAGTTGCCTTGAACAAGAAGTATGAATCCTTCTTTGCCTTGCCCAATGAAAGTCTAACTGGTACATACACCAGATTTTCTAGCCTCATTAATCAGCTGAGAGGCTTGGGTGTGAGAAAGATAAGGATATTCTTCTTGAGAAGTTTTGTGATATTCTTCCTTCCAAATGGGAAAACATGGTTCTTGTCTTGAAACAAGGTAAAACCTTGCACAGCCATACTCTTGCATCGCTCTATGGAGCCTTCAGATTCACTGAAGATAATAATGCTGCAAGACTGGTGGCTGAGCAAGATGCCATGAACCATGCCCAGAGTTCCAAGGTTGCTAGTGTACCTGAGCGACCTTATGCTGCCTTAATGTCTGCAGAGAGTGTCCAGGCACACTCAATGAAGGAGATGTTAAACAGTTTCTTGAACTCTGGCCTGACCACTGAAAATAGTGATGGTTGTAATGAAACTGACGATGATGATCTGGTCGCCATGATTGCTAAAACCTTTAACAGGTTTAAGCATAAATCTAAAAGATTTAATGGCCCCAACAATGCTTCCATCTCCAGCTCTCTGGATAAGACCAATCTTACATGCTATAAGTGTGGCAAGAAAGGTCATTTTATGAAGGAATGCAGATCTAGTCAGTTGAACAACCAAACTGGCCCCCCTGTCCCCAATTTCAATCGGCCTGATGATAGCTACAAAGCTAAATACAAGAAGCTTAAGGCCCAGATTGCCCTCCTGTCCATGGAAAAGGAAAAGGATCAGTGCCTAATGGCACAAACTGAGGGAAAATGGGAGTACTTTGATGACTCATCAGTTGATGAAGAAGAGGAAAGAGACATGTGTTTCATGGCCTTGGAAGATCAACAACAGCAGCACGTGGCAAAAGAAGATGTCATCACTGGAAGATGGGTGGACATCATCTTGAAAAAGGTATGTGACTATGATAACCAGGTTGACCTTGAACTTAAACTGGACCTGGCTGAATCATTAAGTGGTGATTTAGCTTATGTGGAAACTGTAAGAGCTGATAGTGAAAGATATCTTGACACTATCTTAATTGAACTGAACAATGTTAAACCACAACTGAATGATTTACAAAGTGTCCAGTTGGTTCTCAAGGAGTCAGTTTTAAAGATTGAGGCTTTAGAACTTGATAATCAAAAAATATTTTCTGATCTTGAAAAAGAACAAAAGATTATCAAGTCATGGGTAAAAGCATCTGGTAAAAACTATGATGCATTTTCAAGAACTATCGATGCCCAGAAGAATGCATGGAAATCTGGAGATCTGGAGATGGCAGCTCTCATACCAGATCTTCATGCATTGCCTCCAGCTCTCAAGGTTGAAACACCTTATGATCAACCTGAAGCTGTTGAAACTGAAACCATTGAGACCACCCCCTTTGAGGTTAAAACTGGAGCCAAACAGGCTAAAGCTCCAGTCAAAAAGGCCACTGGTAACAAGCCTTTACCTCAAAAGTTTAAGGAGCCCAAGACCCGACAGACTAAAACTCCAACTGAACCAAGGTCCAAGGTTCAGTTGCCTGATGAAAATAATATTTTGGTTAACTGGAAAGTCAACTCCAACTTTTGTCTCGACAGGTTCAGAGTTGTACTGCCCGGATTAACAATCTGGAAGGAGGTTCATTACCTCCAGTTTTCAAACAAAATATTAAATCATTCCCTTCAAAACCTAATCAAAAGAATGTTCCATCTGGAACAAAATCTGGTAAAAATAAGGGGAGTAAGTATCAAGTACCAATCGTTTTTACTCCTGCACCTGGAGCTGGTGAAAGAGCTCCAGATGTAGCCTCCGGTTCAACACCACAACAATCTATTGTGACTTCTGTAGAGAAGTCCAGTGAACCCATCAAGAAAAGATGGGTTCACAAAAATAACTGATGATTTTTGTGGTTGTGCAGGGAGATCGAAAGAAGAATATCTGGTATCTGGACAGCGCTGCTGGCCGGACTATGACCGGATGTAAGCCCCTGCTTGAAGAGTTCACTGTCCAAGATGGACTGACAGTGACGTTTGGTAATGATCAATCTGGAAAGACTGAAGGATATGGTGTGCTTAATAATGGACAAGTCGAATTCAAAAGAGTTGCATTTGTGAATGGTTTGAAATACAACCTGATCAGTGTCAGTCAACTTTGTGATGATGGCTTCAGAGTTTTGTTCGATATTGCAAAGGCACCATATTTAACAAGGATTGGAAAGTGGTGATGGTTGCACCAAGAAAAGGAAATGTGTACATCATGGATATGGAACCAGCTCCAAAAGAGCAATGTTTCTATACCAAGCTGATGAGGACAAACCAACTGGCTATGGCATAAAAGATTATCCCATCTTAATTTTAAAAATATTAACAAGTTGTCTCGCAAACAACTGGTTGATGGGATACCTTAAATTTCTTTCAATAAAGAAAAGCCATGTCCAGGGTGTGAGATGGGCAAGCAGAAAAGAGCCAGTTTCAAAACTAGGCAAAATTTTAGCATCACTGAACCTCTTCACATGCTACATATGGATCTTTTTGGTCCAGTGAATGTTCAAACTAGAGCTGGAAAGAAGTACACTCTAGTTGTGGTTGATGAATTCACCAAATATTGTTGGGTGGTATTCCTCAGATCCAAAAGTGATGCACCTGCTGAAATCATCTCTCTCATCAAAAGAATTGAGCTCAAGTACACTCAAAAAGTTTGTCAGTTGCGAAGTGATAATGGTACTGAATTTCAAAATAAGGTACTTGAAACATTTTGCAATGACACTGGCATCTCTCAAAACTTCTCATCAGCACACTCTCCAGAGCAGAATGGAGTTGTGGAAAGAAAGAATCGCACACTGATAGAAGCAGCCAGAAGTATGCTATCTGAATCAGGTCTTCCCACCAGTTTTTGGGCTGAGGCAGTTGCAACTGCTTGTCACACCCACAACCGGTCAGTCTACATCAAGAGACATAAGAAGACTGCCTATGAAGTACTCAGGAATCGTAAACCAAATATTGGATACTTTCATGTATTTGGTTGTCCAGTTTATATCTTAAACGATTCCAGTCAGCTTGTAAAGTTTGATGCAAAAGCTGATGAAGGGGTATTTTAGGTTATTCAGATATTCGAAAGGCCTTTAGAGTTTATAATTATAGACTCCAAAAGGTTCATGAGACAATTCATGTCACATTCGATGAATCAACTGAAGCAATCAACAAGAGACCAAGCCCTGATATTACTCCAGTCGTTCCAATCAATTTTGGTGAAACTGACCAAGTTCATCAGTCAGTTGTTTCACCAGAAGATGTTTCCAGTTACAACAAATTGGAACCAGTTAAGAAGAAGAAAAGCACCAGTGACACATCATTTTATCCCTCCATCAATTTCAACTTACCACAAGAATTGGTGATTGGATCTGATGTACGTGCCACTCCAATATCAGCACCAGTTCAAACTCCAACTTCTCCAGTTCTTCAAGAAATGCTTTGAATGAAGAATTTCATGATGCAAATCGTGACCTCATTGACTCTGATGAGGATGTAGAAGTAGTTTGGCTGATCCTTCTCCAAATGCTGCTGCAACTGAAGAAGATCGCCAGGTGACTTGCACTGATATTGTTTACACCAGCCTAGTCAATACACTAGATGGACTCGAGCACATCCAATTGAACAGATTGTGGGAGATCCAAATAGTGGGGTTCAGACTAGAAGAGCCACCAGTGAGCAATGCTTAAACGTCACCTTCTTATCTCTTAATTGAACCAAAGAAGATTGACGAGGCTATGGCAGACCCAAGCTGGGTGGAAGCTATGTAAGAAGAGCTCGTCCAGTTTGAAAGGAACAATGTTTGGGAGCTTGTTCCTTGTCCACCAGGGTTAAAGAAAGAACCCATGGTACCAGATGGGTCTACCGAAACAAGATGGATGAAGATGGCCATGTTGTAAGAACAAGGCCAGATTAGTTGCCCAGGGTTATTGTCAAGCAGAAGGCGTTGACTTTGATGAAACTTTAGCTCCAGTTGCAAGACTTGAAGCCATCAGAATATTTCTGGCTTATGCAGCCCATCTGCAGTTCAAAGTCTTCCAGATGGATGTCAAAAGTGCGTTCCTAAATGGAACATTGGAAGAAGAAGTTTATGTTAAGCAGACTCCAGGTTTCATCGATGAGAAGCATCCTCATTGGGTTTATAGACTGAACAAAGCATTGTATGTTCTAAGACAAGCCCCAAGAGCCTGGTATGATACTCTACCTAAACATCTTCTTAAAAATGGCTTTCAAAGAGGTGCAATAGATAATACCTTGTTTATCTTGAAAGAAAGAGGTAATATCTTATTGGTACAAATTTATGTTGATGACATTATTTTTGTTTCAACTGATGATGCAATGTGTAAAAAGTTTTCTAAAATCATGTCATCTGAGTATGAGATGAGTTTAATGGGTGAATTAACATTTTTCTTAGGTCCTCAGATTAAGCAAACTGAAAATGGAACCAGTTAAGAAGAAGAGCACCACCAGTGACACTTCATTCTATCCCTCCATCAATTTCAACTTACCACAGGAATTGTGATTGGATCTGATGTACGTGCCACTCCAATATCAGCACCAGTTCAAACTCCAACTTCTCCAGTTCTTCAAGAAATGCCTTTGAATGAAGAATTTCATGATGCAAATCGTGACCTCATTGACTCTGATGAGGATGTAGAAGTAGTTTGGACTGATCCTTCTCCAGAAGCTGCTGCAACTGAAGAAGATCGCCAGGTGACTTGCACTGATATTGTTTTACACCAGCCTAGTCATTACACTAGATGGACTCGAGCACATCCAATTGAACAGATTGTGGGAGATCCAAATAGTGGGGTTCAAACTAGAAGAGCCACCAGTGAGCAATGCTTAAACGTCACCTTCTTATCTCTAATTGAACCAAAGAAGATTGACGAGGCTATGGCAGACCCAAGCTGGGTGGAAGCTATGTCAAGAAGAGCTCGTCCAGTTTGAAAGGAACAATGTTTGGGAGCTTGTTCCTTGTCCACCAGGGTTAAATAAAGAACCCATTGGTACCAGATGGGTCTACCGAAACAAAATGGATGAAGATGGCCATGTTGTAAGAAACAAGGCCAGACTAGTTTTCAGGGTTATTGTCAAGCAGAAGGCGTTGACTTTGATGAAACTTTTGCTCCAGTTGCAAGACTTGAAGCCATCAGAATATTTCTGGCTTATGCAGCCCATCTGCAGTTCAAAGTCTTCCAGATGGATGTCAAAAGTGCGTTCCTTAATGGAACATTGGAAGAAGAAGTTTATGTTAAGCAGACTCCAGGTTTCATCGATGAGGAGCATCCTCATTGGGTTTATAGACTGAACAAAGCATTGTATGGTCTAAGACAAGCCCAAGAGCCTGGTATGATACTTTAACTAAACATCTTCTTAAAAATGGCTTTCAAAGAGGTGCAATAGATAATACCTTGTTTATCTTGAAAGAAAGAGGTAATATCTTATTGGTACAAATTTATGTTGATGATATTATATTTGGTTTAACTGATGATGCAATGTGTAAAAAGTTTTCTAAAATCATGTCATCTGAGTATGAGATGAGTTTAATGGGTGAATTAACATTTTTCTTAGGTCTTCAGATTAAGCCAACTGAAAATGGAATTTTCATAAACCAAGGAAAATATGTCAGAGATTTGTTAAGAAAATACAAATATGATTCAATCCCATCGAAAAACACACCTATTGCAGCACCATTGAATTTGGACTCTGACCCAACTGGCAAACCAGTTAACATAACTTACTATAGAGGTATGGTTGGTTCACTGATGTACTTAACTGCCAGTCGACCAGATATAATGTTTGCAACATGTTTATGTGCCAGGTTTCAGGCTAACCCTAAAGAATCACATTTGCACGCTGTAAAGCGTATCTTTAGATACCTGAAAGGGTGTCCTAATCTTGGTCTTTGGTACCCCAAAGGCTCAGGATTAGATCTAATGGGTTATTCAGATTCAGATCATGCAGGTTGTAAGATAGATTATAAAATCAACAACTGGTGGTTGTCATTTCCTTGGAGGAAAACTGGTAAGTTGGACAACAAAGAAGCAGACTTCAGTCTCTATGTCCACTGCCGAGGCAGAGTACATTTCTGCGGCCAGTTGCTGTGCCCAGATTCTCTGGATCAAGAACAGTTACTAGATTATGGTCAAAAGTATAAAAGGACCCCAATCTTTTGTGACAACACCAGTGCAATTGCTATATCTCACAACCCAGTGATGCACTCCAAAACAAAGCATATTGACATCAGGTATCATTTCATTCGAGATCATGGTATGAAAGGAGACATTGAAATTCATTTCATCCCCACTGACAAACAGTTAGCTGATGTTTTTACAAAACCTCTCGATGAGAAACCTTTAAACATCTCATCAGCGAACTGGGAATGTTAAATCCTTAAAACTGGAGCTTTCTTTGTTATTGAACGCGTCCAGTGACACTGATGAAGTTCTCCAGTTGAGGAGGTCCAGATAATCTTTGCTCGCCAGGCTATCGAACGTCGTTGTGATACTATCTTGGCACTAATTGATTTCTGGATCATCATTTTAGGGGGAAAGACTCAAAATTATTTTCTGACTAAAATTCGTTTTTTGTTTGAAAATGCAACTGGAGAACTCTCCAGTTGGAAACTGGTACTAGACTGATCCTCCAGTTACCAGGTTCAGTCTTGTCTTAATTTTTATAACGTTAGAAATACTTGGTCAATTTTTGTGACACGTGATGGTACTCGAGTGTTTTAAACCACTTGATATCGTGATCTGACGTGTTTCAAGCCATTTTAGTACTTGACAACTGTTTGTATTGGGAAAATAAAAAGTGAGTGGGCGCGTGGGTAAGATAAGCCGTCGTAGCATTTAATGCTGACATGGTAGCATTTAATGTTGACATGGCAAATTATTATTTTATTTCAAAATTCAAACCAACTTTGTGAAAATATCTACAAAAAGGATTTTGTTTATTAAAATATAATTTTTGGTATTTCCTTGGGATCTTGAATCCCTTATAAATACCCTTATTTACTCCGAACTCATTTACTTCTCTTTTACATTCTTTCATTTACTTCCAATCATCAAAATTGCTTCATTTCTCTCTCTGCTTCATAAATCAAGAACCCTAATTCCCAAATTTTCAATTTCATTTTCAATGGCACCTAGATCATCTCATTCAAGAGATGTAAATCTCTTGACTGTTCCATATGCTCCTTCACCAGATGTCAAACCGGCATCTGGTGCCCCTAGCAATGCTTCGGTCATCAAACTTAATCCTAATAATCCGATGGCAAGCTTGACAAGGATCTCAAGGGTCCAATACCCTTATTGGTAGAATCCAAAGTTTTGAAGGATTCTCCAATAGGACCCTCATTCTCTCTAAACCCACGCAAGTTGTTTCACAACTACTTGTGTGAGTTTTGGTACACTGCCGTTCTTTCTTCCGATTGTTCCTCCATCAGTTTCACTTTAAAGGATGGAACAATCCAGTGTACCTTGTCAGCTGATGTATTGAGGGATGCCTTACGCCTCAATTACTGGAGAGAGGGTGAATCTCCAGTTGTCTTGCCCCCTAATATAAATTTTCGTCAAGTACTCCTAGAAATGGGTCATAAGGAGTGCTTGGACAATGGGGTTTTGAAGACAAAGGGTGCGATGACCATGAAGGGTCTTACACCTTCATGGAGGTATTTTTTCATCCACCTGGTGGAGAGCATGGGTGGGAGTTCTGGTGGACTTGACCAGATCAACTCCTCACAAGCAGAAATGGCTTACTGCTTGTGGAACGGATTGAGAGTGGACTTTGCATATATTCTATTTAGAAGCCTGGTACAAAAGCTGAAGGGCACAAGGGGTGTTTGTATCCCCTTTTCAAGGTTCCTCTCTCTCTGTTTTAAGCATATTCTGGGCAGAGAAGCATATTTAAGTACAGATTCACCGTACACTGCTCCAGATATGCTTAAGGAATTTAGACTCTCTGGTATCTGAAGCTGGAGAGGTTGAGATTCCAGAACGAATGCAACTGGCATTCGCTTCAACTGATGCACCTATTGAAGGTGAGTCAGAAAGGCAACTGGGCGGGCCTCAAAATAATGAGGGACCCTCCAGTTCGTCTAATTTTGTGGTTGAGGATAGAGCAACCATAACTGAAGCAACTCCAATCACATCTATCCCTGGTGAAGATACTTCGGTATCTGATCCACCAACAGATGCACCCATCCAGGAAACTGGGGAAGGTCATCTGGAGACTGACCAGGAACCTGGTCAGCCCTCAGTTACATTCATGGATCTGGACATGAATGTTAATGACGAGGAAATCCTTATAGAATCTTCGGATTCTGAAGGTACTGAAACAGACTTGGAGAATTCTGCTGTACCAGATCAAAACCCTTCATCTCCAGTCTCACTTCCAGACGCATCAATTTCACTTTCACCCTCCCAAGAAAATGTGTCTACTGATATATCTTTCCCAACTTATACCGCTCCTTCACCAACTGGGCAATTCTCATTTGCTCGAGAAATGCCACCCCCACCGACGCCGTTGTTCACACCTGAGCATTCTCAGCATGAACAACACATTGATTTTCCAGTCCTTTCTTCATCCACCACTCCTATTATATCTTCAACTGCTGGCATGACAACTGGGGAGACTTCCTTAAGTTTGCCTCCTCCAGTTGCTCCAGTAGTAACTGTGCTGGTCCAGTGACACCTTCTCCTTCGTCACTGGACAGTCAAGTTGTCTCAATTCAAGCCGATCTCGAAAACCTTCTAACCAGGGTGGAGGAGATTCAGAAGACACTTGACAAAAACACCAAGTCTTTCTCCAGATACCACAAGGATCACTTAACAAATATTAAGGTGGTTGATCTGGGGATTAACAAGTTTTCATCTAATGAAGACTTGGTGTTCAAGAAGCTAAACGAGTTGGTCACTGGCTGCAACAATCTGGCTGGTACTTTGAAAGAAGCCTTTGACCTTACTCAGTCCAAGGTTACAACCTCAATCTCTAATCTGCTTGGCAATACTGTAAGAACAACTGAAGTAGATTTGAGGAAGATTGAAAGGCAGGTGAAGGAATTGATTGAAAAACCTGCCTAGATGTAACTGAATCTTTCAGGTATCACTAAGGAGGAGTATGTCAGGATCAAGAATGATCCCAGGATAGTTGACCAGTTGAATGAAATGCTTGATGTAGAACTGGACGACACTATCCTGAGGATGAAGCTGAATTTGATGCCAAGAGTTTGAACATTTCAGTGGAGAAGGCTAAGGAGATTAGGGCCAGTGGGATTCTTAAACGAATTGCAAATGTTAAGAAGGTTGTGAAGAAGGCTTTGAATCCACCAAGAAGGATTCCACAACCAAGAAGACCACTATCAAGAGATGCTGACCTTAGCACATTTGTTGAACCAACTGGCGAGGTATCTAATGAAGACATCACGTCCGCTGTACTGGCTGCTGGTGCTGGGAGTATAAAAATAACAAATGAATCTGAAGCAAGAAGCTATTACTCCCAGATCATGTCAACCAGAAGACATAGTGGTACTATCAATGGTGTAAATGTAACAATCAAGCCAGGCACCAAAGTTTTTCAAGTCGAAGTTAGTTATACCAGAGGGCCACTGGTTAAAACTGACAATCCTGGTGCTATGCAGTTTGGGTTCAGCGAATGGGTGGAAATGGTGAATGTGTTGGATGCGAAGGCACAAAAGAATAGGTTTGAGAAAGCTTGGGTGAACTTCTTAAGGGGCAAGATTCAACATAAAGAAAACCTGGAGCAAAAGCTGAATATTGACCCTGAAGACTCACAACCTATTTCTTTGGTGACCAAGAGAAGAAGAACTGGCGAAGGGCCATCTAATTAAGTTCTTTCTTTTCAGTTATCTACTTGTATTTTGTTTTACATTCTGTAACTTGTATAAATTTCATTTCCTTGTATAAATGAAGTTACCAGTTTGTAACCACAAGGTAGATAATAGATTAAAATCTAACAAACCTAAAAGAAAAACCTAAGGCATTTATTGATCTATAAAAATGCCTTGGAAACTTAGATAGATTTAAATCGAACAAGTCTCTTCAGTTCACACTTGTATAGATACAAGAACTAGAAAAAGACTTGCAATATTTCTAGACAAATAGGGGGAATTTGTTAGGACCAGTTCACCTGGTAAACTGGCCAGTCTCCAGTTGCACCTGGAGACCCAGTGAAACTGTCCAGTGAACTGGAGACCTAGATGATTTGTCGAGAAATATATTGAAGTCCAGTTGCACCGTACAGTCAACGCAACTGAAGACTTCCCCAGTTGAGAACTGACCAGTTGAAGAATCATTCCAGTTGAAGTCGAAGACAACAAATGGAAGATAGAGAATGGAAATGGCAGCGAAGCCCAGTTGACATTCTAGTCAGTTACAAACTGGAGACCATCAGTGGAAAGCTCTTACAAAGCTCTACACTGATTACGAGGAATTGACTTATATGCTTTATGTACCTTTACCCGGATAATAAGCCTTATCTTATTATTTAAGTAATAAAAGTACATAAAGGTGGTTGAGTAAAGTTGCTTTATCATGCGACTTTACACTGCTTTTAAGGAATTAAATGCTATTCCTTAAATGATCTCAACCACATTTGTACGGCTAAAGTTAACATCCCAAATGTTAACTTTGCCTATAAATACAAGTCATTGCACAACAAGAATACGAAGTGAAAAACATACAACACTTCACACTTTGCAAACCTGCAATATTCTTGGTGAACTTGTGCAATATTCTCTCAATCGCTAAAAGGAACATTTCACAACTTTAAGTGTTCGATTGTCTTGAGAAATTCCGAGTGTAGATCAATTGTATTTCATAGGTTGTTAGGATATTTACATTCTTTGTATTATCTTGGTTCCGCAACAACCTTGTAATTTGTTTAACATCAATAAATAAATTACACTTGAAAATTACATATTGTCTCATCAAGTTATCTTACAAGTATTTTGTATTATTGCATTGTTCTTTACTTATTGTTATTTAAATAAGTAATCTATCTAGAACTTGGTATATACACACTGCAACTGGTCGTCTCCAGTTCAGTGCATATATTGCAAAGTAACTCCACCATCGACATAGAGGTGTCTTCAGGTAGTGCCATCTATTGAGTTGGGACTTACACTCTACATGCGGAAACCCGGACTTGTAATTGTATTTCCGCATGTACAATGACACGGCCGCCTTAAACACATCCTCGTTGCTTTGGCCACTCAACATCTTACTTTTCTTAACATTGTAAATACCACAAAAACCCGAAACCTTATGTTTCAAATCCTTCCACTTCGACCTACACACTTCCGGGGTGCGCCCCGAATCACGCTTCAAGTGTTTTTCCATCTCAAACTTCACTTTTTTCCAAAACGACCCGGCCGTTTGCGCGTTTCCGGTGTGTGGGTCCTCGGAAACGTTTAACCAAGCTTTTGCCAATGTCGCCTCTTCATCCTTCCCCCATCCACGACACTCTCTTTTCCCTTTAACCGGTACTTGAGTCCTGGGTATCGCTTCTTCTTCTTCTTCTTCCTCCTCGGCCGCTTGTTCTTCTTCTTCTTCTTCAACATTTTGGTATTGTTGTGATGATGAACCACTCGCCGCAAATTGCGAAAACCCGGGTTGATTTTCAAAAAACCCGGGATCCATTTGACTCAAGAAGTCATCAACGGGTACCGGTATGTAAACATTTTCGGTGTTTTGTGGCGGAGGAGGAGGTGGCATTGAATCGCGATTGTTTGGGGGCGGGGGGTTTCTACGTCGTTTTGGAAGTTGACTGTAATCGCGTTCATTACGTTTTGTATTGCCCCTCCCTCGATTCATTGTAGTGATTTATATGGTTTTTGTGGATTTATTTGTTAATTGAAATGAAAGAAAAAAAAAAGAAAGGAAACGGCAGAACAGAACAGAACAGAACAGAAACAAAGAAAAGAAGAAGAAAAGGGAGAAGAGAGAGAAAGAGACGTTACAATGTGGGCCCCATTCATTTCTTTTTCTTTTTTTTAATGCTCTAACGTTCGAAATCTTCGGCAAGCAAACCGGCACCACTATCTCCTTTCCCCTCCCCACCCTACCGGTACCGGAGGGTCGGAATGGTGTGCAAACCGGTACCGGACCGGTACCGGTCGGGTGCCTATGCACTCCGTCCACCCTAATAGTCAATCAAATACTTACCATATTAAAGAGAATAATAAAATAATAAATACATACTTCTATATCTATATATCTATATACTATAAGAATAGCATTTTATTTTTGGAAGTGTTGAAAAATATGTAATATTTTCACTTAGCACCCCTTAAAATATTTTATTATACACTACTCTTAACATTAATGATTAAATTACATATCAATTCTTTATCTTTTAAAATATCTTCATTAACCTTTTACATCAATTATCTACACCACTCGACGCCTCCACCACCAACAGTCGCCCCCACCACCACACCGTCGCCGCCACGACCACCGCTGCATTTGCGCGGGTACCGTGCTAGTTTTATTGGTAATTTTAGGTTCACATATCAGCTAGTGCCCTCACGACGCAAATTAGCTAAAGCCAACTTTTTGTTCCATAGAGTTCAACTAGCAAAATCATCCGTGCTTAGCTACGGTCATTTTATGTTTAATTTTGTTAAAAGTAAATTATTTAACATTTTTCTATAACACAATGTAACAACAATATAGAAAAGTCAAAAATTAAATACAAGTTCTACAAAAGTAGTTATGACAAATTAAAAGAATCAAGTAGAATCAAATACAATTAAAAAACTATTAATTAAAGCAAATCAACTTTCAAGCATAAAAAACTATAATTAAAAGCAACTCAAACTTGAAGCATAACAAACTAAAAACCCAATCTAACTGAAATTAAAAAATATATATAGAAAAAAACAATTTTCATAGAAAAGATTTAGTTAACTCTAAGATTAAATTAAAAGAAATTTTGAATGGGTGTATTTCATGTCCAATTAAAAGCAACTTAAATGAAATGAGAATATGTTATCCCCATTTCATTTCTCTTGTTGATTTCGTGGACACAAAGAAACTCTTCTCTTAATTTATTTACATTTTGATTTTTTTTTCTTAGCCAGCCCAACCCAACCCAGCAATCTCAGACGAGCCCAACAACCTCACTTCTAAATCATTAAAGCCTCGTTTGTTTAATGGACCAAGAGAAAAATACATGCCAAAGTCAAAAAACAAAATATAATACATAGTTTGGTGGGACAATTGCATATATCCCCAATTATAATACCAAAATTGCAAATATCCCCGATCAAAATTCAAAATTATAAATATCCCCAATTTCATGATTTAAATATACAAATATATCCATTTATATCAATTTCATTAAAAATAACTAATATTATGATTCTTGTACCCTTTTGAGAACTTCAATACATGTCTACTCCAACAAAATGTTACTGAAAGTCTGAAACTCATATTTCCTCATAAGACTTTTCTCTATTCTCTCTCCAACATGATCTCTCTCTACATTTTCTATCAACATAACACAGAGTGACAGAGATTAGAGATGTTAGCACTTAGCATTCTATTTCACCATTTTTTTTGCCTTTTTTCTTATCTTCTGACACCACCCATGTGGTGTGGGTGGTGTCTCCGTCAGACACCACCCACACCACATCCGCACCTCGTCGACTTCATCCACTCACTCACCCTACCCCACCAGCTCCCGCCCCTGCTCCCTTTTCACCACCTCCAGCCGTTAGTCACTTCTCTCTTTTATCGTTTCTTTTACATTTAAGTTTTGAGTTTGAGTTTGACTATTGAATTCTAATCAGGCTCTAATAAGCATATTTATAAAATTATGCATCTGTTAATTTTTCGATCATGGGATGTTACAGTTGCTATAAAATGAGTTTTAGAGATTCCCTCGATAAAGATTGTGTTAAGACTAAGAAAATGCTTTCAAAATCAGAATCTTAATTAGAGTAACCAAAAAATATGATATTGATAAATAGCATTACAAAGAGAATATAACTCAAAAAGAAAATGAAGAAACTTGTTAAGTTGTAACCAGTGATAGCATCGAGAAAGAGAGTTACACTAAACATGGTGCCCGTTTGTAAGATATTAATTAAGGGTATATTTGTCTAATCCACAATAAAAGATAAGATCGGGGATATTTGTAATTTTGATATGATAGTTGGGGATATATGCAATTATCCCTAGTTTGGTGGGGTCACTCCATATCTACAACTACAGTCTACAGGGATTCCTCTCACAGTTTACAGGAATTGTTGTATTATAATGTTTCTAGTTTGTAACACATGGTTCGCGGTTGAATATTTTTCATCGGTTGATATGTACATTGTTCTATCTTATCGGTATGGTGGCATATGTGGCGTCATATTAATGCATGTGTGTTTGGAAAGGTGAGACCGAGAAGCAATTATTTTTTGATAATTTTGTAACGCACGCATCCATGGGTCAATAGTAGATGTAGATCCAAACATCTGAGTTGGATTGGTTGGCTACAAAACCCATCTTTGGTTATTTATGGTATGTAATTTTTATTATCTTTCTAACGTCTTGCTAGTAGAAATAAAACCAAAAAAACATTGTTCTATTTTGTTGGACAACTATTATATTTAGTCGAAAACTTAAGGACAACAGACAAGGAGAAAAATGATGTAGACAAACAACATTGGATAACTCAAAATTAGCTAAGCTGCACAAAAATTTGCTTTACTAATTAAATAACGTGACAACACTCTATAAAGAGTAGTGATATTCGTATCACAATTTTTTATAAATCTATCACATTGTACAGTTTATGGAGCTGACTGTATAAACCATCAATGCACAATTGTGGTAAATTCCCCCTCATGTAGTTGGTCCAACTCATATATCACATCATTTTGTATAAATAGTTTAGTTATTGTCTCGAAACTAGTATTTTTATCGGGGAAATGTTGTACTTGATTCAATAATCCGTATCAAACAAATCAACATTACTTGAAATAATACATCTCTATCTCTACTACATTATAAAGCATTTGTTTCCTCCAAATTTTTTTAACTTTTCAACAATTTACACCTACTAATGCATAAGGTACAATACATCTATATACATCTCAACCACTCATTTTCCTCTCTCCTCAAATCTCAACCATTCATTTTTCTCTCTCTTCCATAAATCATTTTATTCCTCTAATTCATTCAAAATCTTTTATCTCAAAAACCGTATATCGATAAATTATAAAAATTATTTAGGTGTTCTTAAAATTTCATGCTCTTTCATTAGAGATGTCATTCGATATACTTTCGACGAATTTTTAAATCCGAGGGCGGAGCCCATACGGCTAAGGCATTTGGTTATCACACTCTATGACATATCACCTCCTATGACATATCACACTCTATGACCTATCACCCCCACCTTCTTACCGCCGCAACGCGCTGGTACTTACTCTTGTATACAAATTAGACATTTGGGAATAACAGTTGGGGATTAGAGTATGAAGAAGTTTAATCAAGTCCATAAACTTCACTTGAACATCAATAAACGAATTTTTCAGTAAGCGTTGCAGATGTCAAAAGACTATATAGACCCACCCCATAGATGTCTAAATATTTCTATGAATAAATACGATCAATGTTATTCATAGGGCTGCCAACGAGCCGAGCTTTTTTCGAGCAACTCGAACTCGAGCTCGACTCGATCGAGTCGAGCTATTATCGAACTCGAGCTCGAGCCCGAGCCCTAAAATCAAGCTCGAAATAATTATCGAGTCGAGCTCGAGCTTTACATAGCTCGGCTCGAATACTTATCGAGCTTTTCGAGCTTTTAATATATTATGTATTTATTTGTATATATAATACTTTAATAGTCAAGTCCCGTCGAGCTTTTCGAGCTTTTAGAGTTTCGAGCTGAGCTCGAGTCATATTTATTGACATAACAAGCTAAGCTCGGGCCTTTTTCGAGCCGAGCTCGAGCCATATTTTATTATACCGAGTCGAGCTCGAGCCTACATACTGAAAGCTCGTCGAGCTATCGAGCCGAGCTCGAGCCTACATCTTCTAGCCGAGCTCAAGCTCGGCTCGGTGACACCCCTAGTTATTCATAGTAACTAATCCAGTTGAGCTTTATCATTTTGGTTGGTGTTCGAAACGTACCGAAGCAACACATGTCCTCTAGCTTCTCATATATATTAAATCTTAAGTAGACCTATTAAGTAACAACTTTCGTCAAGTGAGACTGAGAGAGAATTTATGATAATAATTACGGAGTATAATGAAATAAAGCTACAAAAATATCATATATACCAAAAATATCATCTATACCTTCACAATACATTTTTTGTGACGGGCCTTGCATATTTTGTACCGGAGGTCTTTCTGGAAATAATCTATCTACCATGTACGAGTAAGTGTGTCACTGTCTACGTGAATGGGTGGTTGTTGTTGTTGTTGTGGTTGCATACCTTGCATATTTGTTGGACCTTGCATCTGCATATTAGCCATTACAGGGAAGTTAACCCTACTTTGGGTCTTCAATAACGGTCTTTCTTCAAAAGAAGCCGAAGAACCAACATCATGAGTTGTTTGATATAGAGGCAAAGGTGACAGTAGAGTCGTAAATGGAGGCACATACTTCATAGACAAGGTGTAAGCTTTTTAGTTTGGCAACAAATTGAAGTAGATCATAATATACACGCGGACACTTGCAAACGTAAAAATATAAACATACTTATTACTAACAATATAATCAAAACTTACGAAAACAAAGATCAAAATAACTATTAAATATGAAACAAACTTAGGAAAAATAAACAACTTACTTGATATTTTAGTGCATTTTCAAGCATTTCCACAACCTTGATCATTAACGGACGTTCTTCTCGGTCTCTCTTCAAACATTGATAAGCAATCGTTGTAAATTCCCTTAAAGAATAAGGATTGATTTCTTTTTTTATATTAACATATATAATTTCATCTATGTTATCCTGTTTGTAGCACTTTCGCACCAATCCTGTGAAAGGTTGACGTTTTTCATTGTTGATGTCAACACACAACCTACCGCACAAGACTTCAAACAAAACCACACCAAAGTAAACATCCGACTCTTTAGTTAGTAACCCTGTCTCCATATATAACGGATCACAATACCCTATTGTGCCCACAGGGATGGAAAGAAGAAAAGTGTATTTTTGATTAGCAGGACCAAATTTGGACAAACCCAAATCTGAGATTCTAGCGTTCCAGTTGTCATCCAGTAGGATATTGGAACTTTTAATATCACGGTGCAATACTCTTTGTTGAGAACCGCCCGGATTATGAAAGTACGCTAGCCCACGAGCTGCATCAATGCATATCTTAAGGCGTTGAACCCACGTTAGATCATCGCTATTCAGATACTTGTCCAAACTAGTTTTAGATGCATACTCGTATACAAGTATCTTCTCGTCATTTTCATCACAAAATCCGAGGAGGGATACAATATTTTCATGCTTGTAAATGGAAAGCATAGTAATCTCTTTCCAAAACTCGGGATTTCCTTGCCCAAATGCACGATCTAAACGCTTTATAGCAACCACGTTATTCCCTCCAGAAAGTAGGAGTTCCCCTTTGTACACCTTCCCAAATCCACCTTGTCCGATGCAATTACTATCGGCGAAATTATTCGTTGCTGATTTTATATCTTCTAGTTGTATCTTGAGGTGTTCAAAGTGTTTTGTGACAGAATTCATTTTGAAGGTGAATAAAAATAGGATCAAGAAGAAGAGCCTCAGGGAATAGTTTGATAACTTGAAGAACCTAGAATTAACATTGTATGTATTTTGGTGAGCATGTTAGTAATGTATTGCCAGAAACTTAAAGCCAATAATGCACAATATACTTTAATTGTGAGCCACAAAAAAGGGATCTAAATGGATCTTGCTACCCACTAATCTGGCACACAACCACCCACTACCACCCACTATTTTTGACTCTAGTACCACTTACATTGAATACACGCAATATGACAAATAAAATATGGACATATCTTATCCCCCAATTACTATAAGGCCGCGTTTGGTTCACAGAATTTGATAAATCTAATGGAATTGGAATTAAATTTCATTCCTTAGTGCGTTTGGCTATTCAAAGAAGAAGGAATCTCATTCCGTAGAAATGTAAATATTCCATCATTTGATGGAATCTCCATTCCTTGAGGATAGAGGAAGGAATTTAGAGGTAGGAATTTCATTCCTTCTGTCACTTGAATTTTCAAAAAATCAAAAACATTCCGTCAAATTCCATTCCTTCAAATTCCAATTCCTTTGATAGATTCCATTCTTTCCAAAAACATTCTGTGAACCAAACGCGCCTTAAGAGTATATGATGCTTCTAATTTATAAAATCATGACTTGTGATGAAAAATAAAACGTGAAGGATATGTTAATGACATGTCATAAAATGGTATTATGGATATAGAATAACCTTTTTTATTTTCTGAGAATATATGCTTTAAAATAAGTAAACCCCAACATTTCTTTAATCAAGATAGCTAAATTTAACATGTTTACTAAGCAAAGAAAAGATGCATCCATATGCTTTATTGATGAATGTTTTCATTTGACCATCATACCTTATGTTTTCGATCATTTTCTGCTCACCGGCCTAATCCTTGAATAAATACCGACTTGTTAATACATTACTCTTAAGTCATAACATAACAACTTCTTCTAGTAATAAACTAGTTAAATCCATTGATAGTTGCAAGATGCAGAAAGACCATATAAACAGCTCAAGTTTTGGTCAACAAGTTCGCAACTGGAAAATCTGCTGCTATATCAACTGGGACCTGCAAGTTCATGAAATATACGTCAAAACATGTATACCAATTCCAGACTTATATATGCTAGTAACTTCTTTAATGGGACGATCAATGAAAACTAGAATCGGTTTTTCTTTGATGGGATGGTGTAATATAGAACTACTCAAATGGAGTAACTTAACTTGCTTAGTCAGAAGGCTAAAATTGGTGAGAAATGACACCAGTTGTAGTTGTAATTTACCTGAACCTTTGCCAATTTTTCGAGAGCCATGCTCAAAGGTGGTGTGATTTGAGCATATTTTTCAAGAATCTTTTTTGCTGAAACCTTATCGCCTTTGGCCTGTATGGTAAGTATTTCCCTACTTAAGCTCTCGACTGCTTCTTCAATCTGTTCGAACACATGAAACAGTTTAAATCAACTAGCTATTTATTTGTTATGTTGGGAACCGAATAATACTTTAATCCCATGGTGAAAAAACACTTGCAAAGATACACGTAATACTTCATCTCATTTATTATCATATTATAACAGATCAAGATAAGAAAAACTAGGGAAGCATACCTTATCAAAGTTGACCGAGAATGTAAGATCAGGATGCAAAACAAAGGCACCTTTCTCAAATAACCAATTAAACTGTAGCGCTTGTCCTTTGCTGATAGACGTGAATGATAATCGAAAACATTAAAAAACAATATACCGTACTTATGATAATAAAACATAAATAACTGTTGATCAGATGACTTACCCGTGAGCTTTTTTTAGCCCAAAACGCACTGAGCGAAAGCATCCAGCAAGGAAAGAAACATACATGGACTTTGCAAGGGTTCTTGGAAGCAAACCCTGGTCAACCCCAAGAAAAAAGTCAAGCCAGATGTATATAAAATCATATATACGGCTACATATACATATATTCAGACCTAGAACACCATTGTCAATCATACACTATATGCACAAGTAACGATTATGTGCAATACACTTACAAATATGTAGTCGTATATCTATACTATACACAGAAATAAGTGTCCTTCAACTTTGAAGTGATAAATAAGTAACTTTTCAGAGACCTTACTTGGTTGTAATCAAAACTTTAACTTCAGAGATATTAAAAAGCTAATATGAATCTACAAATGTGTTAAGCTGAATCTAACTCTGCAAACCTTAGCTATCAGGAAATTAAGAGACCAAAGGCCAACAATGTCAGCTTTAGCTTCTTCAAGACCCGAGTGAAGTTCTTGTAGGTCTTGTTTCATCATATAAGTAACCAGTCAATTATGTTATCAAAAATGACATTCATTGAAGTTGGAAAGTAACAACTATCTAAATATAGAAATTAAGAGCAACTGACCAATCTCACAGTAGACTTCTGACCACTCGGTAGTGTTATGGTATGGGGTCCAATCCCGTGACAACATTCGTGACAAATAATGAAAGTAAAAAAGGAGTCAAAGTCAACTAGCTCTCGTTGTTCCTTTATAATGCACAAGTCACCTATAGGTTGAAGAATTAGCTTGAACCTGCATAGGAATAAAAAAATGTTCAGATATCATAACATATAATTGTAGTAGCTATTATCATAGGCTGTTGACTTTACTTGGCCTCGGAAACATTCTTCAGCATGACCATTGATGAACCACGCTCTTTTACTATACGCTCATCATTTGGAAGATTGAAGGCAGCAGGTTGAGTTCCTTTCACATCCTTCATTAACACAATAACAAAACATCATATTTTAACCATAAATGTTACTACAGCTTCTTGGTTTAGATTTCCCAAATACTTAATTTCCCTAATATCAGCACTATGAATGATCAAAGATGTTTAAATTTCAGTGCCAAGGTTCCAAGTTTTTGGCATTGTTGAATGATATTATGAATTTGATCTTAGTTAAATACTTTAGTCAACTATGTTTTAAGTCAATGGCTGAGTTTGTTTGTACGAATGGAGAGCTCACCCCTGAGTTGTAAACGAGATTGATGACTCGAAGAGGTGCCGCTATCACATCTGGTGATTTGTACATGTTGTCTACTGGAAGATTTTCTTCCAAAATCTACATACTTTGATTGGTTAGAAAAACAGAAGTATAAATGATAAAGTTGAAAATAAGTCAACTTGATTATGAACATATCCAACATTCTACCTTCAAGTTATCACCAAAGAGTTTCACTTGAGCACTTGATACATCATCCTGAACTCCGATGAATACCTCAAATGTTGCCTAAGTAAAGATCAAGAAAATTCTCACTTTTCATCTTTACTGATATATAACTTTAACCATTACAATGTACTGAACAATGCACAATATTATACTCATATCGTTATGCCAACACTTATAAGATTCAAACCAAAACTGCTAAGTGAGAAAACAAACAAGTTTGAGCCTGCCTATTATATATTTATTACATTTAAAGCACAGATATTGCTAAATTAAGAAAAGATAAGATTACCTTGTACCCAAATAGAGTATCTTCATATGTCTCGTATGGCCCAATGGTAACATCCAACTTAGAATCCTTAAGAAGATTAAAGATGAAAAGTATTACAACTACAGTTAAATATTTCACGGATACACACTTCTTATGGTCAACACCTTACACAAACCATTTCTGTAACTTCAAATGGAGTGACTTATAAACAAAGTCTTGATTAGACATAATAGCAAAATAGTAATATATAACAGAGTGGCGTGTGCACTGACCAATTCCAGCCAGGCTATATCTGAGTCATAATAGTCATTTGAGAGGAAAGCATCAGCCTTGCTATGTAACAGCCTCTTTAAACTACAAAAGATGAATGACTTAGAAGTGTCATACAATAAGATACATATAAATTGAAGATAAAAGATTTGGTAAAGTCTATACCTAGGATAACTGGTCAGATCCCCCGCTTTATGTAATAATTCAGCAGCTTTTGCAAGAAGGGCAGAATATTCTTTAGAGTAAGGAACGATATGGAGGTCGCTGGTATTACTGGAATCAGAGTCATTACGCCTTCTAATAACACTGAAAAAGCCCATTGCATCCTTCTTTTCTTTTTCTGAAAGTCCTTTAATCCATAATTCAAATTCCTGCCACGACAAAGAGAATGATTGGTCTTACGTAGATAGGGTAGTTGGGTAACAAGTCAAAATGGATCACTTTTTCGTATGAGTCTGGTTGATCCTTGATATTTTGGATTTTGATCCATCTTTTTGACTTTTTAGTTTTTAACATCCTTTTTAACTTCTAACTAATGCAGTAAAATTATTACAAAATCAATGTTATTACAGTGAATATAATCTACACATCAGAACAAAGCTATTTTGGAGGTTGTATACATTATCCATACACTTTAAGGCACTTTAAGCCTGTTTGACCCATCTGACATTTTCCATTTTCAATTGAACGGGCTTACTTGATCTAATAGATTCGGGTTAAGACAGAAACCAAATCGGCCCATTTATAAATAAACTTGTCAAAAATTTCCACCTTTATTTTTAAGAACATAAAAGCATTTGCCACATAACTCGATTAGCTGGAATAAATAACTGATTTGACACAACTAATGAGAAAGAAAGCTTCTACCGTTTTATCCATATCAGGAGGGTAGAAGTTAGCACTGGGTGGTTTTGTAATGGGAAATGCAGCTTTATATTCAAGACCTTTCCAGCCACTCACTGGCTTTGTTGCTTCTGGAAGCAACTTCACAGCAGAGTCCGCGGTTGTCAAAAATGCCTCATTTTCATCAAGAAGCGACCTGTGAAAAGACGTATTTCCTAAGTAAATGTGCAACCTTTTGTCATTAGCTATAACATATTACAAACTAGTTGATTTATAATACTTCAGAAGTAAGAGCTTACCATGGAGTCTTATTTATCAAATAGTACTTCCATTTTAACATGTCCAACTCAGATACTTGACTACGCTTGTTTAACCATTCCCTTAAAGATGAATTGCTGTGCCAAACCTGATTTACAGATATATTGTGAAAATATAGATGAGAAGAAAAAATGTTCCATCAAATGCGTAGAGAAACACCTAGACATATAAATATGTTGAATAGTGCTTTTCTAGATAAAATAGATAACTATCCACAAGTTGTGAAAGCTCATTAAATTAAACCTGCTGGTGAAAAATTTCATCTATCACTTTTGTAGCTTGAATGAGTAACGCCAGAGCTTCCTTGTCCCCCTCGGTCAAACCATTCAACTGTCTCAGAAGATCTTAAGTAAATTCTAGTGCCAATTGCAATTATAATATATATCTTATATTTGAAGGAAAATAAGTGATATGAGGCAATTAAATAGAAATAAAGAAAAATAAAACAACCTCTGCAGTCAGTGAGACAGGAGCATTACGGTTAAGCTTTGTTTGCAGAAGCAAAGTCCGTGCTTCCGTGTTGTTCTGATACCTATCAAATGTTTTAAGTAACTAATAAGCTGAATATGAAGTTAAATGTAAAATTCTTGATTTGAAATGATTCAATTCATTGAAGTGGTATTATAATGCTCGATATAAATCACATGTTTACGATTACTTGTGTATAGATATGAGTGCTTATTCGGTCAAAGCTGTACCTTTTGGTAATAATGTCGAATAGTTGACCATATGATCCATTTACATTGTAGGGTGCATAATGAGGGTCTCCTTTAGCAAGTAACTGCTTGTACTCTTCAACTGATATATACTTAACAGCTGAAACTTCAGATTCCTACAACGTAAAAATTAATACCACATTGTTTTTAGATTTTGATTGTAACTTTATAAATATAATGGGTCAAATCGGTCATCCCTTTTTTGTTAGATGCTATCAGTTGCTATTATTGTATATTATGAACTGTATAAATCATCACCTGTAGAGTAAAAGCTTCCAAAGGAATCGGATCTAGTATTGTCACGAGATAAACATCATCAAATTCATTGTCGATAAACGTTCCGCCATTTGTAACACTATACTCAAATGCAAAGAGGCCTTCGTGAATATGAAGTCTCCCAAAGAGGCAACACAATAGAAAATGCATACATTGTTACAAGATTCCTTATTCTTACAAAGCTAAAATTGAAAAACTCGTAATGATGTCAAAGACTTTAAAGATTACAATGAAAAACTGTCATTCTTAGGATTCCATGTATCAGAACAGGTTTCTATCTTCATACTTTAAGAGAAAACTATAACAAATATGGCATTCCAATCATATACAAGGCCTACCTTTCTTGAAGGAAAACGAACAGCAATTCAAAGGCATCATTCGGGAGGGTTACACCAAGCTCTTGTTGAAGCTCTCTCCTGCAACCATAAAAAATATATCACATATCTATTATCGAGTACAATGAAACTTTTGTAGAGTATAAATCCCTTATGAATATACATTATCATCCAAAGAACTACGTGTCTCGATTAGTTGTGATATAAGACATATACCTAGCAGTGATAAGAGATGTATCCCCTGCAGATACATGACCTGCACTTGATATATCCCATAATCCAGGCCATGAATCCTTGCAATCGGCACGCTTTTGTAGAAGAAGTTGTTGCGTACTTTCAGCGAAAATCCATACATGAACACCTCTGTGATAATCCCCATCTCTGTGAACAGCACTTCTGTACAAAATAAGACATCATGTTAATTATGAAAACTCAAAAGAACTACTTCAAAGTTTTGACTTTAGCAAAAGACTCCATATTTTGACATTTATGGTCAACAGAAACAAAGAGCAATAAACACAAATATCCAAAGAAACTTCATATCCAACAATATATGATTTGTTCAAGAACTTAAAGATTTGTCCAAAATAATTATAAACAAAATGTATATAAATATAATTGGGTCAAACCAATAACATCTAAAAAGTCAAACTTGACAACAATCTGTTCCACCCCAAAACTCAAATCACATGTTTAACTTACCAAAGAATTCTATGTATGACATATATTGAACTATATAAAAAAATATATATGATAAAAAGGCTTAAAAATAAGTAATAAAATACATATACAAAATAATAAGGAAGAAAAGTGACCTGGGTTTAGAGACACCGGTTTTGAGACCAGTTTTAGTGAGGATGTCAAAATGTTCTTCTTTCTCTTCCTCATTGACATTTGTCATTTTTCTTCTTCTTCTTTGGTATTTGTTTGATTAACTTAAACCGTGTAAAGCTTTTCTTTTGTTATTTTAACTTAAGAAAATCTTTGAATGGTACTTGGAAAAATGGCACTTTCAACATGTGGATCTATCAAACGCATTTTCAAAAAACCGAATGAAAGATAAACTAACCTTTGCTCAAATACAAAACATAGGCAACTATTTATACAACAACGAAACGAACAAAAGGATATACTGTCAGCACGAAACTTTCATAAATCATACCTCTCCATCCTTCTTAGTAGCAGCAGCAGCAGCAACAGCTTTCTTCTTCCTACCAATATCAACCCCATAATGTTGCAAGTACCATTGCTTAAATGGAGCAGCATCCACTTGCACAATAGCACTTTTCACAAGAGTCTGTGTTCTCACAAGCTCGTTGTTTGACGCGTTATACACCACATCAAGAATACGAGTCTTGCGAGTAACAGCTTCACTTCCCCATGAGTAATTCCCAGTGTCTAACCTAAGTGCTCTCCACTTCACATTACCTCCCCTAACTCTAACTCTCCTCACAGTCTTGTTGCTCGAGATCTTCGTGTTAGCTGGCTGTCGTCCGAGCTCGTACCTTCACCAATATTATTCACATTTATATATCACAACTCTACACTAT
>CM067174.1:79941232-80075230 GCA_034093135.1 Erigeron breviscapus
AAAGCTGAACGAAGATAACTTAATTTCGTAAGTTAAATTCGTAAGAAGATTCAAAACGAAGGTAGGGAACTTCGTTTTCTATCTTCGTAACAAGGACTGCAAACGAATTTAAATTAAGTTCGTTTGCTATCTTCGTAGAGAGAACGAAGATAACGACTGGAAGGGTTTTTTTTTTCGAACAGTTTTTGAGAGAAAACCATCAAACAAACGATCTCGAACCTTCGATAAGATATCGACAGGCTCTGATACCACTTGTGAGTCCCTCGATAGCTATGGATCGCTCTCGAGATCGTCTATGGTTATGTCGTGAGTGCGGAATCCTCACGAGATAACTGTTTGATTAGTTATCTATTATATTGCTAATTACAAGAGTATAATCAGCCTTATATTGCTCTATATTCGTTTGGTATATATCACAAACGAACTTAGTTGCCTTAGGTGTGTTAAACTGAACGTTATCTATATCATTTTAGGGTTTTTGTTCGTATTTATATGTTTCTGATAATATTAGACTCGCTGGGCTTTGTTCTTACGAACTTAGCAGCCCAGCCCATCTTAACGAAGATTATCTTCGTTAGTGCCTAACGAAGATTATCTTCGTTAGTTGTAAATCAGCTTTATAGTTATATTCCTAGTATTTCACGTGACAAGGAATCCTAACGTATATTATGTTTGTACTTGTATAACAATAACATGGCTGCTAAGTTTAATCATGCTTTTTACGCTAATTGTGCTTTTCTATATGGTCGCGATACCTTTAGTGCTAGGTTCAATGTTAGCTGCTGGTATATTGAGTTGAAACTTAATGCTTCATTACTTGTGGGTTTGTTTGGTTATATGATATCGACACGCACAGTTGATATTTGTTTACTGATGCTCTAGAAGAACACATGTCTTATATATGGATATATACTCACCTACTCTTTTAAATAACAATGATGGGCCCGACAATAAATTAAGTAATTAGATATGTGTACATTAAATTTATTCAAATATGATATCATCTATTTTGTTTAATTCTAATGATGCTATCTTAGGTCCCATATGTGCTTAATTATATTTTATATTGTCATTACATATGTAAGTTGGTTTGTTTGACTAGAACTATAAGTCGTTGCATTCACCTGTTGTTGATATGTTACATCTTGCATGCATTATAAAATGTTGTCTTAGAAAACGATAATTCATACGATATATTTATTTTAATATGTAGCAAACAAAAATTGAACAATATCATTATTTCACCATTAAAAGGAATTTTGGACTGATCAATACTAAAACAATAATTGTAATAATTCATACGATATATTTATTTTAATATGTAGCAAACAAAAATTGAACAATATCATTATTTATTAAAAGGAATTTTGGACTGATCAATACTAAAACAATAATTGTAATAATTCATACGATATATTTATTTTAATATGTAGCAAACAAAAATTGAACAATATCATTATTTATATTGATTTCTTACCTATAGTTTAAAAAGAATAACAACCCGTGCAACATCTTGCTTAGTCGTGCCAACAAACATATAATTTTAAGATCGATGTTGTTTTGTATAATATTATGAAATATGTTTGACGGTTTAGAATTAAAGATCCTGTAAAAAAAAAATCTAAAAATAAAATAATAACAAGAACGTGACAGTTTGGTAGAAAATAATACTCACTGTTGTTGGCTGAAATGCAGGCATCATGCTTCATACAACATGCATCAAGTTCATCACATGGTTTCTCTCCTGGACATCCACTGTATAATATCCCACAATACTTTCCATATCTCAACAATGGTGGCACTTTGAACAATATAAAGCTAAATAGTTAATAAAAATGAAACTTACCAAATTGAGGCCTGTATCACCACCAAGATGAACTTTAAGAGCATAAAGGGAAATAGAGGAATAATGAAAAATGATAATTGAAATGAAAAGAAAGAAGTATGAAGCCAAAGCCAAAGCCATTGGAAAAAGCAAAATAACAATCTGAAATGTGAAGCTTGGTTTTGGTGGTGATTGTTGCACAGTAGTAGCAACAATAGTAGCGGCAACAGCGGTATGTGGTACGTGGTGGTTGTTTAAAGGTGGTGATCGTGTGGTGTATGTATAGTCAAAATCCTTAGAAGATTTGATATGCCCAATAACTAGCTAGCAGTTGTGATGCTCTTTCCACTTTGCATCAATAATTGTTATTATCAATGAATTTATCTTTCAAAAGTAACACTCCTTTATCTATGGCTCACTTTTCTCCAAATAGCACAAAAACTATATAATAGTAGTATAATAATATCCTTTTCTGGTCATTTAATCTAGTTAATTATTAGCTTTTTGTGTGTTGACCTCGCTTTAACTAAAAGTTCACCCATTTTCGCCTCGTATCACGAATAAAGATAAATAACATAACATTATAATTGAGGTGAAATTTGAACCCCCCGACTTTCATTTATAACCGGATGTTCCCCACTACTAGGTTAGTAGGTTACTATCATGGGACAAATTAAATGATCACGAATTCGATTACGTCTTTCTTGTTGTCATACGAGGATTAGAGGGATTAAGATCCTCTAAAGTTCTTGGTCTCCAAAGTTCTCCTAGAATATGTACTCGTGACTCCAAAACGTATTGTATCACGTATGCGAATTCTTACTTGTCAACCCAAGGTCACTCTAGTCCACGACCGTTGAAATGTAGGGTGTTGTAATCAACGCACAACAATAATCTTGTAATTATAATTTTACGATTTGTGATATCTAAATCTAACTCGCACTATACTATGAGTAAGTACACATCGAGCACTTCCAATCTAGCCATATATAATTTCCGTCCCATATTTCTGAACACATCGTCCTATTATATGTTGACGAGCATAGTACCGCGCGTTGCGGCGGAATTTTATAACTACTTTTTTGGATGAATACATTGGTTACAGAGTGTGTTAAAAATATAGATTATGAGATTCTGTCGATTGTTTTAAAACCATATAGAAAGATCAATGTTAATTAAATTAGAATCAATTACAAATTGATAACAAAAATAATGAACTAATATAATAAAGCAAAAAACAAACCAATATAATATTTATACATATACTAAATAGTGTTGTAGTGTGGGGGGACATTTTGGGAACCATAAAGTTGCTGAAAGGGGCATTTTGGAAACAAAAAATATGCTTAAATTCTTAATCCAATACTCTTTATAAAGGATTAAAGATATAAGGTTAGAAAAAGTTTTTTTATTAAGATATGAAAAACAAATAACATATATTAGGATGATCCCTTTATAACTTGCCACAAAATACATTGTTTATGTTTACTATATATATATCCAGTCTACTTTTCAAATATTCAAGCATTTATAGCGTTTGTATTTGTTATCATTTTGGCAAAGAGAATATATAAATGATAGAAGCAATAATAAGCAAGGGCCGAATATGTTAATTCAAGTGGTGACCACCAATGACTTTGTAACAAATTTTTAGCTTTCTAGATTTAAGATTTGGCAACACAAAACTTAAAAGTTAAGGATTTTCTTTAAGCTTTGGCAATTTTCCAAACAAAAAATCAAATCAACTTTAAAGACGCAATCCATTTTCACACTTAAAAATAAATGTTTTTATATCAACCGCTAATTTGAAATATATTTTTTTTACTGACTTAACAATAACCCTATAAACTATAGTTAACAAAAGTGGTAATGTATTTAGAACTCGGAAATTTCCGGCCCCGCGTTACGGGGCATCAATTATCGTGTTGAAACGATTGTGTTATTTAGTATACTTGCATTGAATTAACAAACATTCTGTCATGGATAGGTTTGTTTAAAAGTTTATCATATCAAATATATATTTAATATATTTATTTAAAGGCAAAACCACAATAGTTTCCGTCTGCGCGTTGCGCGGTTTCAATTAGTTCGATTACTTTTTGTTATTGATGATTTATGTTTCTAAAAACTTTGACATATAAAATATATACTTATTCAAAGACAATACCATAAAAAATTAATAAAAGTTTTTAATATATTGTTTGGAAAACCTGGAAACGATTATGTTTTATTGTTGTATATTTGTTAAAATCTTTGACATATGAAATAGATATTTATTCAAAGCAATACACAAAAAAAATAGTTTTGATATATTATTTGAAAACCCAAAAGAAAAATAAAATGTAAGAAATCAAACAAAGAAGTAACCGTAATTTTAAACCTGAAAGGATCTAATGTGGTAAAATCTGAATATTGTTACAAAAAAAGATAAACGTTTTCAATATAATTATTTGAAAACCCGAAAGGAAAAACATATGGAAAAAACCAAGGAAGTAACTCGTATTAGAAAACCCGAACCGGATGCGATTTGGCAAAATCTGAATAATGGTATGGGTTATAACATGGACGAATAGTAACTCGCCACGCAGGCAAGTTACTATTCACAACTATTCATTATTAGTATATAATATATAATATAATATAATATATATAATATAATTTATTATAATTTTAACTTTAAAATGTTACAAACATGCCCCTAATCTTTCAATTACTCTACAAGGTAGTCCCAAAATAAATTATAATGGTTGTTGTCAATTACAGCTCAACCATCATCATATTAAATGGACATGTTGAGTTTATGACATTATGGTATGACATTATGGTTACAAGTTTGATATTTATTTCTGAATGACCAAAGAAAACATTAGTAATATTTATTCTAATGTATAACTTTGTAAAACACAAACTTTTTTCATGACAAAACTAGAATATCAATTATTACTTTTAATTCAAAGTATTATCATAATCAGGGAGATAAGAGAGAGACAAATCTAACTCCTGTCCCAGACTCAATGATAGTTGCATAAGCCCAGAATAATGAAATAGCTGAATTTTTATACACAATTCAACAAAATACATCATGTTTCTAACATATTTATTTGTCAAAAATAAAAACTCTTCCAAAAAAAACTGTATCTCCATATTTGTATTTGAAAATGTTACATGCCACAAACTAATCAACTTAGGATCGATAGAGGGTAAAAAATATGGACTAGCTATATATTTTGAAGTTTTGTAAGATCAATTTAGACTATATATTATTACAAGAGCCAACATGTAAATATATATGGTGGGTTTGTGTGATGCTATACAAACTAGTTTTAGAGGGTTTCTTTTAGATCAAATACCATAAGTTGAGGGGCTACAACATTGAATCCATTTTGAAACTCATTTTGACATTTTGGTCCACTCGTGAGTCGTGACCCATTATTATTCGAATAATATGTTTCATGGTCCACTTGCTTCAAGCCAGTATACTATACTGTCTTTCCCACTGCATGCTCATTTGATCATTTTTCGATCATATATATATATATATATATAATTACATCAACTTCGCCCATCTGATTTGAAACAACATATATATGAAGCTGAAGATGTTGGTCTCATGGCTAAGATCGTTATTCGTCGTAATTATGGCAACACTTGTGATTTCAGTCACTGAAGGTGTCCGGCTTCCTCACCGAATTGTGTTGGATACAGATGTTGACACCGATGATTTTTTTGCTATGTTGTATCTTTTGAAGCTTAACAGATCTGAATTTGCCTTGCAGGTTCATTTTTACATTATACTCGTATATAATTTGTGCACGCATATATAAGTATATAACAATCTACTATTGTACTTTCCATAGCCTATTATACATTGGCGGAACGTGACCAATTTGTTTAGGCCAAGACCAAATTCATCTATTTTTTCTTCAACTCTTTTTTGTTATAAATATTCATATTCATATTCTATATAAAATGTATATATATAAACAGAACTTTTTGAGGAGTCCCTTCATAGTTCCGCCTATGGTATGATACTACGTACGTATCTCTTTGTACGTACTGTATCTAAAACATTTACATGTGTCGTATAACGCTAGCTATATGGGGGCCAATATGTTTAGGCTGTAGAAAGTACAACTTTTGCATATCAAAAGTTCTTAGTGTTAAACAAAAAAAAATTATAACTGTTAGCGTGTAGAATAACAACTTACTTTTTCTAAGTCGTCTGTTATAAGCCATGAAAAAAATAACCGATCCGTTACAAGCTAGCCATCAGTTTTTGGAGTCATTTTTATTTGCTATTTGTAAACCAAATTAACCACTAGAACTTTAATTTCTCTCTAATTTTTCATTTATCACTTATAAGTTGTCCAACTTTTTCTCATCCTAAATAAGTCATTAGAAGTAAATTTGACACATATATAAAGGGAAAATAAAAGAAATGACTAGTAAGGAACCATAAAAAGTTCCATGGCTTGATTATAAGAGATAAATGAAAAAAGAAAGTTGTTATTTTAGACGGTTAGCTTTTTAATATGAACGAAAACTAAATGAATTATTACCTGTGGATGTAACTAACTATGACCAAATATCTATATTATGTAAAGATCTTGTAAAATGTCTATATCATGTAATGAACTTTTAAATCCCGATTATTGGATGTACTCAGGTATATGTGGCAACCATATAAGTTGCCACGTGTAAGATTTTGATTGGTCAAGTACATCTAATAATCGGGATTTAAAAGTTCATTACATGACATAAACATTTTACAAGATTTTTACATAACATAGACATTTGGTCATAGTTAGTTACATCCATAGGTAATAATCCTTTTTATATATATAGTTGGCAATAATCAAGATTTTCATAAGTAAGTTGAGCTGAGATGGGTTAAGTATCCCAGAGTGTAAGTAACTTTGCAACTTTTCCTATTGTGTGTATGCATCAAAAATTTTGAACATTGTATGTAAGTATCTCTCTAAATTAAACACTTAATGTAAAAATGTATACGTGGCAACCATATGAGCTGCCCACGTAGAAGTTTTTGATTGGCCAACGTAAAAATTTTACATTAAGTGTTCAATTTAGCGAGATACTTACATACAATGTACAAAAGTTTTGATACTTACATACAATAGGAAAAGTTGCAAAGTTACTTACACTCCAGGATACTAAACCCTAGCTATTAAGATTAACTGCTACATTTGAAGTGAGGATACTTATTAACTGCTATGCTACTGTAGGCAATAACTATCAACACAAATGCATGGTCCGACGCTGGACATGCAGTAAATCAGATATATGATATCCTTTACATAATGGGGCGGGACGACATTGCTGTTGGTGTAGGAGGTGAAGGTGGAATACTCGAAGATGGTACTATACAACCAAACGTTGGGGGATATATTCCTTTAATTGACCAGGTATGCAATCAGATTCGGTTGGGATTAGTTATTGTTTAACACGGGTGTCTCAACTGTAAAACTGCTAAAGCTAGGCCACATGTTGTTATAGTACCATTGAATTTGAGATAAGTAAATAGATTAGTATCATGTAAGTCTTGTTGATGGAACAAGACCTTATATCAGAAGTTCATTTTAGGCCCCATAAAAGCATGAGACACTGCTGTCGTCTAACGTTAAGTAAGTTAACTTACTATCAGGGGAGTGGTACAGATGGACCTTGTAGATATAGACAGGCTATTCCTGTGGGAGCTGGAGGAAGATTATATAAAGATACGAACTTTGGCTATAGAAAAAGCTTTCTTCCCCAGGTATTTGATTGCTTTTGTTTCTATCAGTTACCTAAAACAGAACCAGGCAAAAGTTGCAATTAGCCCATTTCTAATATTTTTGACTAGTTAAACCATTTACTAATATTTGATTATGAACTAGGGAAACAGGAGATACACACCTCTTGAACAACCTACGGCTCAGCAAGTACTAATCGAAAAGATATCAGATGGTCCCATTAGTCTATTTGTAATAGGAGCACATACAAATCTTGCTATTTTCCTTATGAGTAATCCACATTTGAAGAAAAATATTGAACATATTTATATCATGGGTGGCGGTGTGAGGTCAAAGAACCCGACTGGTTGTTGTCACAAAAATGCAAGCTTATCTTGTAAGCCTCAACAGTGTGGTGATCGTGGTAATATCTTTACCGGCTTCAAAAGTAATCCTTACGCAGAGTTCAACTTTTTTGCTGACCCTTTTGCTGCATACCAGGTAACTAAATGATTATTAGTATGATTTGTACATTGACACTATATTGCTTTCTCCTTCTTGGATCATCTAAAGTATGATTCCTATTTTAAACTTGACTTATATCATGGCAGCACATGTGAGCGACAACATTTTCTTATGAATACATATATTCATGTCTGCAGGTTATTCATTCTGGAATTCCGGTTACCCTTGTTCCCCTGGATGCAACAAACACGATTCCCATAACTCGAAACTTCTTTGAGGCATTTGAGCGGAATCAGCATACATATGAGGCACAGTATGCTTTTAAGTCACTGAAGATGGTTAGAGATACTTGGTTTGACGATCAATTCTATGAGGTATCCGCCTTTAAGACGCCCATTAGTTAACTTGTTTAGTCTTGACATATATGAAGTTTTTATTGCAGAGTTATTTTATGTGGGACTCGTTTATGTCTGGTGTTGCCACTTCAATTATGCATAACTTGCACGAAAAACATGGAGAAAACGAATTTGCTTATATGGAGTACGTGAATATTACTGTGGTGACTTCCAATAAACCTTATGGAATCTCGGATGGGTCAAACAAATTCTTAGATAGTCGTAATATTCCAAAATTCAACTTATCGAAAAACGGAGTTCATAGTGGTCATGTTCAAACAGGCATTTGGGATCCATTTTGCCTCAGAATTAACAAGACAGGAAGATGTAAGGTAACTCTTTCCCTCAGCAAGATAATGTGCAATGCTAGTATCTTTTAGGAACTTGAACAAGAACTCAACTGTTTCGTCAACTACATAGATACTGAAACTATAAAAGCAGGATGGTTACACACAGAGAGTCACCGGACCTGATTCAGTGCGTGCATTGGTTGCTACAAGGGCAAAGCCAAATCGTGACAAAAGTAGTTCTCTGGATAGAGAATTTTTTGTTAGTTTTCTAGAAGTAAGTCAATTTTCTTTTATCTGAACATTGTCCGGTTCCCTTCCTTTTAGCTTAACTACAAGAATTGGTAGTTTAAGATTCTTATATGTGATGGGTTGATTTTAGTTGAGTTTTATCTCCAAAGGGTCAAACAAAACTTGTTAGCCAAATGGGAAACAGGTCAAAGGGCCACACAGGTAGAAAGTCATTTGAAATCTATATATAATGCATACAAGTATATAACCTTCTAAATCGTTTTTTGTTGAAGGATTTGAGTTATTATTGAAATATTGCAGAGAAATTTGTGTTTATAACCATAATCAGCATGTTAACTAATTTTAAAAAATGGTAAGGACAAGTCAGATGGCAATGTGACAAGGATTAACAGGGATCTCGTTTCATAGGGAATGAAGTTATGTCCCCATCCCTGACCCCAACAGGGTTTGGAGATTCTATCGGGGAATCAGGGACCCATTACCCATACTAAAGACTTTATGTTTCAACCTTAACCCGTTTGAATCGTTACCCGGCCATTTCAGCTTGCCACCTTTGTTATTATATTAGTACATTTGAGGGCCAATTGTTGAACATACTTTTAAGCTCATCAGTTTGCTGTAAATTGTCATAATATGACCATATGCAACTATGTTTTAACAATATGCATATACCAGGTACTAAACCGACAACAAAATAAAGGCAGATTCAACTTTACATCTCAATTTCCTTATTACAAAGAAGTACTCTACAAACCAGATTTTAAGGGGAAAAAACTAGGAAAGACTGTCGTGTTTGACATGGATATGAGTGCTGGTGATTTTTTGGCTCTCCTTTATCTCCTGAAAGTACCTATCGAGACAATGAATCTTAAGGTATTGTCTTTTTCAATGTATGGTATCCAATATTCCATGCAGTTTTTACTGTGAGTTAATGAATGCTTGTATATGAAGACAGGAATGATATCTGCAGTATCTTCCTTTCATTTTTATCTTTTCACATTTTATCCAGGCAATACTAGTAACTCCAACAGGCTGGGCAAATGCAGCAACAATAGATGTCATATACGATTTGCTACATATGATGGGTCGTGATGATATCCCTGTTGGTTTAGGGGATTCATTTGGTTTGAACCAGTCTTACCCAGATGACCCCAGTGTTGGCAACTGCAAGTACTCAAAGGTTATACCCCATGGAAGTGGTGGCTTATTAGACGCTGACACACTCTTTGGACTTGCTCGTGATCTACCAAGAAGCCCAAGAAGGTACACATACTTTCATCAACAGGTTTGCTCAACAAACCCTTGCTGTGGAAGTCTTTGGGCTGTAGCTATTTGCTAACGGGTAAGATATAGATATCTAGAATTGGAACGGGTCAAATGGGCATGATATGTTAAAACATGTCAAAATTCGTTTAATGTATATTCAAATGCTATCTTTTCATATTATAGTATTCAAAATCCAAGAAATTGGACAAAGTGTGTTGTCGAGTTAATCAAACCCGAAAAGGCCCTGTTTGACAAGTGTTATAAAAATCCATTTTTTTACCGAAACCCAATTTACCCATTATCCACCCATCCTAGGCCTGCTGTTTCACCACCTCTACCTATGCTGTTGGCCTGTTGCCATCTTATATGGATCTACAAATGATATTATTTTTCTAGGTATACAGCAGAAAATTCTGTTGAGTTTGGAGCACCTCGGACTACTGATTTCCCTGAACTTAGACAACCACTAGCACTAGAAGTTTGGAAATCAGTAGTGAAATCTGCTGATCTTGAGTCTAAGATTACCATTCTGACTAACGGACCATTGACAACTTTAGCAAAAATTATACTTGAGGACACAACTGCTAATTCAATCATCCAGGTTAGTGGATTTAAATAAAGTTCACCATTTTAGTATCGTTAAGACGATGCAGTTGAGATCACAAACTTGATTGCAGGAGGTAATTATTCTAGGAGGACATGTGGACTGCGGTAACAAAGACAAGGGAAATGTCATCAATGTTCCTTCAAACAAATATGCTGAACTAAACATGTTTCTAGACCCTTTAGCAGCAAAAGTGGTATTTGATTCAATGCTTGATATCACACTCATTCCTCTTACCACACAACGAAAAGTCAGTTCATTTCCACAGATTATAGAAGCGTTGAACCTGAAGAACAAGACACCAGAAGCTCATTTCAGCCAGCGTCTACTCACAAGTCTGTATCACCTGCAACAAAGAAACCATAGATATCGACATATGGTATTTCTTTCTGACAACCTCAATCGCAATGCTTATATGTACATGGAGCAGTTTTGACCCGCTTACCTAAGAATGGGTCATTTGACATTTGTTTTATTTCAAGCGGGTCAAAGAGTCAACATATTTTTTATAAAAAACTTGAAAGAAAACGGGTCGGATGGGTTGAGCGGTTCAAAAGTTGTGCAAAATGTTTTATTTTACATGAAGCCTACTAAATCAATTATTTTAGAAACATGCTAAAATGATATATACTTTGTTAATCATATGTGACACTCTAATTAAAAAATCAAAAACCTATAACTTGTGAATACAAAGCGAGTCCGGTGAGCGTCAACCCAACCCATGAGCCTCCAACCAGATATGTACCAAAAAAAACTCGTTTTGTCCTGTTACACAACCCAGTAACCCACCCATTTTGCCACCTCATTTTTTTTAGATACCTATGTGGCTCAATAACTCCTTTTTAAAAAATGTAGGATATGTTCTTGGGGGAGATCCTTGGAGCAGTAATCTTGAATGATCAGCAAACCTTAAATCCTGCCTACCAAGTCAAACATCTTAAGATTCATGCAACAGGACTAGCATCTAAAGATGGACAGATTATAATCGATACTGAACAAAGGAAATCATTCAAAGTACTGGTGAAGTTCGACCACATATCCTATTACAACATTTTTGCAGATCGCCTTGCTAACGACAAACAATCAGCTGTTATTGGAAGCTTTGATGACCAAAAAAGAATTTGGAGCACAAGGCATCCTAGAGCAGGAAGAAAAAACTTGAGGGACTGGAAAACATAGATACTGTTCAGAATGACGAGACAGCCTCCGCTAGATGACATTTATTTACATGTAAATATTTATAAAGCCATGGGATATACGATTTTGGAGTCCTAATGGATTGTTAGTTTGATCTTTAAACATTAAGGGGAACCAATATTTACATACATTAGGAACAAAAAAGGAAAGAGAAAAGAACATTGATTTAAAGATGTTGAAACATATACACAAGTAGTTTCTTTGTGTGCTTAATACTTGGATTAAAAGTAGTGACAGATTTGGGATTTCATGTAACAAAATAATCCAACCATACAACTCAAATATATAATGGATTGTCCAAAAGACCAGTAGTACAAGAACAATATAGCATCCGATTACAGGTTAAAAACACATTCAAATTAAAACTTAACATTCAATTACCGGTTCAAAACACATACCGAAACTAAACTTTTACAGTTACTCTCTACTTTGAAAGTTAAGCAAAATATCATCATGGCTAATCTTAGAGAATACATCACTCTCTACATAAGTGACTAAACGATCATTTAACAGCTGATCACCTGTATTTTTGCGCAGCTCACTCTTCACATAAGCCATTTCCGAGAAGGCTCTTTTTACGCCAGCAGTTGTGATGGGGAGGATCAAGGCCAACTTGATAAGTAAATAAACAAGATTGAACACCTCATGTTTTTCGGTCATCACTAGTTTCTTAGAGAGGTCTCTTAGATCCTTCAATCCAGCAAACGTATCATCTTTCCTCATTTCGTAAATATACTTGTCAAGTTGATCATTAAGATGAAGCAAGTCAACACTTGAAAACTCGTTAGGATAAAACTCGGCAAGTCTAAGCAGCTTTTGCTTATCAAAGGAACGGAAATGATTGACAGGGCTCAAGCTCCCCAGACAAACAAGTAACTCCATAGTTACCTCATCAAATCGACTGTTGAGTTCTTGGATATGAAAGTCAACAGTTGCATAAAATTCCTCAACTTGATAATGATGAAGGTATGTAGTCTTTAGTTCCTCGCCTCTTCTTCTTGACAAAGGAACATACATATCTTCCATATTAGGAACTTTAATTTCATTTTCATTGCAAAAGGAAATGACCGAACCTAAGACAGCTTCCCATCCACCGTCTCTTATTTCGTGTAATCGTTCAGTGACCGACTTCACAAGTGACATTGCAGTGGCAAATTCTTCATCTTTTTTCTGTAAGACAATGTTTAGTTCATTTGTAACCTCAAATATTGTCTTCATCACATGTGCCATGAAAACAAAGTCAAAAGACAGAACTGCATCACAAGCAACACGAAACTCAAATCGATCAAATGCCCTTGAAGAATTATCCTGAATCATGTCAAGCATATCAAGTATCACTTGATAAAACTCAATGAAATTTAAAACCAGCTTATGGTATGGCCGCCACCAGGTACAACTCAACCTCTCCAAGCTGCCAATGTTTTGATTCAAATATCTGGCAACTTCAATTGGAACATCCTCAAAAGCTTGTGAAACTTCTTCAAACTGACTTTCTTTTGAAATTTCGCTATCCTTCCAAGAAACTCCAAGCACATTTGTCAGATAATTAAGGCTATAATAAAACATATTTAAACAATCGACTTTCTGTCGAGAAATTGCAACAAGTGTCGTTTGAAGTTGATGGACAAAACAATGACTATAATATGCTGACTGAGTTTCTTCCATAATCAAGTGCCTGAGACCACCGATGTCCCCTTGAATATAGCCGCTTAGCCCACGGATCTTAGACGAACTCAAAGAATGCTTCCCTAGCAAAGAATAAATTGCATCTCTAAGAGATAAAGCCAAGAAATCTTTCCACCACATCTCCCTCTTTGTCAACATACCGCAAACACAACGCAACTTGCTCGTCATCTGATACATCGGGATATTCATCCACCAATATTGCAAAGTAGTCACCAGCAATGTCTTTTACAATGGCTTTAGTTGTTTCTTGTGCACACGAGTTGGTCATATCTTTATGAACTAAAGAAGCATTCTCTATTACAGCTTCATCAATAATTTTAAAAGCCCAACAAAATTCGCCTCTATGCTTAAACCTTCATCCTCATCCTCATGGCCGTGAATTTCCAAACCTTGTTTTAAAAGATACCTCAAACAAAGAAGAGGAGCAAGTAACGGAGGTCGATTCTCTTTTCTAGTAGAGTATTCAAGAACAATTTTCATCAACTGACCGAAATTGGAGGGATCATTTTCCCAAAACTGCATTTGATTTTCAGGAGTAAGATCAAATATAGAACTAATTGTTCCCATTTCGGTATCTTGAGTTTCCTGGTCAAGCCCATTCTCCCTTTCACTTGAAGAATCGCCTAATGAGGACGACAAACCATCTTCGGTCTTTCTTTTGTTTTTAACATTAAAATATGAATCCAGTGTCCCCTTGTTTAAGGAGCATTAACAAGAAATATGTAAAAACTATTGAATTGAGCATTTAAAAAAAAGGGTAATTGGATGGAAACCCCCTGATCCCATGTACCATTTGGTACCCACTAATCCCCCAGCTAGGCTAGTGTCCAGGTGATTCTCAACCACTTAATAATCCCCTGATTATCTCAAGTTTGCCTTTGGCAAGACTCGAACCCAGGACCCCCCTGGAAAGTGGCGGCTGGTGAGCACTGTCGCCTATAGCTTACGGGCTACGCCCTTTGAAAAAAAAATATTTTTAAAATTTTTATATGGAATAAGTTAATTAAAGAAAGAATGAAAAAGTGAAAAAAAGTTCAAAAAAACAAGTTAAAAAAAATAAAAAACGAACTTCTCCCCTTCTCTCCATATATATATAACACTCATCTACATAAGTTATATGTTGTGATTATAAATAAGAAATGTTGGTACAAATATGAATTTCTTAAAACTATTCCATGTTTTGGATTAAACTTAAGAAGAACATGTCACTCGCCTTGTGTAGGTTGGTTGTTGCTAATTAGCATGTACATGTACTAGTCGACATGATATTCACTCATGTCGCCTGAACTTTATTGTTTTTTGAATAATAATACACTATTGCCCCTCTTACCCAAAAAAAAAGACACAATAGCATGTTGTCCACTTGTCCTTTTATTCTATTCGTACCAATGGACTAAAACAAAAGACATTATAATAACAACAACGTATGATTCGTTGGGCAAGTAGACGTGTAACACCCAGTATTTATTCATTCCCTGTTACCTTTTTTCCAAGATTTTGTCATGGGTCATGTCACCTGTTCGATGAAATGTCTCAAAGAACACAAAGTTATGAAACTATTGGTTTTTTTGATGTTCTTGATCTTGTTGAGCACTGTAAAGTAAGACCTGATGTTAGCAATGTTATAAAGGTTCATGCTTTAGCATTTAAGGTTGGTGTTCTTGCTCACTTGCCCACTTCGACATCTCTCGTTATGGCTTATGCTCGATCGGGAGAGTATCCTTGTTCAGTGGATGTTTTTGGTGAGATGTCTTGTAAAGATGTTGTAGTTTGGAATGCAATGATGACGGTTATGGTTGAAAATGGGCGGTTTGACGATGCTATAAGTTTATTTGTTGAAATGTTAAGGGATGGGACTAAGTTTGATTCTGTAACTCTTGTGATTGTGATTTCGGTTATGTCAGCATTGAGGAATAGATTAGTGTATTTGCAGGCTGTTCATTGTTTAGGTGTTAAGAAAGGTTTGCTTTCGGATTGTGATTTGTGTAATGCTCTAATTAATGCATATGCTAAATGTGGTGACTTGGGCTCATCGGAAAGCATGTTTCTTGAAACACAAGTGAAAGACAAGATTTCGTGGAATTCTATGATCAGGGGTTGTCTAAGCAATGACCATCCTGAGAAATCTTTATGGTATTTCAAGAAAATGGTTTTTTGTGGAACACAAATTGATAACGTTGGTTTATCATGTGCCATTGCAGCAGCGACTTGTTTGCAAGATTTGGGCGCTGGTAAGGCCGTTCATGGGTTGGGGATAAAAGTTGGGTACAATGAGAACCTTCATGTTTCTGTACTAAATTCTCTTGTTTCGTTGTACTCTAAGTGTGGAGATATTGAAAGTGCGGAAATTATGTTTAGAGGGATTTATGCCAAAGATTTGGTTTCTTGGAATACAATGATTAACGGTCTTGCTTCAAATGGAATGATTGTTGAAGCGTTTTGTCTTCTAAGGGAAATGCAACTTGGAGGGTCGGTCCAGCCAGATACAGTGACATTGCTTGCTGTGCTTTCATTATGTGCAGAATCAGTGCTTTTAAGAGAAGGAAAAACCATTCATGGATTCATTATAAGAAGATTACAAGGATTAAACATTGTAGCAATGAACAGTCTTATGAACATGTATTCAAAATGCAACCAAATGGAAAAAGCCGAGAATTTATTCATGTCTATAGAAAAGAAAGATTTGGTTTCTTGGAACACAATGATATCTGGATATGCCCAAAATGGGAATTCAAGGTTTGCTCAACTGCTATTTAAGAAACTACTACATGAGTGTTTGGAATGCACTCTTTCAACTGTTCTAGCTGTTCTTTGTTCATGTGATTCACCAAACTTTCTCAAATTTGGGGAATCGTTACATAGTTGGCAACTGAAATTAGGGTTCTCAAACAATATTCTCGCTGTTAATGCCCTAATCTGCATGTACACGAATTGTGGAGACTTGAAAACTTCTTATGCATTGTTACAGAGTGTTTCAACAGTTGCTGACACCGCTTGTTGGAATGCCATGATTGCAGGTTGCACACAAAATGGGTATTTTTCAGAAGCTTTAGAAACTTTTAAGTTCATGAGAAGGGAAGCAAACGCGAAACATGACTTTGCTACACTTGTAAATGTAATATCAGCTTGTGGAAACCTTGAATTAGCCTTTCATGGGAAACTGGTTCATGGGTTTGCTCATAAGACTTTGGTTGATGGAGATGTTCGTGTAAAGAATGCATTTATCACAATGTATGGCCGAGTTGGGGATGTTGACTGTGCGAAGTTGGTGTTTGACTCGTGTTCAAACCCCAATCTTTGTTCATGGAATTGCATCATTTCCGCTCTTACTCAAAACAAGAAAGGTAAAACCGCATTACAGTTATTCAAACATCTTGAATTTGAACCTGATGAGATCACACATGCCACAATTTTGTCAGCATGTACCCAACTTGGAACTATCAGGCATGGAAAAGAAATCCATGGACATGTTTTAAGATCCAACTTTCACAAAAATTATTACATAGTCGCTGCCCTTATCGACATGTATAGCAACTGTGGAAGATTAAACAAATCTATCCAAATTTTCAACTCTTCACCAGAAAAAAACATTGCCAGCTGGAACTCGATGATTTCTGCATACGGGTTTCACAGCCAAGGTCAAAATGCCATCAAGATATTCAACAAAATGATAAAATCTGGGGAAAACCCAACAAAAACCACTTTTATAAACTTATTATCAGCTTGTGCTCATTCAGGTTTAGTGAACGAAGGTTTAAGTTTCTACAATTGTATGTATGATAAATATGGAGTGGAGCCTGAAACCAAGCATCATGTTTGTGTGGTGGATATGTTGGGTCGTTGTGGGAGGTTAAATGAAGCTTATGAGTTTATACATAGGTTGGTAGCGAAACCTGATCATGGTGTTTGGGGCGCAATGTTGAGTTCATGTAATTATCATGGAGACGTTGAGATGGGGAAGAAAGTGGGAGATATTCTGTTTGGTTTGGAACCTAAAAATGCAGGGTACTACGTTTCTTTAGCGAACACATACGTTGCTGCTGGAAGTTGGAATGATGCAGTAAAGTTGAGAGACTTTGTGGACAATGTGAGGTTAAAGAAGCCAGCAGGTTACAGTTTTGTTGATGTTGGTTTACACTGATTTGTACTGTAATCACAAAATGTGTAGATAGAAATCTTCTGTTATAGACCAAAGTAAGATACTTGACCCTAGTATCCAAACTCATTATTTATCACAATCCAATACATTTTTATTTATTTGCCTGTTGTACCTCGTGATTAATTATACAAAAATAGATATTTCATGAAACATGTACCCTTAACATAACACTGTAAACCCATAAAAGTCTAAGTAAACTAATAAAAGCCATTGGCAGATCCAAATAAAAATAAAAAATAATAAAAGTGACTACTATTTGTGCAGTAAGCTGGTAACAACCGGAAAATCTGGTGCTATATCAACTGGAACCTGAAAATTCATGAAATGCACATCAAATGAGCATATAGATGTACTAACACCAATTATAAGTATATAGTGTTAAAATTCTTTTTACGTTATCAACTGAAAGAACCAAGTAGAATTATTCATTAGAGATGGCAGAAGAGCGGGTCGGGTGAGTTGAGTGACAGTTCAATAAGGATTCAGTTTCGGTGCAGTTTGAAATGACCCGAAACATCATCCAAATCTTTTCCGTATATAATATGAATTCACAAAAGAGCATATTGTATCAAAATACAATGTACTATACCAAAGTTGTCAATTTGTGATAGTATGAATGTAATTCTGTAAAATTACCATTTAGATGGTTGGTTATTATATTTAAAACACGGGTTCATTCTATTTTGGTGAAATATTTTATTAACGATACAATTTCAACAATCATATATATATTGAAGAGCGGGTCGGGTGAGTTGAGTGACAGTTCAATAAGGATTCAGTTTCGGTGCAGTTTGAAATGACCCGAAACATCATCCAAATCTTTTCCGTATATAATATGAATTCACAAAAGAGCATATTGTATCAAAATACAATGTACTATACCAAAGTTGTCAATTTGTGATAGTATGAATGTAATTCTGTAAAATTACCATTTAGATGGTTGGTTATTATATTTAAAACACGGGTTCATTCTATTTTGGTGAAATATTTTATTAACGATACAATTTCAACAATCATATATATATTGAATGCTTTAAAAGGTTTCATGCACTGATAGTGCACGTTGAACAAATCTCGACCCATTTGACCCAATTCAATTTAGGTTCATTAATTATTTGCCCAGTTTGATTTGTTTGAGATAAAACATTACCCACATTCACGTTTCACCCACAAGTAAATTACTCAAAGTTGTGCTGACATAGGTTGCAAAACTAAGACGCTACAATTATGAAAATAACACCAACTGAAAATTACCTGAACCTTTGCCAACTTTTCCAAAGCAATTTTTAAAGGCCATGTCATTTCACCGTATTTTTCAAGAAGCTTTTGTGCTGCATCTTTATTGCCTTTGGCTTGTATTGTAAGTATTTCCCTACTTAAACTCTCGACCACACCTTCAACCTATTACCACACATGAAACAAATCAGTTGAACAGGTAAAATTCCCTTACTGTTGCATGAGGAACCAAAGAACACTTCAATTTAAGAAAACACTTGAAAAGATACAACTAACACTTTCAATGGAGACAGCAAAATGGGTGGTTGGGTAATAGGTCAAAATTCAAAACTGGTTTAGGTTCAATTAGGTTGTTTTTCAGTTCGGGCTGAAATGGGGCTTTCCGGGTTGGATTGACCCACAATTACTATTTGTCCCTTTTATTAAGGGATAACACATAATTAAATTTTTTAAATAAAATAATTTAGGAGGTTGTATGCTTTTTAAATATATATACATTGGGTGACCTGTTCCCCTTTTAGCTTAATATTTAAAATCTAACCAGCTAGACCCCTTTGAGATACACAAGCCAAATCACCCGTGAACTAAATGGGCCAAAATTGACAGCTCCAACTTTCATTAACCTTTTCATTGATTATCAATTTCAGAAACACAACTCAACGAAAACCATAGGATGTCATTTTCTCGTTATGAGCTCGATACAGATTGCCCAACAAAAAAGCAATCATAACATAGTCATTACATAAGTTCCATAAAGGAAATCAATAACATAAGGTCTATGCGAAGCTACATGACACCTATTATCTCAATCTAATTTACTAAAGCAAAATCTAAAAAAAGAATACCTTATCAAAGTCAACAGAGAATGTTTGGTCAGGATGCAAAACAAAGGCCCCTTTCTCAAATAACCAGTTAAACTGTAGTGCCTGTCCTTTGCTGATAAACATGACAAGAAAAAAAAAAGGATCGATTATTATACTATAAATGATAAAATAGCGTAGAGTACATACAACAATATCAGGTTCAAAATTGGTGGTTGCTTTACCCATGAGCTTCCTCTAAACCAAAACGTACTGAGCGAAAGCAGCCGGCAAGGAAAGAAACATAGATGGACTTCACAAGACTCTTCGGAAGTAAACCCTGGTCTACCCCAAAAAAAGTTAAGCAAATGTATACGAAAATCTAATAAATGGTTAAAGGTTTGTAGGTCAAAGTATATACATACATTAAACAAAACCAATCCATACAGACATTCTGCAATACATCAAAACTAAAGTCTAAACATACTTCAATGCAGAAAGGAGGGTCCACTTTTGACTTTTTAGTGTCAGATAAGTTACTTCAAAACTCAATTTCATTGGGGAAATAACAACTAATATCTGCCTTAAGCTATAAATAGTACCACAATACAAATGCTTGGAAATAAATTAACCAGTAAGACTTACTAACCTTAGCAATTAAGAAATTAAGGGCCCAAAGGCCAACAATGTCAGCTTTAGCTTCTTCAAGAGCCGAGTGGAGTTCCTGAAGCTCCTGTTTTATCATATAAACAAGTAAACAAGTTCAATATGTTATCCATCAGATTCAAGAAGATGGTAAAGTATTAGAGAAACAGACCAATCTCACAGTAGACTTCTGTCCACTTGGAAGAGTTATTGTATGTGGTCCAATCCCATGACAACACTCATGACAGATCGTGTGAGTGAAAAAAGAGTCAAAGTCAACTAGCTCCCGCTGTTCCTTCATAACACACAAGTCAGCTATAGGCAGGAGAATTAGCTTGAACCTGTTTAAAAATAATTTCAGGTATCAGATCATAGTATAACTTAACGCTGAACGTTTGTAGCTTTATCCATCATCAATATGTGTTAAGATTTTGAATATATGTAAGAATATGGTTATGGGTTTGTTCACATTACTTTGCCTCGGAAATATTCTTCAGCATGACCATTGATGAACCACGATCTTTCACAATACGTTCATCATTCGGAAGATTGAAGGCGGCGGTTTGAGGGCCCTTCACATCCTTCGATAACATAATTAAGCAACGCCATATTTTAGTCATACACTTTCTCACATACGGCAAAACGTTAAGCTATATACTTATTCCGTATCGTAATTGATCAAATTGTTTGACTTTCAGCCACAAGGTTCCCATATTACGGCATTATTGGAGGGTACACATATTTGACTGACAGACAAACACTTTTACTAAAGTATCAGACTCAAAGATTGAAATTTGTCCGGATGGAGAGCTCACCCCAGAATTGTAAATAAGCTGGATGACAGGAATAGGTGCAGATATTATATGTTGTGATTTGTAAATGGCGTCCATTGGAAGATTTTGTTCCAAAACCTACATAATTTGATTGGTTAGGTAAGAAGCATCAATAATTAAGTTTAAAATAATGTAAATTTGATCATGAACAAATCCAGTATTGTACCTGCAAGTGATCCCCAAAGAGTTTAAGTTGAGCGCTTGCTTTATCATCCCAAATCCCAATAAAAGCCTCAAACGTTGCCTATGGAAAAACTAAGAAACCTTGGTCATTACATATGAAGTACATAACAAAAAAAGGTACAATATATTTGAATATCGGGACAAAAATAAAGCCTAAACTATCATTTATTTATCCACCTTAGAGCACAAATGAAGAAGACTGTGATTACCTTGTATCCAAATAGAACATCTTCATAAGTCTCGTACGGGCCAATAGTTACATCCAGCTTAGAATCCTGAAGAAGATGAATAATGCATGCAATTAGAACTATATTTGACATAAAGAATAAATTATGAAGTTTATGTGACTTCTTCTAGAGCACCCCTATATCTTTTATCCAAACAAACTTGGCTTTTGGTGTAGATATACATTGTTTTAAGGACTAACATCACAAGTCAAAAGTAATATATTTCTATTTGAGTAAGTTGACACTTCATCTAAATCATACAACACATGAAGAATGATCCAAAATGAAAATAAGTGTTCTGACCAATTCTATCCACGCTATATCTGAGTCATAATAGTCATTGGAGAGGAACGCATCAGCCTTGCTATGTAACAGCCTCTTCAAACTACAAAATCATGAATGACTTTTCAGAATCTCATAGTCTAGTGCCATTGAATACATATAGGTCAGCAGTTAGTATATTTAGTAACTTCATACCTAGGTGAACTGGTCAGATCCCCGGCTTTGTGTAACAACTCAGCAGCTTTTGTAAGATTTGCTGAATATTCTTTAGAGTAAGGGACGATATAGAGATCACTCGTATTATTGGAATGAGAGTCATTATCTCTTCTAATTACACTGAAAAAACCCATTGCATCTTGCTTTTCTTTTTCTGAAAGCCCATTTACCCATAACTCAAATTCCTGCCAGAACAAAGGAAATGTGATTAGAAGGCAAAATGACCTGAAAACTCTTTCTGTCCAACTTTAAACAAAAAAAGTATGCATTAAACATGACTACTATATCAATTTTATTTATGTTAACAATCTAGATCTCTAACAAAGATATAGGAGATCATATGCATTATAACTACGCTTTGGGCAACTTTCAACCCGTTCTCCTTTTAGCTATGTTTTAACTCAACCCACCTGACCCATCTCGGATTTAAATAGCTGAAATCGACCTATTCAAATGTAGATCACTCAAAATTTGTCACCTTTGTCATTAATGACATTTCCCACAAATTCAATTATACCGAATGTATAACATGATTAATTTGAAAAATACACGAGTATGATATATAAACAAACATATACCATTTTATCCATATCTGGAGGGTAGAAGCTGGCACCGGGTGGTTTCAGAATGGGAAATGCAGACTTATACTCAAGACCTTTCCAACCAGCCACTGACTTAGTTGCTTCAGGAAGTAATTTCACAGCAGAATCTGCAGGTGTCAAAAACGCCTCATTTTCATCCAGGCAAGACCTATGAAATGGGAGAAAAAAAAGGTAAACTTTGATACGCAAATCGTTTACTCCTTACTAACTACTCTTCCAATGACAAGTTACTATATCTTAATCTAGCAATGTTATAAAGTAGTGACACGAAGAGATCCTTTATGAGCAAAACTGTAATACTTTTAGGGCAGTACCATGGACTTTTATTTATCGAATAATACTTCCATTTCAACATGTCCAATTCAGATATTTGACCACGCCCGCTTAACCATTCCCTCAAAGACGAAATAATATATTTGTTGAAGAATGAGCTCCTTTCTATAACAAATCAACATTTTATGCAGATTTGTAGAAGTTAACTAAATAAACCTGCTGGAAGAAAATATCATCCATTATTTTCGCAGCTTCAATGAGTAAAACCAGAACTTCCATATCCTCTTTGGTGACACCAGTCAACTGTCACAAAATAATGGTTTATAGATTACAACCTACACTAATAATCGATTCATAATAAACAGAGACGGGGGAAATAAAACAACATCTGCATTGAGTGAGATAGGGGCATAACGATTGAGCTTCTTTTGTAGAAGCAAACTCTGTGCTTCCACTTCGTTTTGATACCTGTCAATAGCTCCCATTTAATTATATGTGGCATGTGAAGTAGATAATTCAAAAAGGTTCTAAAATTTCGAGTGTACCTTATAATTTGAAATAGTTCATAATCATAATTCACTAAAACAGTATTATGTTGCTCGATTTAAATCATAATTCAATAACTATCAATGTATACATATTATGATATTTTATGGTGAAAGATGTACCTTTTGGTAATAATATCGAATAGTTGACCATATGGACCATTCACATTATAGGGTACATAACGAGGGTCTCCGTTAACAAGTAAATGCTTGTACTCTTCAATAGATATGTATTTAACGGATGAAACTTCAGATTCCTACGATAAAAGAAAACCACATTGTTTTTAGATCTCATTTGCAAAGTCATGAGTTTGATTGGTCATACAGAGCAACCTTTTTCTCTTGATACTATCAAAATTCTGGTGTATCTTCCTAGAAATACAAAAAATTACCTGAAGAGTAAAAGCTTCCAAGGGAATTGGGTCACGTGTTGTCACCAAATAAACATCATCAAACTCGTTATCAATGAACCTCCCGTCATTTGTAACGCTACAATCAAATGGAAAGATAGTATAGAGATCATAACGTAGATTTATATACAACAAAAGGTTCACATTTTAAATTTTGAGGGGCTACTTATAAATAAAAACCGACAATGTCAATCATATAAAAGGTCTACCATTCTTGCAGGAAAACGAATAGCAATTCTAAGGCATCGTTCGGGAGAATTACACCAAGCTCTTCTTGAAGCTCTCTCCTGCAACCATACAAATATTCAAATTTATGTATAACAATATATACAGTTAACGAATATAGCATAAACCCTAATGCATAAAGATTCCTGTTCAAGAATCTGTCAATCTCATCAAATAGAGTTTTACAGCAGAGTCTGATAATCTACCTAGCAGTGATAAGGGATGTATCTCCTGCAGATACATGACCTGCACTAGAAACGTCCCATAACCCAGGCCATGAATCCTTGAAATCAGTACGTTTTTGTAACAGAAGTTGTTGTGTACTTTCAGCAAAAATCCACACATGAACTGCTCGGTGATAATCCCCGTCTCTCTGAACAGCACTTCTGTAACAATATATAAATATAAGCACCATCTTATATTATGAAACTATCTAGTTACAGTAAAGTACAACATTTTGATTATGAAACATTGAGACCTACCCCAACAAACTCTGCAAATAATTGTGCCACACAATGAACCAATGTTTAAGAACGTAAGGTGAAATTTATGACTTCTTTTAGAAAGGGAAGCGCTTAGAAATGTACCAAGCTTTGAATGTTACTATTGTATGTATCCGGAGAACTTTTTGGTAACATGGCAAGTTATATGAGTGTCCAGTTTCAGCTTTGTAAGCTTATACGATGTCACGTCAGCAAAAATACAACCAGATATATACAATAGCAATATTTAGAAAAAAGTTGATCGCACCAAGCTTTATAAATGGCAAATCGCCTAAAGAGGGGTAATTAACTTCATTTCTTTGCAATAAAGGCGTAACCTTAATATTGCGCACTAAGGCCTCTGTCATCCATGAACACCCCACCCCATTTCTTCGTTACCACATTGGCGCCACATCAACTCTTCCACCCTAACCCCCCCCCCCCCCACCATCCATACTTTTTCACCATATTATCAAATATTTAATTATTTCTATCATTTAAACACAAAATTAAATAAAACTTTTCTTGATACATAATAAAACATTACAATTTTAAATAAAATATTACATTACTTTAAAGTTAAAAGATTACACTAATAATTAAAAATACATAACATTAAATAAAAAAGAAGACATTTCAATAATAACAATACTAATAAAACTAATCGTCACTTTTATCACTATCGCCGCCAGAAAACAAATGCCCCACCTCGTCCATTAAAGATTTACGATACGCAAGAATGGTTTTAACTTCTTTTCTCGGCAAACAATTGGGAACCGGATTTTGAAGAAACCGGAACACATCCATAATTCGCTTTTTCTTCCGATGTTCCTCAACTTTCTTCCGATGTTCTTCAGCTTTCTTCCGATCTTCGTCAATTTTTGCCAACACTTCTTCTTGCATCTTAATAATTTTGTCAAGTTTCTGTTGTGTTTCGTCACTCAAATTTCGGTCGGAAGTCGCATCCGATGAACTACCCGTCTTCCGGCTAACATTACGACCCGGTGCTCTCCTAATGGGGTCTTCACAGAATAACTGCTCCATACCCGGCGTCAAGCTCGGGTTAGCCTGCGGTATCGGCTCTTTGTCATCCAAAAATATTGTTGGTGTCAAGCTCGGGTTAGCGTGCGGTATCGGCTTGTCGTCATCCAAATCTATTGTTGGGACCGTCCGTTTAACCATGACGCCGTCGTCATCCCAAAACTCTGAAAAACCTTTGAGCACCTCATAGCATTGCTCGTACACGAACCGTTTTCCATACTCTTTCTTAAACTGTTTATGTGCGACATCATAAACCTCCTTATCATTGACACTACTTTCTCCCCTTTTTTCGCTACAAGTCTTAAAAATTGCCCCAAACTCCTTGGTCGTTTTTTTAATCTTATTCCATTTGCCTTGTAATTGACTTTTGTTACGTTCTCCGTCAGCCGTATCCTTATTGAACAATTTAATTATGGTACCCCAAAAAGCAACATCCTTTAGACTATCCCCGATGACAGGGTCTTCAGAAACGGTAACCCAACATCTCGACAACACTAAAGCTTCGTTGTCGGTCCACGTCCTTTTGTCGCAAACTTGTTTCGGCTTTTTTCTCTTTTTTTGGGTGGTCGGCATTTCTTCTTCTTCATCACGACGAGTACAAGACGCGGCAGATGGGGGTGGCCTAATTATATAATTAATATAAACTAATTTGGCTTATCTTAGATTGATGAATGAGCTTATCGCCTTATAAAAATTCATAGTTGAATATATAAATTTTGAATTATAGATACAGAAATTAATAAAATTGAAGTAAGTAAAGGAAGGAAGAAAAGTGACCTGGGTTTAGAGACACCGGTTTTAAGACCAGTTTTGGTGAGAATATCGAATTGTTCTTCTTCTTCCTGTAGCTGATCATCATTATCATCATTCCCCATTTTTTTTTTTTTCTCCTTTCCTTTTTGTGTTAGGTTTTATTAGTTGATTTTACTTACTTATATTACTTTTCTAGTTTTTGGTTAGTTAACTTCAATATATCCTTAACTGATTTTCTTTCTTTTCCTTTTTTGAGTTTTTTTTTAAGAATGAGAAAGAAATGAAATGAAATGATTTATTTATTGATTTTACTCAATAATTTTTTTTTTGTATTTGGGATGATTTGAAACTTGAAAGGGTGAAAAGTACATATCATTTCTCTTTTATTCTCATCTTTTATAATCTATTCATTTACATTAAAAAAAAAAACTAAAAAATACATGTTAATATAATTTTGTTTATGCTATCTCACTGCTAGAGACAAATTGGGCAATCAACATTCTACAACACTAATTTCTGTTACATCATCTTCATGCCTTTAGCATATGATATATACATTATAATATTACTAGCCAAATGATATATACATTATAATATTACTAGCCAAATGCCTATGCAATGTGGTGGTATGACGACGGCGGTGACGAATGGTGACGATATTGATATGGTTATTAATGTAAAAATGATAAATTTTTAAAAGGGATAATATAATCATTTAAGGGTTGAGGGATGTATATTATATATAATTTCATTAAAAACATTATATGTATATTAGGTGGAGATATGTAAATTAATAAACAAAAGAGATAACATTTTAGGTTTATCAAAAACTTAGTTGGAAAAAAGGAGGAGTAAATATTTTATAATGTAAGATAGACACATTCCATAAACCGTATATAACTAGTAATATCGTTTTAACACTTTTCATACCAACACCTATAATTCTCTTAATCATAACCTCTTATATAGATACATACTCTTCAATCGGCAAATATATTTGAAATATTAACTTTAAGATGAATATGGTGACAAGAATGGTGTCTAACACTCCATTATTGAGTTTATTTTGTAAGGAATAAGAAAATAAATTATAAGAAAATACCTTATTTTTTCATTCTTGAGTTTTTTTAATAAGAAAATAAATTATAAGAAAATACCTTATTTTTTCATTCTTGAGTTTATTTTGTAAGGAATAAGAAAATAAATTATAAGAAAATACCTTATTTTTTCATTCTTGAGTTTATTTTGTAAGGAATAAGAAAATAAATTATAAGAAAATACCTTATTTTTTCATTCTTGAGTTTATTTTGTAAGGAATAAGAAAATAAATTATAAGAAAATACCTTATTTTTTCATTCTTGAGTTTATTTTGTAAGGAATAAGAAAATAAATTATAAGAAAATACCTTATTTTTTCATTCTTGAGTTTATTTTGTAAGGAATAAGAAAATAAATTATAAGAAAATACCTTATTTTTTCATTCTTGAGTTTATTTTGTAAGGAATAAGAAAATAAATTATAAGAAAATACCTTATTTTTTCATTCTTGAGTTTATTTTGTAAGGAATAAGAAAATAAATTATAAGAAAATACCTTATTTTTTCATTATTGAGTTTATTTTGTAAGGAATAAGAAAATAAATTATAAGAAAATACCTTATTTTTTCATTCTTGAGTTTTTTTAATTAAAGAAAGAAAATGAAATGAAATGATATTTATTGATTTTAAATAATTTTTTTCCTTTTCATCCCATGAACTCAAGAATGCATTTTATCTACTATTATTTTTCCCTTTTCATCATAACTCAAGAATGCATTTTATCTACTATTTTTTTTCCCTTTTCATCCCATGAACTCAAGAATGCATTTTATCTACTATTATTTTTCCCTTTTCTTTCACTATCTTATCATCTTCTTTCTTTTCTATTTGTTTAAAACTCAATAATGGAGTGTAAGAGGTTGGGTTCGGGTTTGGAATCACCTAAACTCGGTCTATACAATTATATCTGGTCTATTGTCATCCTTAATTAATGCGCATTTTCAACCTGTTTGCATATAGTACAATACCGTAGATATTTTTCAAAATTTTGTTAACTAGCATCCGTGGAAACAAGCTTATATGCATTGAAATCAAAGTTTCTAATAAAAAAAACTAATGAATTAAATGTTCATGTAACATACCTACCTTTAAAAAAAAAAAAAAAAAAAAAAAAAAAAAAAAAAAACTAGCAAAACAAGCTTATATGCATTGAAATCAAAGTTTCTAATAAAAAAAACTAATGAATTAAATGTTCATGTAACATACCTACCTTTAAAAAAAAAAAAATTAAATGTTCATGTAATGTGTGTAAGGGTGGGGGGAGTACCTCGCCACTCCTCCCCGCCTTCCATGATTTTTCAATAGGTACCTGTCGGGTGCCTAATTGCAGGGAATACCTCGCCACCCCTCCCCACCTTTTTCTATTTTATTTATTTTCTATTTATTTTTATTCAACAATAATTAAAACTTTTATTTAATAAATTAAACATACAACTAAAACACATAAATAAAACACATAAACTATTATTCAAACACACAAATAACTAAAACATAAACAACTTAAACTAAGGCATCGGCCATCCGTATCTCTCACAAATGGCGCGTTTCTGCGCCAAAACCATCTCCAACATCGGCCCGGTGAGGTGATCGTGTGACCTGATGACGAAATCCATATCGTTCTGCCGCTGTTGACTTTGGACCATCCGTGTCATCTCCTCCTCCCGTACTTTCCTAGCCTCCTCCGCCGCCATATAGCTATCCATCATTGCCTTCTGAATCTGAAGCTTCTCCTCCCGAGCTCGCTTTTTATCCTCATTGTCGCATTTCAACTCGGCGACCATCTTCAAGAATTCTTCAGATGTGGTGGAGGCGGATGTAGACGGCTGCTTACCTTTACCTCTACGACGGGGCGGCACGGGTCTAGCAGGCCGTACTGGTGCATCAATGTCGTTCCCACCTTCCTCTTCTTGATCAAACTGGTCCTCGTTCAAGTCAATATGGACCGACGCCTCCCCGGATGAACGGACATTGACATTTGACCCTTCCGTTCTTGCCCTTTTGCTCCTCGAATCCTCACAAATCCCCTCCAAAGTAAGAACTTCCGCCCATTTCGGCCCGTTTTTCAAAATTTGCCACGCCTCTATGTTAGGACCAGTTCACCTGGTAAACTGGCCAGTCTCCAGTTGCACCTGGAGACCAAGTGAAACTGTCCAGTGAACTGGAGACCTAGATGATTTGTCAAGAAATATATTGAAGTCCAGTTGCACCGTACAGTCAACGCAACTGAAGACTTCCTCCAGTTGAGAACTGACCAGTTGAAGATCATTCCAGTTGAAGTCGAAGACAACAAATGGAAGATAGAGAATGGCAATGGCAGCGAAGCCCAGTTGACATTCTAGTCAGTTACAAACTGGAGACCATCAGTGGAAAGCTCTTACAAAGCTCTACACTGATTACGAGGAATTGACTTATATGCTTTATGTACCTTTACCCGGATAATAAGCCTTATCTTATTATTTAAGTAATAAAAGGTACATAAAGGTGGTTGAGTAAAGTTGCTTTATCATGCGACTTTACACTGCTTTTTAAGGAATTAAATGTTATTCCTTAAATGCTCTCAACCACATTTGTACGGCTAAAGTTAACATCCCAATGTTAACTTTGCGACGCCCACTACGTCCAACACACACACACCGTTACTCATGGCTACCAGCAAACGAGCCAGCTGTACCTACGCACTCCCCCGCCCACCTCCTGTCAACACCCATTAAATAGAGGTCTTTGCACAACACAATTCACTTTGCAAACCTGCAATATTCTTGGTGAACTTGTGCAATATTCTCTCAATTGCTAAAAGGAACATTTCACAACTTTAAGTGTTTCGATTGTCTTGAGAAATTCCGAGTGTAGATCAATTGTATTTCATAGGTTGTTAGGATATTTACATTCTTTGTATTATCTTGGTTCCGCAACAACCTTGTAATTTGTTTAACATCAATAAATAAATTACACTTGAAAATTACATATTGTCTCATCAAGTTATCTTACAAGTATTTTGTATTATTGCATTGTTCTTTACTTATTGTTATTTAAATAAGTAATCTATCTAGAACTTGGTATATACACACTGCAACTGGTCGTCTCCAGTTCAGTGCATATATTGCAAAGTAACTCCACCATCGACATAGAGGTGTCTTCAGTAGTACCATCTATTGAGTGGGACTTACAAGTGGTATCAGAGCTGAAGGCTAATAAACTTGCCTAGATCTGCTAAGATGAACACTACTGAAGGTGGAGATGGTTCTGGTTCAGGTGAAACCCCCTTGAATAATAATGCACAACCTTTTTCAAAATGTTAATTCAAACCCTCCTCCTCCTACTGCCCCAAGTCACGTCCATGTACATTATTCTAACACTCCTGTTCCCAAATTCGATGGAAACAGTGAGACTTTTGGTACATGGAAGGCTAGAATGGTTTTGCATTTTGGTGGGATTGAAAGGTATATGTTGAAAATCCTTAAGGATGGACCATATATACCCATGTCCTCTTGGGGTCAGTCCTCTTCTTGATCCAACTGGAAGAAGAGGTTCAAGAGAAAAGCTCGAAGACCATTGGTCTGATGAGGATCGTAGACTTGTTGATCTGGACACCAGACTCAAGAACATGATCCTTGGAGCTGTCCCTGAAAATCTAATTCCAACACTTGTGTTGTTCCCCAGTGCCAAGTCAATGTGGGATGAATTAGTTATTCAGTTTGAAGGAGGTGATAGACACTATTGTCACTAGAAAAGTTGCCTTGAACAAGAAGTATGAATCCTTCTTTGCCTTGCCCAATGAAAGTCTAACTGGTACATACACCAGATTTTCTAGCCTCATTAATCAGCTGAGAGGCTTGGGTGTAGAGAAAGATAAGGATATTCTTCTTGAGAAGTTTTGTGATATTCTTCCTTCCAAATGGGAAAACATGGTTCTTGTCTTGAGACAAGGTAAAACATTGCACAGCCATACTCTTGCATCGCTCTATGGAGCCTTCAGATTCACTGAAGATAATAATGCTGCAAGACTGGTGGCTGAACAAGATGCCATGAACCATGCCCAGAGTTCCAAGGTTGCTAGTGTACCTGAGCGACCTTGTGCTGCCTTAATGTCTGCAGAGAGTGTCCAGGCACACTCAATGAAGGAGATGTTGAACAGTTTCTTGAACTCTGGCCTGACCACTGAAAATAGTGATGGTTGTAATGAAACTGACGATGATGATCTGGTCGCCATGATTGCTAAAACCTTTAACAGGTTTAAGCATAAATCTAAAAGATTTAATGGCCCCAACAATGCTTCCAGCTCCAGCTCTCTGGATAAGACCAATCTAACATGCTATAAGTGTGGCAAGAAAGGTCATTTTATGAAGGAATGCAGATCTAGTCAGTTGAACAACCAAACTGGCCCCCCTGTCCCAAATTTCAATCGGCCTGATGATAGCTACAAAGCTAAACACAAGAAGCTTAGACCCAGATTGCCCTCCTGTCCATGGAAAAGGAAAAGGATCAGTGCCTAATGGCACAAACTGGGGAAAATGGGAGTACTCTGATGACTCATCAGTTGATGAAGAAGAGGAAAGGGACATGTGTTTCATGGCCTTGGAAGATCAACAACAGCAGCACGTGGCAAAAGAAGATGTCATCACTGGAAGATGGGTGGACATCATCTTGAAAAAGGTATGTGACTATGATAACCAGGTTGACCTTGAACTTAAACTGGACCTGGCTGAATCATTAAGTGGTGATTTAGCTTATGTGGAAACTGTAAGAGCTGATAGTGAAAGATATCTTGACACTATCTTAATTGAACTGAACAATGTTAAACCACAACTGAATGATTTACAAAGTGTCCAGTTGGTTCTCAAGGAGTCAGTTTTAAAGATTGAGGCTTTAGAACTTGATAATCAAAAATTATTTTCTGATCTTGAAAAAGAACAAAAGATTATCAAGTCATGGGTAAAAGCATCTGGTAAAAACTATGATGCATTTTCAAGAACTATCTATGCCCAGAAGAATGCATGGAAATCTGGAGATCTGGAGATGGCAGCTCTCATACCAGATCTTCATGCATTGCCTCCAGCTCTCAAGGTTGAAACACCTTATGATCAATCTGAAGTGTTGAAACTGAAACCTTTGAGACCACCCCCTTTGAGGTTAAAACTGGAGCCAAACAGGCTAAAGCTCCAGTCAAAAAGGCCACTGGTAACAAGCCTTTACCTCAAAAGTTTAAGGAGCCCAAGACCCGACAGACTAAAACTCCAACTGAACCAAGGTCCAAGGTTCAGTTGCCTGATGAAAATAATATTTTGGTTAAACTGGAAAGTCAACTCCAACTTTTGTCTCGACAGGTTCAGAGTTGTACTGCCCGGATTAACAATCTGGAAGGAGGTTCATTACCTCCAGTTTTCAAACAAAATATTAAATCATTCCCTTCAAAACCTAATCAAAAGAATGTTCCATCTGGAACAAAATCTGGTAAAAATAAGGGGAGTAAGTATCAAGTACCAATCGTTTTTACTCCTGCACCTGGAGCTGGTGAAAGAGCTCCAGATGTAGCCTCCGGTTCAACACCACAACAATCTACTGTGACTTCTGTAGAGAAGTCCAGTGAACCCATCAAGAAAAGATGGGTTCACAAAAATAACTGATGATTTTTGTGGGTGTGCAGGGCGATCGAAAGAAGAATATCTGGTATCTGGACAGCGCTGCTGGACGGACTATGACCGGATGTAAGCCCCTGCTTGAAGAGTTCACTGTCCAAGATGGACCGACAGTGACGTTTGGGAATGATCAATCTGGAAAGACTGAAGGATATGGTGTGCTCAATAATGGACAAGTCGAATTCAAAAGAGTTGCATTTGTGAATGGTTTGAAATAAAACCTGATCAGTGTCAGTCAACTTTGCGATGATGGCTTCAGAGTATTGTTCGATATTGCACAACGGCACCATATTTAACAAGGATTGGAAAGTGGTGATGATTGCACCAAGAAAAGGAAATGTGTACATCATGGATATGGAACCAGCTACAAAAGAGCAATGTTTCTATACCAAAGCTGATGAGGACACCAACTGGCTATGGCATAAAAGATTATCCCATCTTAATTTTAAAAATATTAACAAGTTGTCTCGCAAACAACTGGTTGATGGGATACCTCAAATTTCTTTCAATAAAGAAAAGCCATGTCCAGGGTGTGAGATGGGCAAGCAGAAAAGAGCCAGTTTCAAAACTAGGCAAAATTTTAGCATCACTGAACCCCTTCACATGCTACATATGGATCTTTTTGGTCCAGTGAATGTTCAAACTAGAGCTGGAAAGAAGTACACTCTAGTTGTGGTTGATGAATTCACCAGATATAGCTGGGTGGTATTCATCAGATCCAAAAGTGATGCACCTGCTGAAATCATCTCTCTCATCAAAAGAATTGAGCTCAAGTATACTCGAAAAGTTTGTCAGTTGCGAAGTGATAATGGTACTGAATAAAAAGTACTTGAAACATTTTGCAATGACACTGGCATCTCTCAAAACTTCTCATCAGTTCACTCTCCAGAGCAGAATGGAGTTGTGGAAAGAAAGAATCGTACACTGATAGAAGCGGCCAGAAGTATGCTATCTGAATCTGGTCTTCCCACCAGTTTTTGGGCTGAGGCAGTTGCAACTGCTTGTCACACCAAAAACCGGTCAGTCTACATCAAGAGACATAAGAAGACTGCCTATGAAGTACTCAGGAATCGTAAACCAAATATTGGATATTTTCATGTATTTGGTTGTCCAGTTTATATCTTAAACGATTCCAGTCAGCTTGGAAAGTTTGATGCAAAAGCTGATGAAGGGGTATTTTTAGGTTATTCAGATATTCGAAAGGCCTTTAGAGTTTATAATTATAGACTCCAAAAGGTTCATGAGACAATTCATGTCACATTCGATGAATCAACTGAAGCAATCAACAAGAGACCAAGCCCTGATATTACTCCAGTCGTTCCAATCAATTTTGGTGAAACTGACCAAGTTCATCGGTCAGTTGGTTCACCAGAAGATGTTTCCAGTTACAACAAATTGGAACCAGTTAAGAAGAAGAAAAGCACCAGTGACACATCATTTTATCCCTCCATCAATTTCAACTTACCACAAGAATTGGTGATTGGATCTGATGTAAGTGCCACTCTAATATCAGCACCAGTTCAAACTCCAACTTCTCCAGTTCTTCAAGAAATGCCTTTGAATGAAGAATTTCATGATGCAAATCGTGACCTCATTGACTCTGATGAGGATGTAGAAGTAGTTTGGACTGATCCTCCTCCAGAAGCTGCTGCAACTGAAGAAGATCGACAGGTGACTTGCAATGATATTGTAATTCACCAGCCTAGTCAATACACTAGATGGACTCGAGCACATCCAATTGAACAGATTGTGGAGATCCAAATAGTGGGGTTCAGACTAGAAGAACCACCAGTGAGCAATGCTTAAACGTCACCTTCTACCCATTGGTACAAGATGCGGTTACTAGAACCTTGAGATGTGGATGTACCACCTTCTTATCACTAATTGAACCGAAGAAGATTGACGAGGCTATGGCAGACCCAAGCTGGGTGGAAGCTATGCAAGAAGAGCTCGTCCAGTTTGAAAGGAACAATGTTTGGGAGCTTGTTCCTTGTCCACCAGGGTTAAAGAAAGAACCCATTGGTACCAGATGGGTCTACCGAAACAAGATGGATGAAGATGGCCATGTTGTAAGAAACAAGGCCAGACTAGTTGCCCAGGGTTATTGTCAAGCAGAAGGCGTTGACTTTGATGAAACTTTAGCTCCAGTTGCAAGACTTGAAGCCATCAGAATATTTCTGGCTTATGCAGCCCATCTGCAGTTCAAAGTCTTCCAGATGGATGTCAAAAGTGCGTTCCTTAATGGAACATTGGAAGAAGAAGTTTATGTTAAGCAGACTCCAGGTTTCATCGATGAGAAGCATCCTCATTGGGTTTATAGACTGAACAAAGCATTGTATGGTCTAAGACAAGCACCCAGAGCCTGGTATGATACTCTAACTAAACATCTTCTTAAAAATGGCTTTCAAAGAGGTGCAATAGATAATACCTTGTTTATCTTGAAAGAAAGAGGTAATATCTTATTGGTACAAATTTATGTTGATGATATTATATTTGGTTCAACTGATGATGCAATGTGTAAAAAGTTTTCTAAAATCATGTCATCTGAGTATGAGATGAGTTTAATGGGTGAATTAACATTTTTCTTAGGTCTTCAGATTAAGCAAACTGAAAATGGAATTTTCATAAACCAAGGAAAATATGTCAGAGATTTGTTAAGAAAATACAAATATGATTCAATCCCATCGAAAAACACACCTATCGCAGCACCATTGAATTTGGACTCTGACCCAACTGGCAAACCAGTTAACATAACTGACTATAGAGGTATGGTTGGTTCACTGATGTACTAACTGCCAGTCGACCAGATATAATGTTTGCAACATGTTTATGTGCCAGGTTTCAGGCTAACCTAAAGAATCACATTTGCACGCTGTAAAGCGTATCTTTAGATACCTGAAAGGGTGTCCTAATCTTGGTCTTTGGTACCCTAAAGGCTCAGGATTAGATCTAATGGGTTATTCAGATTCAGATCATGCAGGTTGTAAGATAGATTATAAATCAACAACTGGTGGTTGTCATTTCCTTGGAGGAAAACTGGTAAGTTGGACCAGCAAGAAGCAGACTTCAGGTCTCTATGTCCACTGCTGAGGCAGAGTACATTTCTGCGGCCAGTTGCTGTGCCCAGATTCTCTGGATTCAAGAACCAGTTACTAGATTATGGTCAAAAGTATAAAAGGACCCCAATCTTTTGTGACAACACCAGTGCAATTGCTATATCTCACAACCCAGTGATGCACTCCAAAACAAAGCATATTGACATCAGGTATTTTATTCGAGATCATGTTATGAAAGGAGACATTGAAATTCATTTCATCCCCACTGACAAACAGTTAGATGATGTTTTTACAAAACCTCTCGATGAGAAAACCTTTAAACATCTCATCAGCGAAATGGGAATGTTAAATCCTTAAAACTGGAGCTTTCTTTGTTATTGAACGCGTCAGTGACACTGATGAAGTTCTCCAGTTGAGGAGGTCCAGATAATCTTTGCTCGCCAGGCTACCGAACGCCGTTGTGATACTATCTTGGCACTAATTGATTTCTGGATCATCATTTTAGGGGGAAAGACTCAAAATAATTTTCTGACTAAAATTCGTTTTGTTTGAAAATGCAACTGGAGAACTCTTCAGTTGGAAACTGGTACTGGACTGATCCTCCAGGTACCAGGTTCAGTCTTGTCTTATTTTTATAACGTTACAAATACTTGGTCAATATGTGTGACACGTGATGATACTCGAGTGTTTAACCACTTGATATCTATGATCTGACGTGTTTAAGCCATTTTAGTACTTGACAACTGTTTGTATTGGGAAAATAAAAGTGAGTGGGCGCGTGGGTAAGATAAGCCGTCGTAGCATTTAATGCTGACATGGTAGCATTTAATGTTGACATGGCAAAATTATTATTTTATTTCAAAATTCAAACCAACTTTGTGAAATATCTACAAAAAGGATTTTGTTTATTAAAATATAATTTTTGGTATTTCCTTGGGATCTTGAATCCCTTATAAATACCCTTATTTACTCCGAACTCATTTACTTCTCTTTTACATTCTTTCATTTACTTCCAATCATCAAAATTGCTTCATTTCTCTCTCTGCTTCATAAATCAAGAACCCTAATTCCCAAATTTCAATTTCATTTTCAATGGCACCTAGATCATCTCATTCAAGAGATGTAAATCTCTTGACTGTTCCATATGCTCCTCACCAGATGTCAAACCGGCATCTGGTGCTCCTAGTAATGCTTCGGTCATCAAACTCAATCCTAATAATCCGATGGCAAGCTTACAAGGATCTCAAGGGTCCAATACCCTTATTGGTAGAATCCAAAAGTTTTTGAAAGATTCTCCAATAGGACCCTTCATTCTCTCTAAACCCACGCAAGTTGTTTCACAACTACTTGTGTGAGTTTTGGTACACTGCCAGTCTCTCTTCCGATTGTTCCTCCATCAGTTTCACATTAAAGGATGGAACAATCCAGTGTACCTTGACCGCTGATGTATGAGGGATGCCTTACGCCTCAATTACTGGAGAGAGGGTGAATCTCCAGTCGTCTTACCCCCAAACATAAATTCGGCACAGTACTCCTTGAGAATGGGACACAGGGAGTGTGGAGAATGGGGTGTTGAAGACAAAAGGTGCGATGACCATGAAGGGCTTTACACCTTCATGGAGGTACTTTTTCATCCACCTGGTGGAGAGCATGGGTGGGAGTTCTGGTGGACTTGACCAGATCAACTCCTCACAAGCAGAAATGGCTTACTGCTTGTGGAACGGATTGAGAGTGGACTTTGCAGATATTCTGTTTAGAAGCCTGGTACAAAAGCTGAAGGGCACAAGGGGTGTTTGTATCCCCTTTTCAAGGTTCCTCTCTCTATGTTTTAAGCATATTCTGGGCAGAGAAGCATATTTAAGTACAGATTCACCGTACACTGCTCCAGATATGCTAAGGAATTTAGACTCTCTGGTATCTGAAGCTGGAGAGGTCGAAATTCCAGAACGAATGCAACTGGCATTCGCTTCAACTGATGCACCTATTGAAGGTGAGTCAGAAAGGCAACTGGGCGGGCCTCAAAATAATGAGGGACCCTCCAGTTCGTCTAATGTTGTGGTTGAGGATAGAGCAACCATAACTGAAGCAACCCCAATTACATCTATCCCTGGTGAAGATACTTCGGTATCTGATCCACCAACAGATGCACCCATCCAGGAAACTGGGGAAGGTCATATCTGGAGACTGACCAGGAAACTGGTCAGCCCTCAGTTACATTCATGGATCTGGACATGAATGTTAATGACGAGGAAATCCTTATAGAATCTTCGGATTCTGAAGGTACTGAAACAGAACTTGGAGATTCTTGAGTACAACTCAAGACCCTTCATCTCCAGTCTCCCTTACAGACGCATCAATTTCACTTTCACCCTCCCAAGAAAATGTGCCTACTGATATATCTTTCCCAACATATACCGCTCCTTCACCAACTGGGCAATTCTCATTTGCTCGAGAAATGCCACCCCCACCGACGCCGTTGTTCACACCTGAGCATTCTCAGCATGAACAACACATTGATTTTCCAGTCCTTTCTTCATCCACCACTCCTATTATATCTTCAACTGCTGGCATGACAACTGGGGAGACTTCCTTAAGTTTGCCTCCTCCAGTTGCTCCAGTAGTAACTGTTGCTGGTCCAGTGACACCTTCTCCTTCGTCACTGGATAGTCAAGTTGTCTCACTTCAAGCCGATCTCCAAAACCTTCTAACCAGGGTGGAGGAGATTCAGCGACACTGCCCCCGCCCCCCCCCCGTTTCTCAGATACCACAAGGATCACTTGACCAACATTAAAGTGGTTGATCTGGGGATTAACAAGTTTTCATCAAATGAAGACTTGGTGTTCAACAAGCTAAATGAGTTGGTCACTGGCTGCAACAATCTGGCTGGTACTTTGAAAGAAGCCTTTGACCTTACTCAGTCCAAGGTTACAACCTTCAATCTCCAATCTGCTTGGCAACACTGTAAGAACATCTGAAGTAGATTTGAGGGAGATTGAAAGGCAGGTGAAGGAACTGATTGAAAAACCTGGCCTAGATGTAACTGAACTTGGACAGCAGTTGATGACTTCAGTTGGTCAGAAGATAGAGGATACGCTGGGTGCTAGAGAAGCATAATTGATTGAAAGGGTGATGTCTGAGATCACTAAGCTGGCCACTCCTCAGGTTGATCTGGCCCCACTCACCAGTGAGATCAACCAGTTGAGAGGCAGCATAGAGAATTTGAACACCCAGGTATCTCTACATGCTCAATCTTAGAAAAACTGACAACTGAAGTAGAGAATCTGAAGAAGAAGGATGATGAAATAAAGGACAAAGTGGTTTCTGGTCTAGATGAAGATTCTAAGATCTTAAATGAATTGAAAACTGGTCAAGAACAGGTTACTGCAAATGTCTTGACCCAGTCAAAGGAGACCAACCACCTTTGGAGGTCCTTTAGGATGATGTGTGGAATCTTTAAAGAGTGCAAGGACATGCAAACATGGCAGCCTCTTGACCGGTTGCCATCTCACCCCTCTGAATGGGAAGGAATTAGGGCAGGTCTAGATGCTGCCAAGGGGGAAAGAGTCCAGTCCTTGCACCAGTTGCACCTGGAAGAGAAATGGTTGTAGCTACCAGTACTGAAGCTGGTGAGCAAGGTGATAGGGGGAATGTGTTGGATAAGGGAAAAGGTTTAGCTGTTGATTGCCCAGCCGGCCACTGATGTAATGTTAGAAACTGGCAATGCTGATATACTTCCTCCAGTTTCAGATAGTGATAGCAGAAGACTGGCCAGACTTGGTAATGATATTAAAGAAAGAAAGAAGATGAAACAAAGAAACCAAGTTGAAGCCAGGGCACATCTTGCACAAATCAAGTTTCTTGATATGAGTGATGCCAATCTTTCAGGTATCACTAAGGAGGAGTATGTCAGGATCAAGAATGATCCCAGGATAGTTGACCAGTTGAATGAAATGCTTGATGTAGAACTGGACAGACACTATCCTGAGGATGAAGCTGAATTTGATGCCAGAAGCTTGAACATTTCAGTGGAGAAGGCTAAGGAGAATAGGGCCAGTGGGATTCTTAAACGAATTGCAAATGTTAAGAAGGTTGTGAAGAAGGCTTTGAATCCACCAAGAAGGATCCACAACCAAGAAGACCACTGTCTAGAGATGCTGACCTTAGCACATTTGTTGAACCAACTGGCGAGGGTATCTAATGAAGACATCAAGTCCGCTGTACTGGCTGCTGGTGCTGGGAGTATAAAAATAACAAATGAATCTGAAGCAAGAAGTTATTACTCCCAGATCATGTCAACCAGAAGACATAGTGGTACTATCAATGGTGTAAATGTAACAATCAAGCCAGGCACCAAAGTCTTTCAGGTCGAAGTTAGTTATACCAGAGGGCCACTGGTTAAAACTGACAATCCTGGTGCTATGCAGTTTGGGTTCAGTGAATGGGTGGAAATGGTGAAATGTGTTGGATGCGAAGGCACAAAAGAATAGGTTTGAGAAAGCATGGGTGAACTTCTAAGGGGCAAGATTCAACATAAAGAAAATCTGGAGCAAAAGTGAATATTGACCTGAAGACTCACAACCTATTTCTTTGGTGACCAAGAGAAGAAGAACTGGCGAAGGGCCATCTCATTAAGTTCTTCTTTTCAGTTATCTACTTGTATTTTGTTTTACATTCTGTAACTTGTATAAATTTCATTTCCTTGTATAAATGAAGTTACCAGTTTGTAACCACAAGGTAGATAATAGATTAAAATCTAACAAACCTAAAAGAAAAACCTAAGGCATTTATTGATCTATAAAAAATGCCTTGGAAACTTAGATAGATTTAAATCGAACAAGTCTCTATAGTTCACACTTGTATAGATACAAGAACTAGAAAAAGACTTGCCCATATTTCTAGACAAATAGGGGGAATTTGTTAGGACCAGTTCACCTGGAACTGTCCAGTCTCCAGTTGCACCTGGAGACCCAGTGAAACTGTCCAGTGAAACTGGAGACCTAGATGATTTGTCGAGAAATATATTGAAGTCCAGTTGCACCGTACAGTCAACGCAACTGAAGACTTCCTCCAGTTGAGAACTGACCAGTTGAAGAATCATTCCAGTTGAAGTCGAAGACAACAAGTGGAAGATAGAGAATGAAATGGCAGCGAAGCCCAGTTGACATTCTAGTCAGTTACAAACTGGAGACCATCAGTGGAAAGCTCTTACAAAGCTCTACACTGATTACGAGGAATTGACTTATATGCTTTATGTACCTTTACCCGGATAATAAGCCTTATCTTATTATTTAAGTAATAAAAGGTACATAAAGGTGGTTGAGTAAAGTTGCTTTATCATGCGACTTTACACTGCTTTTTAAGGAATTAAATGCTATTCCTTAAATGATCTCAACCACATTTGTACGGCTAAAGTTAACATCCCAAATGTTAACTTTTCCTATAAATACAAGTCATTGCACAACAAGAATAACAAGTGAAAAAACATACAACACTTCACACTTTGCAAACCTGCAATATTCTTGGTGAACTTGTGCAATATTCTCTCAATCGCTAAAAGGAACATTTCACAACTTTAAGTGTTTCGATTGTTTAGAGAAATTCCAAGTGTAGATCAATTGTAGTTCATAGGTTGTTAGGATATTTACATACTTGTATTATCTTGGTTCCGCAACAACCTTGTAATTTTTATTTAACAATAAATAAATTACACATTGAAAATTACATATTGTCTCATCAAGTTATCTTACAAGTATTTTGTATTATTGCATTGTTCTTTACTTATTGTCATTTATATAAGTAATCTATCTAGAACTTGGTATATACACACGAGTGCCCAGTCTTCCAGGCCCATAGCAGAACACCTGCAGTAATTAATTTATCCGCGAATATCTGGTACACGATCACGTAGCTGCACACCGGCCACAAAACTCATGGTCTGTCGCCAGTTCTGATATATTGCAAAGTAACTCCACCATCGACATAGAGGTGTCTTCAGGTAGTGCCATCTATTGAGTTGGGACTTACACTCTACATGCGGAAACCCGGACTTGTAATTGTATTTCCGCATGTACAATGACACGGCCGCCTTAAACACATCCTCGTTGCTTTGGCCACTCAACATCTTACTTTTCTTAACATTGTAAATACCACAAAAACCCGAAACCTTATGTTTCAAATCCTTCCACTTCGACCTACACACTTCCGGGGTACGCCCCGAATCACGCTTCAAGTGTTTTTCCATCTCAAACTTCACCTTTTTCCAAAACGACCCGGCCGTTTGCGCGTTTCCGGTGTGTGGGTCCTCGGAAACGTTTAACCAAGCTTTTGCCAATGTCGCCTCTTCATCCTTCCCCCATCCACGACACTCTCTTTTCCCTTTAACCGGTACTTGAGTCCTGGGTATCGCTTCTTCTTCTTCTTCTTCTTCCTCCTCTTGTTCTTCTTCTTCTTCTTCAACATTTTGGTATTGTTGTGATGATGAACCACTCGCCGCAAATTGCGAAAACCCGGGTTGATTTTCAAAAAACCCGGGATCCATTTGACTCAAGAAGTCATCAACGGGTACCGGTATGTAAACATTTTCGGTGTTTTGTGGCGGAGGAGGAGGTGGCATTGAATCGCGATTGTTTGGGGGCGGGGGGTTTCTACGTCGTTTTGGAAGTTGACTGTAATCGCGTTCATTACGTTTTGTATTGCCCCTCCCTCGATTCATTGTAGTGATTTATATGGTTTTTGTGGATTTATTTGTTAATTGAAATGAAAGAAAAAAAAAAGAAAGGAAACGGCAGAACAGAACAGAACAGAAACAAAGAAAAAAGAAGAAGAAAAGGGAGAAGAGAGAGAAAGAGACGTTACAATGTGGGCCCCATTCATTTCTTTTTTATTTTTTTAATGCTCTAACGTTCGAAATCTTCGACAAGCAAACCGGCACCACTATCTCTTTTCCCCTCCCCACCCTACTGGTACCGGAGGGTCGGAATGGTGTGCAAACCGGTACCGGACCGTACCGGTCGGGTGCCTATGCACTCCGTCCACCCTAATAGTCAATCAAATACTTACCATATTAAAGAGAATAATAAAATAATAAATACATACTTCTATATCTATATATCTATATATCTATAAATTATAGCACTTTATTTTTGGAAGTGTTGAAAAATATGTAATATTTTCACTTAGCACCCCTTAAAATATTTTAATATATACACTACTTTCTTAACATTAATGATTAAATTACAATATCAATTCTTTATCTTTTAAAATATCTTCATTAACCTTTTACATCAATTATCTACACCACTCGACGCCTCCACCACCAACAGTCGCCCCCACCACCACACCGTCGCCGCCACGACCACCGCTGCATTTGCGCGGGTACCGTGCTAGTTTTATTGGTAATTTTAGGTTCACATATCAGCTAGTGCCCTCACGACGCAAATTAGCTAAAGCCAACTTTTTGTTCCATAGAGTTCAACTAGCAAAATCATCCGTGCTTAGCTACGGTCATTTTATGTTTAATTTTGTTAAAAGTAAATTATTTAACATTTTTCTATAACACAATGTAACAACAATATAGAAAAGTCAAAAATTAAATACAAGTTCTACAAAAGTAGTTATGACAAATTAAAAGAATCAAGTAGAATCAAGTATTAAAAAACTATTAATTAAAGCAAATCAACTTTCAAGCATAAAAAACTATAATTAAAAGCAACTCAAACTTGAAGCATAACAAACTAAAAACCCAATCTAACTGAAATTAAAAAATATATATAGAAAAAAACAATTTTCATAGAAAAGATTTAGTTAACTCTAAGATTAAATTAAAAGAAATTTTGAATGGGTGTATTTCATGTCCAATTAAAAGCAACTTAAATGAAATGAGAATATGTTATCCCCATTTCATTTCTCTTGTTGATTTCGTGGACACAAAGAAACTCTTCTCTTAATTTATTTACATTTTGATTTTTTTTTCTTAGCCAGCCCAACCCAACCCAGCAATCTCAGACGAGCCCAACAACCTCACTTCTAAATCATTAAAGCCTCGTTTGTTTAATGGACCAAGAGAAAAATACATGCCAAAGTCAAAAAACAAAATATAATACATAGTTTGGTGGGACAATTGCATATATCCCCAATTATAATACCAAAATTGCAAATATCCTCGATCAAAATTCAAAATTATAAATATCCCCAATTTCATGATTTAAATATACAAATATATCCATTTATATCAATTTCATTAAAAATAACTAATATTATGATTCTTGTACCCTTTTGAGAACTTCAATACATGTCTACTCCAACAAAATGTTACTGAAAGTCTGAAACTCATATTTCCTCATAAGACTTTTCTCTATTCTCTCTCCAACATGATCTCTCTCTACATTTTCTATCAACATAACACAGAGTGACAGAGATTAGAGATGTTAGCACTTAGCATTCTATTTCACCATTTTTTTTGCCTTTTTTCTTATCGTTTCTGACACCACCCATGTGGTGTGGGTGGTGTCTCGTCAGACACCACCCACACCACATCCGCACCTCGTCGACTTCATCCACTCACTCACCCTACCCCACCAGCTCCCGCCCCTGCCCCCTTTTCACCACCTCCAGCCGTTACCGTCGACTGCCTTTTTTCTTATCGTTTCTTTTACATTTAAGTTTTGAGTTTGAGTTTGACTATTGAATTCTAATCAGGCTCTAATAAGCATATTTATAAAATTATGCATCTGTTAATTTTTCGATCATGGGATGTTACAGTTGCTATAAAATGAGTTTTAGAGATTCCCTCGATAAAGATTGTGTTAAGACTAAGAAAATGCTTTCAAAATCAGAATCTTAATTAGAGTAACCAAAAAATATGATATTGATAAATAGCATTACAAAGAGAATATAACTCAAAAAGAAAATGAAGAAACTTGTTAAGTTGTAACCAGTGATAGCATCGAGAAAGAGAGTTACACTAAACATGGTGCCCGTTTGTAAGATATTAATTAAGGGTATATTTGTCTAATCCACAATAAAAGATAAGATCGGGGATATTTGTAATTTTGATATGATAGTTGGGGATATATGCAATTATCCCTAGTTTGGTGGGGTCACTCCATATCTACAACTACAGTCTACAGGGATTCCTCTCACAGTTTACAGGAATTGTTGTATTATAATGTTTCTAGTTTGTAACACATGGTTCGCGGTTGAATATTTTTCATCGGTTGATATGTACATTGTTCTATCTTATCGGTATGGTGGCATATGTGGCGTCATATTAATGCATGTGTGTTTGGAAAGGTGAGACCGAGAAGCAATTATTTTTTGATAATTTTGTAACGCACGCATCCATGGGTCAATAGTAGATGTAGATCCAAACATCTGAGTTGGATTGGTTGGCTACAAAACCCATCTTTGGTTATTTATGGTATGTAATTTTTATTATCTTTCTAACGTCTTGCTAGTAGAAATAAAACCAAAAAAACATTGTTCTATTTTGTTGGACAACTATTATATTTAGTCGAAAACTTAAGGACAACAGACAAGGAGAAAAATGATGTAGACAAACAACATTGGATAACTCAAAATTAGCTAAGCTGCACAAAAATTTGCTTTACTAATTATAAAGAGTAGTGATATTCGTATCACAATTTTTTATAAATCTATCACATTGTACAGTTTATGGAGCTGACTGTATAAACCATCAATGCACAATTGTGGTAAATTCCCCCTCATGTAGTTGGTCCAACTCATATATCACATCATTTTGTATAAATAGTTTAGTTATTGTCTCGAAACTAGTATTTTTATCGGGGAAATGTTGTACTTGATTCAATAATCCGTATCAAACAAATCAACATTACTTGAAATAATACATCTCTATCTCTACTACATTATAAAGCATTTGTTTCCTCCAAATTTTTTTAACTTTTCAACAATTTACACCTACTAATGCATAAGGTACAATACATCTATATACATCTCAACCACTCATTTTCCTCTCTCCTCAAATCTCAACCATTCATTTTTCTCTCTCTTCCATAAATCATTTTATTCCTCTAATTCATTCAAAATCTTTTATCTCAAAAACCGTATATCGATAAATTATAAAAATTATTTAGGTGTTCTTAAAATTTCATGCTCTTTCATTAGAGATGTCATTCGATATACTTTCGACGAATTTTTAAATCCGAGGGCGGAGCCCATACGGCTAAGGCATTTGGTTATCACACTCTATGACATATCACCTCCTATGACCTATCACACTCTATGACCTATCACCCCCACCTTCTTACCGCCGCAACGCGCGGTACTTACTCTCGTATACAAATTAGACATTTGGGAATAACAGTTGGGGATTAGAGTATGAAGAAGTTTAATCAAGTCCATAAACTTCACTTGAACATCAATAAACGAATTTTTCAGTAAGCGTTGCAGATGTCAAAAGACTATATAGACCCACCCCATAGATGTCTAAATATTTCTATGAATAAATACGATCAATGTTATTCATAGGGCTGCCAACGAGCCGAGCTTTTTTCGAGCAACTCGAACTCGAGCTCGACTCGATCGAGTCGAGCTATTATCGAACTCGAGCTCGAGCCCGAGCCCTAAAATCAAGCTCGAAATAATTATCGAGTCGAGCTCGAGCTTTACATAGCTCGGCTCGAATACTTATCGAGCTTTTCGAGCTTTCAATATATTATGTATTTATTTGTATATATAATACTTGAATAGTCAAGTCCCGTCGAGCTTTTCGAGCTTTTAGAGTTTCGAGCTGAGCTCGAGCCATATTTATTGACATAACAAGCTAAGCTCGGGCCTTTTTCGAGCTTTTCGAGCTCGAGCCATATTTTACTATACCGAGTCGAGCTCGAGCCTACATACTGAAAGCTCGTCGAGCTATCGAGCCGAGCTCGAGCCTACCAGTTTTTTCTTCTAGCCGAGCTCGAGCTCGAGCTCGGTGACACCCCTAGTTATTCATAGTAACTAATCCAGTTGAGCTTTATCATTTTGGTTCGTGTTCGAAACGTACCGAAGCAACACATGTCCTCTAGCTTCTCATATATATTAAATCTTAAGTAGACCTATTAAGTAACAACTTTCGTCAAGTGAGACTGAGAGAGAATTTATGATAATAATTACGGAGTATAATGAAATAAAGCTACAAAAATATCATATATACCAAAAATATCATCTATACCTTCACAATACATTTTTTGTGACGGGCCTTGCATATTTTGTACCGGAGGTCTTTCTGGAAATAATCTATCTACCATGTACGAGTAAGTGTGTCACTGTCTACGTGAATGGGTGGTTGTTGTTGTTGTTGTGGTTGCATACCTTGCATATTTGTTGGACCTTGCATCTGCATATTAGCCATTACAGGGAAGTTAACCCTACTTTGGGTCTTCAATAACGGTCTTTCTTCAAAAGAAGCCGAAGAACCAACATCATGAGTTGTTTGATATAGAGGCAAAGGTGACAGTAGAGTCGTAAATGGAGGCACATACTTCATAGACAAGGTGTAAGCTTTTTAGTTTGGCAACAAATTGAAGTAGATCATAATATACACGCGGACACTTGCAAACGTAAAAATATAAACATACTTATTACTAACAATATAATCAAAACTTACGAAAACAAAGATCAAAATAACTATTAAATATGAAACAAACTTAGGAAAAATAAACAACTTACTTGATATTTTAGTGCATTTTCAAGCATTTCCACAACCTTGATCATTAACGGACGTTCTTCTCGGTCTCTCTTCAAACATTGATAAGCAATCGTTGTAAATTCCCTTAAAGAATAAGGATTGATTTCTTTTTTTATATTAACATATATAATTTCATCTATGTTATCCTGTTTGTAGCACTTTCGCACCAATCCTGTGAAAGGTTGACGTTTTTCATTGTTGATGTCAACACACAACCTACCGCACAAGACTTCAAACAAAACCACACCAAAGTAAACATCCGACTCTTTAGTTAGTAACCCTGTCTCCATATATAACGGATCACAATACCCTATTGTGCCCACAGGGATGGAAAGAAGAAAAGTGTATTTTTGATTAGCAGGACCAAATTTGGACAAACCCAAATCTGAGATTCTAGCGTTCCAGTTGTCATCCAGTAGGATATTGGAACTTTTAATATCACGGTGCAATACTCTTTGTTGAGAACCGCCCGGATTATGAAAGTACGCTAGCCCACGAGCTGCATCAATGCATATCTTAAGGCGTTGAACCCACGTTAGATCATCGCTATTCAGATACTTGTCCAAACTAGTTTTAGATGCATACTCGTATACAAGTATCTTCTCGTCATTTTCATCACAAAATCCGAGGAGGGATACAATATTTTCATGCTTGTAAATGGAAAGCATAGTAATCTCTTTCCAAAACTCGGGATTTCCTTGCCCAAATGCACGATCTAAACGCTTTATAGCAACCACGTTATTCCCTCCAGAAAGTAGGAGTTCCCCTTTGTACACCTTCCCAAATCCACCTTGTCCGATGCAATTACTATCGGCGAAATTATTCGTTGCTGATTTTATATCTTCTAGTTGTATCTTGAGGTGTTCAAAGTGTTTTGTGACAGAATTCATTTTGAAGGTGAATAAAAATAGGATCAAGAAGAAGAGCCTCAGGGAATAGTTTGATAACTTGAAGAACCTAGAATTAACATTGTATGTATTTTGGTGAGCATGTTAGTAATGTATTGCCAGAAACTTAAAGCCAATAATGCACAATATACTTTAATTGTGAGCCACAAAAAAGGGATCTAAATGGATCTTGCTACCCACTAATCTGGCACACAACCACCCACTACCACCCACTATTTTTGACTCTAGTACCACTTACATTGAATACACGCAATATGACAAATAAAATATGGACATATCTTATCCCCCAATTACTATAAGGCCGTGTTTGGTTCACAGAATTTGATGGAATCTAATAGAATTGAAATTAAATTTCATTCCTTAGTGCGTTTGATTATTCAAAGAAGAAAGAATTTCATTCCGTAGAAATGTAAATATTCCATCATTTGATGGAATCTCCATTCCTTGAGGTGAGGAAGGATAGTAGGAATTTCATTCCTTTTGTCACTTGAATTTTCAAAAAATCAAAAACATTCCGTCAAATTCCATTCCTTCAAATTCCAATTCCTTTGATAGATTCCATTCTTGCAAAAACATTCTGTGAACCAAACGCGCCTTAAGAGTATATGATGCTTCTAATTTATAAAATCATGACTTGTGATGAAAAATAAAACGTGAAGGATATGTTAATGACATGTCATAAAATGGTATTATGGATATAGAATAACCTTTTTTATTTTCTGAGAATATATGCTTTAAAATAAGTAAACCCCAACATTTCTTTAATCAAGATAGCTAAATTTAACATGTTTACTAAGCAAAGAAAAGATGCATCCATATGCTTTATTGATGAATGTTTTCATTTGACCATCATACCTTATGTTTTCGATCATTTTCTGCTCACCGGCCTAATCCTTGAATAAATACCGACTTGTTAATACATTACTCTTAAGTCATAACATAACAACTTCTTCTAGTAATAAACTAGTTAAATCCATTGATAGTTGCAAGATGCAGAAAGACCATATAAGCAGCTCAAGTTTTGGTCAACAAGTTCGCAACTGGAAAATCTGCTGCTATATCAACTGGGACCTGCAAGTTCATGAAATATACGTCAAAACATGTATACCAATTCCAGACTTATAATCTTATATATGCTAGTAACTTCTTTAATGGGACGATCAATGAAAACTAGAATCGGTTTTTCTTTGATGGGATGGTGTAATATAGAACTACTCAAATGGAGTAACTTAACTTGCTTAGTCAGAAGGCTAAAATTGGTGAGAAATGACACCAGTTGTAGTTGTAATTTACCTGAACCTTTGCCAATTTTTCGAGAGCCATGCTCAAAGGTGGTGTGATTTGAGCATATTTTTCAAGAATCTTTTTTGCTGAAACCTTATCGCCTTTGGCCTGTATGGTAAGTATTTCCCTACTTAAGCTCTCGACTGCTTCTTCAATCTGTTCGAACACATGAAACAGTTTAAATCAACTAGCTATTTATTTGTTATGTTGGGAACCGAATAATACTTTAATCCCATGGTGAAAAAACACTTGCAAAGATACACGTAATACTTCATCTCATTTATTATCATATTTATAACATATATCAAGGATAAGAAAAACTAGGGAAGCATACCTTATCAAAGTTGACCGAGAATGTAAGATCAGGATGCAAAACAAAGGCACCTTTCTCAAATAACCAATTAAACTGTAGCGCTTGTCCTTTGCTGATAGACGTGAATGATAATCGAAAACATTAAAAAACAATATACCGTACTTATGATAATAAAACATAAATAACTGTTGATCAGATGACTTACCCGTGAGCTTTTTTTAGCCCAAAACGCACTGAGCGAAAGCATCCAGCAAGGAAAGAAACATACATGGACTTTGCAAGGGTTCTTGGAAGCAAACCCTGGTCAACCCCAAGAAAAAAGTCAAGCCAGATGTATATAAAATCATATATACGGCTACATATACATATATTCAGACCTAGAACACCATTGTCAATCATACACTATATGCACAAGTAACGATTATGTGCAATACACTTACAAATATGTAGTCGTATATCTATACTATACACAGAAATAAGTGTCCTTCAACTTTGAAGTGATAAATAAGTAACTTTTCAGAGACCTTACTTGGTTGTAATCAAAACTTTAACTTCAGAGATATTAAAAAGCTAATATGAATCTACAAATGTGTTAAGCTGAATCTAACTCTGCAAACCTTAGCTATCAGGAAATTAAGAGACCAAAGGCCAACAATGTCAGCTTTAGCTTCTTCAAGACCCGAGTGAAGTTCTTGTAGCTCCTGTTTCATCCCATAAGGAAACCAGTCAATTATGTTATCAAAAATGACATTCATTGAAGTTGGAAAGTAACAACTATCTAAATATAGAAATTAAGAGCAACTGACCAATCTCACAGTAGACTTCTGACCACTCGGTAGTGTTATGGTATGGGGTCCAATCCCGTGACAACATTCGTGACAAATAATGAAAGTAAAAAAGGAGTCAAAGTCAACTAGCTCTCGTTGTTCCTTTATAATGCACAAGTCACCTATAGGTTGAAGAATTAGCTTGAACCTGCATAGGAATAAAAAAATGTTCAGATATCATAACATATAATTGTAGTAGCTATTATCATAGGCTGTTGACTTTACTTGGCCTCGGAAACATTCTTCAGCATGACCATTGATGAACCACGCTCTTTTACTATACGCTCATCATTTGGAAGATTGAAGGCAGCAGGTTGAGTTCCTTTCACATCCTTCATTAACACAATAACAAAACATCATATTTTAACCATAAATGTTACTACAGCTTCTTGGTTTAGATTTCCCAAATACTTAATTTCCCTAATATCAGCACTATGAATGATCAAAGATGTTTAAATTTCAGTGCCAAGGTTCCAAGTTTTTGGCATTGTTGAATGATATTATGAATTTGATCTTAGTTAAATACTTTAGTCAACTATGTTTTAAGTCAATGGCTGAGTTTGTTTGTACGAATGGAGAGCTCACCCCTGAGTTGTAAACGAGATTGATGACTCGAAGAGGTGCCGCTATCACATCTGGTGATTTGTACATGTTGTCTACTGGAAGATTTTCTTCCAAAATCTACATACTTTGATTGGTTAGAAAAACAGAAGTATAAATGATAAAGTTGAAAATAAGTCAACTTGATTATGAACATATCCAACATTCTACCTTCAAGTTATCACCAAAGAGTTTCACTTGAGCACTTGATACATCATCCTGAACTCCGATGAATACCTCAAATGTTGCCTAAGTAAAGATCAAGAAAATTCTCACTTTTCATCTTTACTGATATATAACTTTAACCATTACAATGTACTGAACAATGCACAATATTATACTCATATCGTTATGCCAACACTTATAAGATTCAAACCAAAACTGCTAAGTGAGAAAACAAACAAGTTTGAGCCTGCCTATTATATATTTATTACATTTAAAGCACAGATATTGCTAAATTAAGAAAAGATAAGATTACCTTGTACCCAAATAGAGTATCTTCATATGTCTCGTATGGCCCAATGGTAACATCCAACTTAGAATCCTTAAGAAGATTAAAGATGAAAAGTATTACAACTACAGTTAAATATTTCACGGATACACACTTCTTATGGTCAACACCTTACACAAACCATTTCTGTAACTTCAAATGGAGTGACTTATAAACAAAGTCTTGATTAGACATAATAGCAAAATAGTAATATATAACAGAGTGGCGTGTGCACTGACCAATTCCAGCCAGGCTATATCTGAGTCATAATAGTCATTTGAGAGGAAAGCATCAGCCTTGCTATGTAACAGCCTCTTTAAACTACAAAAGATGAATGACTTAGAAGTGTCATACAATAAGATACATATAAATTGAAGATAAAAGATTTGGTAAAGTCTATACCTAGGATAACTGGTCAGATCCCCCGCTTTATGTAATAATTCAGCAGCTTTTGCAAGAAGGGCAGAATATTCTTTAGAGTAAGGAACGATATGGAGGTCGCTGGTATTACTGGAATCAGAGTCATTACGCCTTCTAATAACACTGAAAAAGCCCATTGCATCCTTCTTTTCTTTTTCTGAAAGTCCTTTAATCCATAATTCAAATTCCTGCCACGACAAAGAGAATGATTGGTCTTACGTAGATAGGGTAGTTGGGTAACAAGTCAAAATGGATCACTTTTTCGTATGAGTCTGGTTGATCCTTGATATTTTGGATTTTGATCCATCTTTTTGACTTTTTAGTTTTTAACATCCTTTTTAACTTCTAACTAATGCAGTAAAATTATTACAAAATCAATGTTATTACAGTGAATATAATCTACACATCAGAACAAAGCTATTTTGGAGGTTGTATACATTATCCATACACTTTAAGGCACTTTAAGCCTGTTTGACCCATCTGACATTTTCCATTTTCAATTGAACGGGCTTACTTGATCTAATAGATTCGGGTTAAGACAGAAACCAAATCGGCCCATTTATAAATAAACTTGTCAAAAATTTCCACCTTTATTTTTAAGAACATAAAAGCATTTGCCACATAACTCGATTAGCTGGAATAAATAACTGATTTGACACAACTAATGAGAAAGAAAGCTTCTACCGTTTTATCCATATCAGGAGGGTAGAAGTTAGCACTGGGTGGTTTTGTAATGGGAAATGCAGCTTTATATTCAAGACCTTTCCAGCCACTCACTGGCTTTGTTGCTTCTGGAAGCAACTTCACAGCAGAGTCCGCGGTTGTCAAAAATGCCTCATTTTCATCAAGAAGCGACCTGTGAAAAGACGTATTTCCTAAGTAAATGTGCAACCTTTTGTCATTAGCTATAACATATTACAAACTAGTTGATTTATAATACTTCAGAAGTAAGAGCTTACCATGGAGTCTTATTTATCAAATAGTACTTCCATTTTAACATGTCCAACTCAGATACTTGACTACGCTTGTTTAACCATTCCCTTAAAGATGAATTGCTGTGCCAAACCTGATTTACAGATATATTGTGAAAATATAGATGAGAAGAAAAAATGTTCCATCAAATGCGTAGAGAAACACCTAGACATATAAATATGTTGAATAGTGCTTTTCTAGATTAAATAGATAACTATCCACAAGTTGTGAAAGCTCATTAAATTAAACCTGCTGGTGAAAAATTTCATCTATCACTTTTGTAGCTTGAATGAGTAACGCCAGAGCTTCCTTGTCCCCCTCGGTCAAACCATTCAACTGTCTCAGAAGATCTTAAGTAAATTCTAGTGCCAATTGCAATTATAATATATATCTTATATTTGAAGGAAAATAAGTGATATGAGGCAATTAAATAGAAATAAAGAAAAATAAAACAACCTCTGCAGTCAGTGAGACAGGAGCATTACGGTTAAGCTTTGTTTGCAGAAGCAAAGTCCGTGCTTCCGTGTTGTTCTGATACCTATCAAATGTTTTAAGTAACTAATAAGCTGAATATGAAGTTAAATGTAAAATTCTTGATTTGAAATGATTCAATTCATTGAAGTGGTATTATAATGCTCGATATAAATCACATGTTTACGATTACTTGTGTATAGATATGAGTGCTTATTCGGTCAAAGCTGTACCTTTTGGTAATAATGTCGAATAGTTGACCATATGATCCATTTACATTGTAGGGTGCATAATGAGGGTCTCCTTTAGCAAGTAACTGCTTGTACTCTTCAACTGATATATACTTAACAGCTGAAACTTCAGATTCCTACAACGTAAAAATTAATACCACATTGTTTTTAGATTTTGATTGTAACTTTATAAATATAATGGGTCAAATCGGTCATCCCTTTTTTGTTAGATGCTATCAGTTGCTATTATTGTATATTATGAACTGTATAAATCATCACCTGTAGAGTAAAAGCTTCCAAAGGAATCGGATCTAGTATTGTCACGAGATAAACATCATCAAATTCATTGTCGATAAACGTTCCGCCATTTGTAACACTATACTCAAATGCAAAGAGGCCTTCGTGAATATGAAGTCTCCCAAAGAGGCAACACAATAGAAAATGCATACATTGTTACAAGATTCCTTATTCTTACAAAGCTAAAATTGAAAAACTCGTAATGATGTCAAAGACTTTAAAGATTACAATGAAAAACTGTCATTCTTAGGATTCCATGTATCAGAACAGGTTTCTATCTTCATACTTTAAGAGAAAACTATAACAAATATGGCATTCCAATCATATACAAGGCCTACCTTTCTTGAAGGAAAACGAACAGCAATTCAAAGGCATCATTCGGGAGGGTTACACCAAGCTCTTGTTGAAGCTCTCTCCTGCAACCATAAAAAATATATCACATATCTATTATCGAGTACAATGAAACTTTTGTAGAGTATAAATCCCTTATGAATATACATTATCATCCAAAGAACTACGTGTCTCGATTAGTTGTGATATAAGACATATACCTAGCAGTGATAAGAGATGTATCCCCTGCAGATACATGACCTGCACTTGATATATCCCATAATCCAGGCCATGAATCCTTGCAATCGGCACGCTTTTGTAGAAGAAGTTGTTGCGTACTTTCAGCGAAAATCCATACATGAACACCTCTGTGATAATCCCCATCTCTGTGAACAGCACTTCTGTACAAAATAAGACATCATGTTAATTATGAAAACTCAAAAGAACTACTTCAAAGTTTTGACTTTAGCAAAAGACTCCATATTTTGACATTTATGGTCAACAGAAACAAAGAGCAATAAACACAAATATCCAAAGAAACTTCATATCCAACAATATATGATTTGTTCAAGAACTTAAAGATTTGTCCAAAATAATTATAAACAAAATGTATATAAATATAATTGGGTCAAACCAATAACATCTAAAAAGTCAAACTTGACAACAATCTGTTCCACCCCAAAACTCAAATCACATGTTTAACTTACCAAAGAATTCTATGTATGACATATATTGAACTATATAAAAAAATATATATGATAAAAAGGCTTAAAAATAAGTAATAAAATACATATACAAAATAAAAGGAAGAAAAGTGACCTGGGTTTAGAGACACCGGTTTTGAGACCAGTTTTAGTGAGGATGTCAAAATGTTCTTCTTTCTCTTCCTCATTGACATTTGTCATTTTTCTTCTTCTTCTTTGGTATTTGTTTGATTAACTTAAACCGTGTAAAGCTTTTCTTTTGTTATTTTTTTAAAGCATGCAGTGTACTATATATTACTATCACGGGGAGATTCCCTAAAGTTAAACTTTAGGGTAAAGTTTAATCAATTTTGACTTTTGGATCAAAATCAAAAGTCAATATTCAAAAATCATCAAAGATCATCTTTGAACCTTGATTTTGATTTTAACTCAGGGCTAAATTAACAACTTTACCCTCCCTTTAGGGAATCCCCATCCCTATCACTATATATGGTAGCCTGGTATGTACTTCACTGGATTCCTTTTGGTCTTTTTTTTTTGTTTGTAATTTTAATAGTTTATACAAAAACCTTATAACATGCTTTTCTCATTGTAACAACCTTCTAACAAAAATAAAAAAACTGCTTTTCTCATTTTTCAGTTGTCAACGTCATTGTACTTTCTTTTTTAAGTAACAATTTTACATGCTATAAAATTGATAAAATGATTTAGTATTTAGATTACTCGGGGAATCCAAGTGTTTGAAACAAATATATAACGATAAATCAACTTAATTTATATGCTTAAAAATTTAACCTAGTCATAAAATGATGACATGTGAAAAATCAACGGATAATATTAGGAAATAGACTTAATGAAATCTACGTGTCAAATTCTTAAAATTTTAGGTTGATCTTTAGGCATATGAATTAGGTTGATTAATCATTTTTATAAAATCAAAATATTATTAATTGAATGATAAATGTTTAATGATAAAGTGTTATCTTAATATAAAAAAATTAATTTTCGCATACTAAAATTTTCTTATTTTGTCTATAAAAATGTTATTTTGAGGCCGTTAGACTAATAATTTACAAAATGAAAATCATACATATAAAGTAATCTTTATACAAAGGTGGTATGATTTTGCTCTTCTTTATAGTAATGACTAATGAGGACGAGGATGACCAGAAAACTTTAGATATTACATCAAGTTTTGTTCAACAGTCATCATGTCGTTTTTCTTGTTATTCGTATCCATTAACGGTCAAATAAAGTAGTTCAATTTTATGGGTTTCTTTTCGAGGCGCGTATAACGACCAGGGCAAAAAGGGTAACCCCACCAGGGAGTGATGTCGCCGCTAATGCTCAAACCTCTTTTTCGATATAAACGGGCGCAAGGAAGCCAGACGACCAGAAACAAAAAAAAACCCTTCTCTACTAGAAATTCCGGCCACCCGATCAAATTTAACTCTTTGTCTCTATCTATCAAGAATCCGGCCATCAACTCTTTGGTGAAGAAATTTCGGGAACCCGCTACAAGTTCCGGCCATCAAATCCGGCCACCCCTCCAAATTCCGACTACTTTTAGCGGCGACCCGCTTCCAAATCCGGCGACCACTTTTCCGACGATTTCTTTGTATGTTTACTAACACTCATTTACATTTTTATTGTTGTTATTATTTTTAATATACGTTATTATTAGTTTTTGAAATGTTATATTATTATAGTTAATTAAATATACGTTTGTAGGATATGATTGTTAGAAATTATTGCTAGTTTATGATTATTGTTAATATGATTGTTAGAAATTAGTGTTAGAAAACACATTTTATTATGATTGTTAGAAAAGTTATTATGATTGTAATTAGTGTTAAAAATGTTATGTTATCATAGTTAGAACGAGAAATGATTGTTAGAAATTATTGGTAGGTTATGGTTATTGTTAATATAATAAGTATGTAGGTTAAAATATGTTAATTTCATTTGGGCCTTTTTTAACCTTGATAATTGTTTTTATTGATTTATAACTTGTGTATAAATTATGTAGGTTAAAATGGCTGCCGTTCACGGCGGAGATGGTGGCAATGACCCTCCGAATTGGGGGTGGAATCCGCAATGGGGCTGTAGGCGTAGCGGGGGTAAGTATATATAGATGTATGTCAAATATATATATAGCTATGTATATATATTTGTTCTTAATTTTAAGTATATATAGATGTATGTCAAATATATATATAGCTATGTATATATATTTGTTTCTTAATTTTGTTTTGCAGGGATGAGCTCAGGGAGAGCTGCCGCTGCTAACCAGAAAATGGAGCGGGAGTTTCAGAGGAAGGGACGTTTATCTCTTTACCTTGACGCCGATCAAAGTAAGTGGCAGGCTATCGGTGATAACGCCAAATGGTACAAGAGCTATTTAGGTTCATATGTCGCTACCGTCCCGCATACTTACGAGTCGTGGACGGAGGTGCCCCAACAGATCAGGGACGGACTTATTCCCTGGATCCAGGTAAAAAATATTTTATTTTACAATTTAAATACGTCATAAAAATGACGCGTTCAACTGATGCTAACTATTACTACCAAATTGCAGAGACGGTTCAACTTGGACCCGTATCTACATCGCGATCCAAATGACGCGTTACGGCTCGCTGTTGAACACATGATTCTGGCGGATGCCCTAAAGAACTACAGGGATAAAAAAACCAAATTCAAGGGGAAATGGTTCACCGAAAGGGGTGGGTTAGATAGACTCGCCGAAATCCAAAATGTTCCGCCACATGCAATGCCTCAAGAAGTCTGGACGGATCTACTGCGATTCTGGACCAGGGAGGACCGGATGATTGTTGCCCAACGAAACGCGACTAACAGGCAAGAACAACGTCTTGTCAGTACTCACGGTCGCCAGTCCTACGCTCAGCGTCAACATGTTTGGGCTGTAAGTTATATGTACATATTTATATCACATATATATAACTTTGATTAATGTATATACAGACTGGTCATGAGGGACGAGAGGAGCCCCCGGCTGAGTTCTTTTTGCGGGCCCACACATACCACGATGGGAGAGTGCAAGAAGCTGCTCTTCCCTTCCATGTAAGTTCTCGCACAACACTTAAATTCCTATTTGTTGTAAATTTTTATTAAGTATAGCTAACTTATTTTTTTGTTTATGATTTAATGTGTTACAGGCCCAGCTTCAGGAATCCCAGCGGATACTTTCCCAACAGCCCAACCCCACCCCGCCAACGCAGGTATTTTTGGACACTTTCGGGACCCGATCGGGACATACCCGCGGGGTTGGGCGTATTGTTAGGGGAACCCGAGGACTGAATGTCGAGGTTCCGCATCCAGATGACCCTCCTTTGGACGCCCCAGCCCAGCAGCACCAAGACCAGGCCGACCCAGCTGGATCACAGTCGCCGGGCCCATCTGCAGCACAGTCGTCGGGCTCTGATTACGTGGATCAATTCCTCAACCTTTGGCCCCCGGTCAACCCTTGGGACCAGGCCGGGTCTAGCACGTCGGGATTTCCCACACAGCGCTTGGGGGATTGGGATTATAGACAGCATAGGGATAGTAGTGATAGTGATAGTGATTAGTTTGTATTTTTAATGAACTTCTTTATTTATGTTTGTATTGTTGGTAGCTTTTCTTTAATTTTTTTTAAAACGTAATATGGAAAAAAAAAGTTTCAATCAATTAAAAACATGTTATAAAAACAATCACTTTCAAAAAAATTCGGAAACAAGAAAAGGAATTTTTTTTTGAACTTATAATATTGTAAGTGAAAGGAGAGTCGTCACCATCAACTTGTCTGATTGCTTGATTGATTGCTGCTAGTTTGCGCGGGATGCTGCTGCTGTTCTGCGCGGGAAATCGATAAATATCTATGGATTTTCTGATAATGGGTCCGCATTTTGGTTTATCCATGTATCTAGTTAATGGGCCGTAAAGCCCAGATTGTTTGTACTCAAACAAAAAGTCAAAAACGGCTTCATTTTCAAATAAAATAAAGACGAAGACCCTCACCCTGTTACTTTACCTTACCTTTCGCAAAACTCCAGTAAACAAACATCTGTACATGATTTAATTAACAAAATTTTACCCTTTACAAATTCGTGCATTTTTATTTATTAATATGTTGCTGTTCTGCGCGGGAAATCGATAAATATCTATGGATTTTCTGATAATGGGTCCGCATTTTGGTTTATCCATGTATCTAGTTAATGGGCCGTAAAGCCCAGATTGTTTGTACTCAAACAAAAAGTCAAAAACGGCTTCATTTTCAAATAAAATAAAGACGAAGACCCTCACCCTGTTACTTTACCTTACCTTTCGCAAAACTCCAGTAAACAAACATCTGTACATGATTTAATTAACAAAATTTTACCCTTTACAAATTCGTTCATTTTTATTTATTAATATATGATCGAAATGGAGAGTAGCAGTGAAGTAGTAGAATTACAACCATCTGTACATGATTTAATTAACAAAATTTGTGCAGAATTATCCATGGAAGAGCATTATCCGACATGGACAAAGTCTGCACCTTTACGTCCGATCATATGATTGGGAGAAATGATCCCGATGTGCCACGTGGCAAGCATTAGCGAAGGCGATCATACGATTGGGAGAAATGATACCGAGGTGCCACGTGGCAAGCATTAGCGAAGGCGATCATACGATTGGGAGAAATGATACCGAGGTGCCACGTGGCAAGCATTAGCGAAGGCGATCATACGATTGGGAGAAATGATACCGAGGTGCCACGTGGCAACATTAGCGGCGACGTCGCCGCTAATGCTCTGGTGGGGTTACCCTTTTCCTGGTCGTCTTACCCTGTGCCTTTCTTTTTATCTAACTTTTATTATAATTCCCAAAAAAAATGATTCCATCTCTCGGGTCTATTTCATGATTGATTAGTTAAGAAGAAAATAAAATGTGACCCTCAACATGCTATATTTTATTCAGATCTCATCAAACTTTCATGATAAACTTTTTGATTATTTGATACTTATATACAATCTGTGTTTTTTTTGTAAAAATAGTTGGATCTTGGAGTTAAGCCTAAAAGTTGGAGTTTTTTTTCTTCTTCTTTTCCAGTCCTCAAACTTTTAAGAAGGTATTTGGGGTAGCTATATAGATTGTATCATTAAGAAATTCATATATGTCTTATACATGATTCGTGAGTATGAAATAAATTATGGTTAAAGTAAACCGATGATCAAAGCTAAGTTATAATAAAATTAGAGGATCCTCATCCCCTAAAAACCTCATAAAAGCCTCTTGCTAAACGGCCTTATATTATTATTATTAGTCCTAATACCCGTACGATGTACGGTAGCTATATAGATTGTATCATTAAGAAATTCATATATGTCTTATACATGATTCGTGAGTATGAAATAAATTATGGTTAAAGTAAACCGATGATCAAAGCTAAGTTATAATAAAATTAGAGGATCCTCATCCCCTAAAAACCTCATAAAAGCCTCTTGCTAAACGGCCTTATATTATTATTATTAGTCCTAATACCCGTACGATGTACGGTAGCTATATAGATTGTATCATTAAGAAATTCAATATGTCTTATACATGATTCGTGAGTATGAAATAAATTATGGTTAAAGTAAACCGATGATCAAAGCTAAGTTATAATAAAATTAGAGAGGATCCTCATCCCCTAAAAACCTCATAAAAGCCTCTTGCTAAACGGCCTTATATTATTATTATTAGTCCTAATACCCGTACGATGTACGGTAGCTATATAGATTGTATCATTAAGAAATTCATATATGTCTTATACATGATTCGTGAGTATGAAATAAATTATGGTTAAAGTAAACCGATGATCAAAGCTAAGTTATAATAAAATGTAATGAGTAATGACAAATATAAGGAAAAATAATCCGTACTGCATGATTTTACCTATCTTAGGTACTGCCATGTTAAAAAAAGTTATAAATTAAACCTTTAAATTTGATAAACATACATAACCCCCTCTGAATTTTACATAATCCCCCCTGAAATACACATACTTTACCTAAGATAGGTACTGCATGCTTTACCTAAGCTTTCCCCTAAATATAATATATGTTCTATATATATATATTATATATATATATAATATGTTATATTCTTGAAATATATATATATATATATATATATATATATATATATATATATATATATATATATATATATATATATATATATATATATATATATATATATATATATATATATATATATATATATATATATATATATATATATATATATATATATATATATATATATATATATATATATATATATATATATATATATATATATATATATATATATATATATATATATATATATATATATATATATATATATATATATATATATATATATATATATATATATATATATATATATATATATATATATATATATATATATATATATATATATATATATATATATATATATATATATATATATATATATATATATATATATATATATATATATATATATATATATATATATATATATATATATATATATATATATATATATATATATATATATATATATATATATATATATATATATATATATATATATATATATATATATATATATATATATATATATATATATATATATATATATATATATATATATATATATATATATATATATATATATATATATATATATATATATATATATATATATATATATATATATATATATATATATATATATATATATATATATATATATATATATATATATATATATATATATATATATATATATATATATATATATATATATATATATATATATATATATATATATATATATATATATATATATATATATATATATATATATATATATATATATATATATATATATATATATATATATATATATATATATATATATATATATATATATATATATATATATATATATATATATATATATATATATATATATATATATATATATATATATATATATATATATATATATATATATATATATATATATATATATATATATATATATATATATATATATATATATATATATATATATATATATATATATATATATATATATATATATATATATATATATATATATATATATATATATATATATATATATATATATATATATGAATGTGGATTGGATATATCGTAAGTGATTTTGTTTTTTATTTTTATTTTGAATAAATATTTCATAATGTATGTGTTCGTATATAATATATTGTATCTATATATATATATATGTGATTGTTTATAGCTAAATTTTAAATCATACTTCTATTTTTATATAGGTGGAAACCCTACCCACTTTTCTTTGAAAATCCATCACGGTGGGTGGTTCACTAAGGGTCCAAGGAGGCAATTCATCCATGGTCAAGTCAATTATGTGGACTCCGTCGATGGAGATGAGTTTTCTGTTCTAGAGCTTGAAGCAATGCTTAAAGAAATAGGGTATGCTGTTAAAATTCCAATGTGGTACCATTTTAAGGAACCAGACAGTGATTTAGATAATGGTTTGCATGCTTTAGTTAGTGATGATGATGTTAGGCATTTGATGAAGTATGTGACCAAATTTAAGGTTATAGAAGTGTATATAGAACGTGTGCAGGAAAGCAGGGATGTCAATAAGGATGATGCCCTAACACAACCAGTTGTCTTTCCAGCAAAAAAGCTGAAACCTAAAAAGAAATTATTTACTGAACCAATGGAAGATGAAACACATAATGGGCAGGGTAAAAATGAAGCAATGGTAACAAATGTGTCAATGGAAGTTGAAACACAAACTGGGGAGGGTACAAATGAGGTTAATTCAACTCCTGCATTGGGTACAAATGAGGTTAATTCAATACTTATTGATGGTGGTAATGAAATGTTGAATAATGAGACTGTTTTTACTGAAACCTTTTTCAATGTGCAAGTTCAAAAAGAGGTTGGGCAGGGTAGTGGGCTTAATATGGGGAATGAGGCCAGTCATGAACATATAGGTAATACACACTTTGATGAGCCAAGTAATGAGGAGGTGGGTGATGTTGAAGAGGATGATAATGCAGATGAGCCTGGTAATGACAGTGATGGGGAAAGTGAAGACTCTGATTTTATAGTTGATGAGGAACATAGAATGGATGATGTTGAGGTAGACATGTCTGACTTTAGGGATAACATAGACACTGAAGTAGAATGGGTAGGAGGTGGTGAGAATCCTGATGCAACAACTACGACAGAGAAGGGTATAGATGGTGATACTGAAACTTTGAATTTTGAAACACTTGAAAGTGGAAGTGATAATGATGATGATGCAGCTAGGAAACAGGCTTTGCATAATTTAAGAATTCAACATACCACCAATCCTGAAAAAAAAGCACATTTTTTCCTTGGACAAGTGTTTGGGACAAAGGAAGAAATGAAGGATATGCTAACCATGCATGCAGTAGAAACAAGGAGACAACTTAAAATAGTAAAGAATGATAAAAAAAGGTTCAGAGTTATTTGTGAAGGCACCATTCCTATTTTCAGTGAGAGCAGTCTTAATTTTCAATCCAAAGTTGATGGGCCAAGTAATAAGTCCAAAGATGGGGGACCAAGTCAAGAGGGGCAGTCCAAAGATGGGGGACCAAGTCAAGAAGGGCAGTCCAATAATGTATGTGGGCCCAAAACAAAGTATATTCCAAAAGAAACTGTTGGCCTTAAAATGTTAGAAAGCCCTAAAGGGATTAGGTGGACAAAGAGAAAGCCAACTGAAAAAGCATCCCAAGTTATTGCTACACCTAGTGAAGAGAAAAAATGTCCTTGGCTTCTGTATATTGGTAAACCAGATGCACAACAATCATGGATGGTCAGAACTTATAAACAGAAGCACATTTGTCTTCAGACTAGACACTTAAGGAAATGCAATTCAGATTTTTTGGCTAAACAAATACAAGAGCAGTTAAATCCAGAATCCAAGGTTCAAGCAGGCAGTATTAGAGACCAACTCCAAAAGAAATTTGAGATAGGGGTGTCAAAACACAAGATCTATAGGGCACATCACAAGGCAAAGGCAAGAATAATGGGTGATTTCACACAACAATATAACATGTTGAAGGATTCACATTGGCCAAAGTCTGGATGGGCAATAACAATTAAACCACCCAAGCATAAGAACCCAATTGGAAGGCCTAAGAAGAAGAGAAGGAAGAGTGCCATTGAAATTCAAATAATTAAGGAACGGAAGATATCTAGGGCTGGTGCTAAGCTTAAGTGTGGGAATTGTAAGATGGATGGTCACAATAAGAGAACATGTCCAAAAAAATCTGTAACTTCAAAGCCTAGTGGTTCCAAGGGTGGTCCAAGCAAGACTACAGCTTCAACTGGTGCCTCAAGTTCCCAAACTGCTGCTTAATTTATGTTTTCCATGGTTCCAATGTGTAACTTTGAATATGTCTTTTGTTATGTTTTTCCAATTTGACTATTTGTGTTGTTTTAAGAAGGTCTGACTTTTAGTATTTGCATGAATTATAATGAAATTAGTGCAGGCAAGTGCACAATTTTCTGTACCAGAAGTTGTTTTGTGTTTTAGTATGTGTTTTTCCAATTCAAATCATGACTGTCTTTGTGTTTGTAACCATAAGAGTGCAGGAATTTAGGAAAGGCACAATTTACAATTCAAATAAACTGCAATACTGGTTGAAACCATTCAATACCATTGAATACCAAATGCACTTGCCAACAACCATTTGAAACAACCTTTTCAAACAACCATTATCATTAGTCTGCAGAAGTGCAAAAACATACATATATTACAACAAATACCTTACAAACAACAAATTATACTTACAAAACAGCCACAAGTACAGAAACATGATAAGTTCACAATTAGTAACAATCATCTAAGGTAACTTGGGCATAGGAGCATTCATAAGTCCGATTAGCTCATCAAGAAACCTGCTTGCAGGAACCTTATAATCTGTTTTGGCCTCCATATCTTTTAGCTTGACCATTCCTTTTTCAACTCCACGGTCACCTACAATCACCATCCAAGGTATCCCACAAGTACAGAACTACTTAAAATTTCTCTTAATCAAGCTAGAAAGATAACCCATACAATGAAAAATACCCAACTTATGACCAACATCCTTTTGTATCTTCTTGCTTGATTCTCCTTTGCTCTAGCACAATCTTCTTTCTTGTTCAAAGATTTTAACAAACCTGGAATAATTTCTTTAGCTCTTGCACACATTGGTGGATCATACCAATTGATAAACCCACAACTTGATCCCTGAAATAAACGGGAAAATCAATTTTTTTATTAAAAAGTGGGTAAATACCATGTAAAAATCTTACCTTTTTACCACACGAATAAAATCTTCTTCCAGGATTGTTACATGTCCAAGAAGTGAGAATAACAGAATGAGAACCACACCGACATACCAACATTCTTTGATTTTGCATCTAATTGATTTAATTTACTTAATTTACGATTTAGGGTTCTTATTTTGGTTTGGGGGAAAATTAGGGGTTTTTTGTTAGATAAAAAATGATTTACGGGTATAAAAAGGGGGAAAACCTGGGTGTGGGGGTAGCTGGGTGGGTTATTACGTTTTTGCCCACGCACGCGTCATTCACGTGCCTATTTAACGTCTTATACAAACGGCTCCATCCAAAATGGACCAAAATTGCAAAAAAAAGTCAAAACAGGGACCCCCCTTGCAACGATAGTTGAAAAGGGACCCCCCTTGCAAAATTGAACAAACCACAGGGACCAAATTTGCAATTAACTCAAAAAAAATAACAACTAGGCATTTATATGGACTTGTACTTTATCATAACTTCTATGAATTTACTGTACTGAACTTTTAGACTTTAACATCTAATATAAACAAATAATCTGAAACACAAATTGGTTAATCTATACCTATTAATAAAAAAATACCCTTTATTTTTATAAATGTTGAAAATTACTATCTGCAATATGACAAAAATACCTTTTTTTTCTAAATCACTCTCTTATTTATTCACAAACAAGAATTTTAACCCGGGCGTTGCCACAGGAGACATATTGCCGCCGCATCACGCAAACATACATCTAGCATTACCCAAAATTTTGGACACTTAAAGTTTATTATAAGAAGTCAAAAAGTAATAATGGATAGATAAAGTTGAAAAAACCGAGAGTTCGAAAAAAATATGGAAAACAAATGCCAAAAAAAAAAAATTTAAAAAAGGAAAAGTATAAAAAAAACCCAAAAAAACAATTTTAAAAAAGTTATTAAAAAACAAAAAGTTACAAAATATATAATCCAAAAAGCAAAGTAAGAAAAAAACTAAAAGGAAAACAAAGATGTTAAAAACAAAATATTACAAAAGTTAAAAAAAATAAAATAAATATATATATATTACAAAATACAAAATTAACAAATTATTACAAAAGTTAATTACAAAATAAAAAATATACACACAAAAGAATAAAAGTAAAACAAAAGCACAATAGAAAACAGGAGGGGGCAGGAAGCAAGGAAACAAACTGGAGGGGGAAAAAGAAAACCTATGAGGGGGCAAAGTGTAAATTAGTAAATCCAAAAAAAAGAACCAAAAAGAAAAAAAAGGAGAGGCAGGTTTGGAACCCCGACCTCTCACACAGAAAGCCGCGCGCGGACCACCCCACCAAAGGGCTACTTTGTTTCCTTATTCGCAAACAAAATATATATGTGAGTCCGAATTTTTTTTTTTTAAAAAAGAAAAAGACAAGATAGCTGACGTCAGCAAGTTACTGTAGCTACGCGCTGGGTACTGTAGACACGCGCCAGGAGAAATGTTATATATATTAATTTGATTTAATTATATCCACTAATATATCTAAAATACCCTTAATGAAATAAATTACACCACCAGTCTTCAACTCTTAAAATAACTACACTAACCTTATATCAAATACATTTACATCAATAACCTACACTATTCGTTGTCACCACCAGTCACCACCGCCACCTATCACCACCACATTGTCGCCACCGCCGCTACATTGCGCGGGCAATATGCTTGGTCCTCTATTACATTTATATATGTATGATACGCAGACAAGTTTGATTTTCTTTTATTAGACATATGTTTACAGAAATTACAAGTCCACAACCATGGTGTACTTCCAATCACACTACACCAAAGGCCCTTCCATAATGGATTTATCTCTTAGCTAAAGGAATACATACATACAAGGCCACAAGGGTTCCATGGTGCCATTAAGTATAATTCAATGTATATAGGCAAACAGATGTAGAAGTCTAGTCTAACCGGATCCTGTTGACTATTTGATTTCAAGAAGTTCACTTCCACATGAAGACCTTAACTTAGTGAGCCATAACTCTTGCGACTGCACCCCAGCTGCCTTCATCTAATACAGAAACTTAATAGCTTCAACAAGGCACCCGTTTTGTACAAAACTAGTAAACATAGCATTCCAACATGCACGATTTCTCTTACTAACATTCATATTAAAAACCCTTTCTCATCATTAATCAACCCAAATTTCCCACACATGTTTACCATCCGACATTGCACATAACTCTCGGACGCTAGTCTTAATTTGATAGCATTAGCATGAACCTGTTCACCACAGTTTCCATCATCACTTATCTTTGCACACGCACTAAGGCTAGAGAACGTAAAACTGTTTTTCTTAACACCTTCTTTCCCCATTTCCTTAACTACATCAATAACTAGACGAAACCTTTCTTCTTTACAACCATTAGCTGTCCAAACCGCAACATTATGACGAGAATTCATTTGATCAAAAACTAAATCCCCATCTTCAAAGCACCCAATCTTTCCATAAAAACTAATCAACGAGCTCCATACAAACAGATCATTCGTATAACCCGACTTCAACAACCGCCCACGAATTTGTTCACCAAGTTTTAAAATCAAAGTATTTGCACACACCTTCAAAACACAAACCAAAAAGCAAGACACGTGAAAACTACTACAACTATAAACAATATACCGAAACTCAAAACTCATAAACAAATTAATAACCTCTTCATAATCCCCAATATCCGAATACCCAACAATCATAACCGCCCACGAATTAAAATCTCTCTTAGTCATTTCATCAAACACCTGGCGTGCATTCGGCAAACACCCATAAGACACTTACATTATCATAACCAGTTGTATGCCAACCGCCTCATTATAAGGAAGATTTATAAAAAACAGATACTTTAATAGAAAAATAAACTAATAATAGAAAGAAGAAATATGAACCGGTCTAGAACAGAAAGCTAAAGCAATTCCAGAATTCTCCAAGAAGGTTCAGTCAAAAGAATTCTCACGCACGTAGCCTGAAATATGACAATTCTCGTAAATCTAGATTAGGATGATATTAATGTTCAAATGATGTCATACCATGGAAATTATAAGAATTGAGGGAAAAAACAAAATCTGACAAAAAGCATATGTTGTCTATATCAATTGTTCTTATTCATAGTACATTATGAATGGAAGCAGAGTTATAAGCAAAATAAGAAATCAATTTAATACTTTACCTTTTCAGTTGAAAAAGTCCCGGAAAAAACTTTTGAATAATTTGGCTTGGCTTCATAGCGCAATGATAAAGCAACTCCGGTCCCAGTTGATATAGCAACATATTTTCTAATTGCGAACTTGCTGAGCAAAACATCTGTTTATATGGTCTTTGTGTATAAATATTTTCGATTAATTTCACAAGTAGTGTGTTTGCTGTTACCTTTAGTATTAAGCTCTTCCTTGTTGGATGTTGCATACGTTTTGATTACTTATGACATCATACTTGCTAATTTTCTTTTCAAAAATATAAAATCTCACTACTGCCCGTTATGCAACTCTTAATACTCATCTTGGACTTTTAGTGATATGGTATGTGTTCGTCTATTGGAAATGTTTCATAACAAAATCTTGTTTGTAACAACTCCCATGAGTTCAAGTTACATGGAACTTTTAAAATTTTGGATTACACATGAATGAAGTATCTTTTTAGAAAACTTCATTGATGTAATTTTTGGGCAATGCTAGTATTTTTGTTAGTACTCCTATTGAGTAATTATGCAATTGTGTTATATTATCAATTGCAGAGCTAAGCAGGAAAGATGGCCTCGAGTCTCTTGGTTATGTACTCATGTATTTTTTGAGAGGAAGGTGGAATATATTATAACGTGCTGCATTGTTTGTTTTTACTATTTCAATTTTCCTATTATTACTCGGTTCATATATCTATGTGCTTGTAGTCTTCCTTGGCAGAGACTAAGAGCCAACACCAAAAGAAAGAAGTATGAAAAAATTAGTCAAAAGAAGATGCTTACTTGAATAAAGGTATTTCAAGATCTAACATACTATGATTCCGTAATTCTTTGAACATGTTTGATCTTGAAATACCTCCATTTAAGTAATCATGTTCTTTTGACTAATTTTATCATACTTTTTCTCTTAGTGTCGGCTCTCAGCCCCTGTCAAGGAAGGCTATAAGCACAAAGATATAACAACCGAGTTATAATAAGGAAAATTAAAATAATAAAAAACAAACAATACAACGCGCTATAATATATTCGACATTCCTCTCAAAGAATACATAAGCACATAACCAAGAGACTCCAGGTCATCGCTCTACAATTTATAAAAAAATACAATTACATAATTAATCAATTGGAGTAATAAAAAAAATACTTGCATTGACCAAAAATAACATTGATCAAGTTGTCCAAAAAGATACTTCATTCTTGTTTAATCCAAAACTTTTAAAGGTCCATGCAACTTGAACTCATGGGAGTCATTACAAAGAAGATTTTGTTATGACACATTTCCAACCGACCAACACATTAAATACTTAAAATGGGTCATGAGTATTAGGAGTTGCATAACGGGCACTACCTTCACTGGTGCCGTTATGCAACTATTAATACTCATATTGGACTTTAAGTGATATGGTATGTGTTCGTCTGTTGGAAATGTTCATAACAAAATCTTGTTTGTAACAACTCCCATGAGTTCAAGTTACATGGAACTTTTAAAATTTTGGATTAAACATGAATGAAGTATCTTTTTAGAAAACTTCATCGATGTAATTTTTGGGCAATGCTAGTAATTTTGTTAGTACTCTTATTGATTAATTATGCAATTGTGTTTTATTATCAATTGCAGAGCTAAGTAAGAGAATTGGCCTCGAAGTCTCTTGGTTATGTGCTCATGTATTTTCTGAGAGGAAGGTCGAATATATTCTAACGTGCTGCATTGTTTGTTTTTACTATTTCAATTTTCCTATTATTACTCGGTTCATATATCTATGTGCTTGTAGTCTTCCTTGGCAAAGACTAAGAGCCAACACGAAGAGAAAGAAGTATGATAAAATTAGTCAAAAGAAGATGATTACTGGAATGGAGGTATTTCAAGATCAAACATGGTCAAAAGATCAAACATGGTCAAGCAATTATTTACTATGATTACGTAATTCTTTGAACATGTTTGATCTTGAAATACCTCCATTCCAGTAACCATCTTCTTTTGACTAATTTTATCATACTTTCTTCTCTTAGTGTCGGCTCTCAGCCCCTGTCAAGGAAGGCAATAAGCACAAAGATATAACAACCGAGTTATAATAGAAAAATTAAAAAAAAAAAAAAACTAACAATACAACACACTATAATATATTCGACCTTCCTCTCAAAGAATACATAGCACATAACCAAGAGACTCCAGGTCATCTTCCTGTGCTGTATAATTTATAACCAAATACAATTACATAATTAATCAATTAGAGTACTAAAAAAAAGGGCTAAGTGCGCCGGAATGCAGATAACTAATCATGAAAAGTTATTGTGTGCACGAACTCTAGGTCAGCTTTATTGTATTCAGGAAACTTGTTCAAGAGTCCCATAGTAATCAAAAGTTACCGGGTAAGAAGTTAGCCGGTCACCACTTTCACGTTGACCCGTTGACTGCTTACGTGGCATGCACACAATAACTTTTTGGGATTAGTTTATGCACACAATAAAAATAATATATATACAAAATATATATATAAAAAAGAATAGGTTATATATATATAACCGGTCCCACATAGCCATAATCCCGTTTTATGTTCACAATAAACATAATTTCAAGTTTCATGAATACAATAAAGCTGACCTAGAGTTCGTGCACACAATAACTTTTCATGATTAGTTATCTGCATTCTGGCGCACTTAGCCCAAAAAAAAAAAATACTTGCATTGACCAAAAATAAGATTGATGAAGTTGTCCAAAAAGATACTTCATTCTTGTTTAATCCAAAATTCTTAAAGGTCCATGCAACTTGAACTCATGGGAGTTATTACAAAGAAAATTTTGTTATGATACATTTCCAACAAACCAATTCATTAAAAACTTAAAACGGGTCATATCACTTACCAAGTCCAAAATGAGTAATAAGAGTTGCATAACAGGCACTACCAGTGAGATTTTTGAGATTTTTATTTTCAGTGAAATGAAAATTAGCACGTATAATGTCATAAGTAATCAAAATGTAGCCAACAAGAAAGAGCATAATACTAAAGGCAACAACAAACAACATTACTCGTGAAATTAACCGAAAATATTTATTTACAAAGATTTAAATACTTTGGTATATGTTGTATGTTTAATACTAAAAGTAACTGAAAATGCAACCAACATTTAACTGATCAAGTCATGGGACAAATTGTAGTTACAGATTTTAACAAACATGGATACACAAAGATTTTAATACCTTTATGCTCTATGCTTGTGTATTTGGAGATCCCTATACTTTTTTCCAAGACCATAATCGATAATGTAAACCTATTGTAACACCAAATACAAACAGGAATATGTTCATGATCAAAAATCTCTCATTGAAACAGAAGGGTGTAAATAAACATTGCACAAACGAGGTTAGAATGAAAGTTAATCACATACACTTTAAAGGATCTATTGAGTTCATACTTCATACACATCACCTTAGCTATCAGGAAATTGGATCAAAGGCCAACAATGTCTCTTTAGCTTCTTCAAGACCCAAGTGAAGTTCTTGTAGGTCGTGTTTCATCACATAAGTAAGTAAAGCAGTCAATTATGTTATCAAAAATGACATTCATTGAAGTTGAAAAGTAACAACACGTAATTAAGGCAACAGGTTGAGTTCCTTTCACATCCTTCAATAACACAATAACAAAACATCATATTGTAATCATGAATGTTACTACAACTTCTTGGTTTAGATTTCTCAAACACTTAATTTCCCTATATCAACACTATGAATGGTCAAGAATATTTAGAATTCAGTAACAAGGTTCCATTTTATTGGTATTGTTGAATGGGTATTATATATTATTTGATCTTGGTCAAATACTTTAGCCAAATTTGTTTTAAGTCAATGGTTGAGTTTGTTTGTATGAATGGAGAGCTTACCCCTGAATTGTAAACAAGATTGATGACTCGAAGAGGTGCCGCTATCACATCTGGTGATTTGTACATGTTGTCCAATGGAAGATTTTCTTCCAAAACCTACATACTTTGATTGGTTAAAAAAATAGAAGCATAAATGATAAAGTTGAAATTAATTTAACTTGATTATGAACATATTCAACATTCTACCTTTAAGTAATTCCCAAAGAAAAAATCATTTCATTATTTGACATCAAAAAGGACATGGTTGACCATAAAAGTAAAATGAGGATTTAACCTCCAAGTTCTTCTATTAAATCCCCCCATTCAACTATGCTTCTATTTTGTTGTTTGCCAAGGGAATGGAAAAAATAAAATCAGAGAGATAAACAATGTGTGGTTTGGGGACACTTTTATGAGATCTATTATGTGTTATGTATTGTAGGGTAAATTCAAAAACAACTCGAAAAGTACATTTTGGAGAAAGGGATCTTCTCACTTTCCCTGCAAGAATTTATGAAGCATGAGCTGTTTCCTGCAAGAAGAAAGAGTGTGATGTTGGTGAAAGTAAAGAGGAAACAGAGTGGGGTGATGCCATAAGCCTAAGGCCATCTCCAATAGCAATACATAAACAAACTATTCGAACACATTGGACCAACAAATAGAACTCATTTTGCCTTCAACCCAACATACAAAACTCAGTTTTACCATACAAACATTTATATTAAATTATAAAACATATTGCAAGAAAACAATAAAATGGGCCCACATGATAGTTTGTTCCCAATTTGCTCTCACACAAACTGAATCTACAAATTGTCATACAAACTGAAAGCCCAATGGAAACAAATTGAAGTTCAGTTTGTTACTCAGTTTGCACACCGACACCATCTACCCATTGGAGATGGCCTAAGAGGAGTGGAGGGTTATGGGAATGCCCCTCCTCCACTCCTTGCATGACATGTGTCTAAGCCTAATCATGAGGGGCATTCCCCCCATTCCCTTGGGGTGGAGGAATGCCCCAGGGGCATTCCTTTTTTTAAAAAATTATTATTTATAAATAAACTAAATAAAACATACTACTTTTTATTAAATAAAAAACACATCACACTAAAAAACCTTACATAAAACATAAAATAAAAGTACTTAATAAAAAGTAAAAAAACTAAAAATAGACGGTGAAGAAACGCTATGTTCAGGTTGTGTTTCTTCGAAATCAAGGTCGTCTGATGATCCAACGTGCATAATAAAAGCTTTGTTTTGAGGATTCATTTTTGTAAATATAATGTTGTGTGAGGAAATGTTTTGTAGTCAATGGTTTTCAAACGGATTCTATACGTATTTATAAAAAAAGGTGGCACACAATTTAAGGAAGTTCCTATAGGCACACAAATTAAGAGGAGGCGCAAGCAAAATGACAAAAAAGAATGGCTGAAGCCTCGCGTTACAAATGCAAAGGGGCACGAAAATTAAGATGGTGGAACGCCCCCCGGGACCGATGAGGGGCGTTCCGGGGCATTCCCATCATTGTAACGCCCATTTAAGGGGCTATTCCGTTCAGTCTAAAGGATTAGTGTTGTCCCATCATATTTAAACTTAGTAAATTTAAAGAGACATTTTTTAAAAAAATAACCAATTGAATGTTTGTATATATGTATACTCCTGATTTCTAATTTTAAATATTCTTTTGTTTAACATTAGAAAAAAGACTGTATATAGATTAAATTAAGATTTATTTTAGTTAGTACACAAAATAAATAAACATGTTGAAAACAATTAATATATGTAAATCTATCTATACGTAAGTCGGTTCATGCCTTCATGGTTTTAGCCATTTTGGCAAGTTAATTAACCCACCATTTGGATTGGACAATTTCCTCAAGTGACATCGTATATATCAAAGGTATAACACCTAACCCAACGTACATTTTCTTGCTCGTTTTATTAGTAATGCTCTTTTTTTTTCTCGAGAAAGAGATGAAGATTTTCTCATGAGTAAATGTGAAAAAATGTTGGCGTATATAAAATTGCATAAATAAGAATATTTTTGTTCATACATGTATATTTATTTGTTCACGGAATGACGGGAGCACTCTTTTCATATCCATGACAATTTCTTTTCATTAATTTTTTTCGTTTTGTTTGATAGCAACATGTGAATTTTTTTTGTTTGAAGCATCCGATTTGCATTCAATAAAACTAAATTGTATACTTTCTTTCTATATAAATATAGCATGCGGTAAATGTTCTTTTGTAAACATAATTTTTCATAATCTATCTTCCTACAATAAAAGAAACATACGCTACAAACTCATTAGTTTTAAATGGGTTCAAACTCAAATTCATTTTTATCACAAAAATGAAACGTCATACTAAAAATGTTTTGTCACAGATAAATATATGCTCGAGTTCATAATGAATATATATCCACACGCATATGGTTTGAATTTTTAGTGTTTTTTGTTTATTCGATCTTTCGCTAATTGTTTGGTCTTTGTTCAGCTCAATTTATAGTTACTCGGGTTGTTTTTTACACCTTACTTATTTTGAAACGGTCTAAATTATTATTACACAAATAAACTGAGAATTATGACTGCAATAAGGATTATTGAACCCCTAATAACTGGAGTCATGAGGTAGAGTTTACACCACTAGGCCAAGGCTTGTTGGTGTCGCCTTACTATTAGTTAGTGTCGTGAAAAGAGCTACATATTGAAAGTGTTAGAACATGACATTACCAAAATATAAACATAAGTAAAAATACTGACCAATCTCATATCATACTAAGAAAAATATGAACTTCGAAGTTTATAGAAGTTGTAATTTTTTTGTTCGTTATAGAAATTTTAGAGCTTTTGTTCATTCACCCACAATCAACAACAATAACCACCTTTCGAAAAAAAAAAACAACGATAACCCAACTAGCTCCACATCACACAACCCAAATTTATATTAAGATAGGTTAGTTTTGTTTGACTCCTAGATCGCCCAGCCACACCAACAGCCCCTCACACGGCCACATTTAATATTTTTCATGGGTTGTCTTAAAAAGATCGGAGCCCATTAGCCCAGGTGACACTTTGGAAGAGATTTGGGTTTCATTTTTTTTCTTTTTTTTTTTTTTAGTGGCTCATATATTGCGGTCATCGACATAAAAAGGGGACACACTTCATAGCTTATTTTTTTTCTTACAATATCAATCTTTAAAAAAACCCTCTTCTATCAAAACCCACTTTTCATCCATCATGTATCCATCACATCCATTATCATCCATCAAAATTTCTCACTCATTTCATTTCTTTGAAGATTTAACACTTTGGAGATTGAAGATTTTAGAGTTTGGAGCTTTGAAGAAGAAGAAGAATTCCACCACCACTTCATTTTATTGCTAGAGATTGGGTTGTATCTATTACTCTTCTCATCTTTTATTTTATTTGTCTATGCATAATTTTTTATGTTTTATGTGATGTTATGTTTATGATTAGTGGGTAGATAATTTGTGTTTGCTTAGACATATGATCTGAACTATTTTTGTGATGATTAAATAGTGGTTGATGGATATTAATTTTGACTTTTAAAGTCAATAATTGACTAGTCATTATTTAGGATTAACATTGTGGGTGAGTGTCATTTGCAATTGACCAATTAATTGAAACTTATTTATTGATAAATAATTGATATAACAATTGTTTTTGCGGGAATAGTAAACGCGAAACCGAATGCTAAACTTAATTATGATTTGTTGAACTTAACTTTTTCAACTAATAATATATGATATTACTAGAATTGCAACCATTAAGTGTGTACATGTTTATTGGGGTTTGTTTGATTATAGAAAGAGGACACTCACCTTATGATTGAATGAACCAACATGAGTCGTTTTTAATTTAATTAACAAAGTCGGGGATACTTGTGACAACAATACTCGAATTTGTTGATACTAGTGAGTCTAAGATTCTTTCGGAAGATTTTCATAATTTTTTTTGTTATTTTTGAAGATTTCTCATAATTGAAGTCAGTTTCATTTTTTTTCTTTAGTTTGTTCTTGCAATATTTCCAGTCTCAATGTGTTCTATTTGTTGTTTAATTTTATGTCATTGAACTTACCACACACCTTCTATTATAAATTTGTTGGTGTGCTGCATCTCAAATGGATTGGAGTTGAAGGCAAATACAATGCTATGGTCATTGATCTTCCTGGACCAAGTTTAGAAGACTTGTTCAATTATTGTAATTGTAAATTCACTTTGCAAACAGTTTTAGCACTTGTAGATGAGATGGTAAGTCTACCACATAGTGTAATGAGAAGATTGGTCGAGCAAGTGATATCAACACTTTGACCAATTTCATTGTTTATGTAGATTGGACAGACTAGAATATATGCATTCAAAAAGGTTTTCTTCATCGTGATATAAAACCAGAAAACTATTTGATGCGTAAAGGATCAATGCAAAAATGAGGTATTCTCTTTACAAGTCATGGCCTTTTAGAACAAGATCTTCTTTTCAATGTTTAAGTCGGATATCTGTGTGGTAAATATTTATTTAATATCCAGAGTACTTATCATTTTCTTAGAAAGGGTTTTTGTGTGATGTGTATGAACACAATAGATCCTTTAAGGGTATGTGATTAAATTTCATTCTAACCTCGTTTGGGCAATGTTTATTTACACCCTTCTATTTCAATGACAGATTCTGGTCATGAACATATTTCTTTTTGTATTTGTGTTAAAACAGGTTTACATATAAATTATGGTCTTGGAAAAATATATAGGGATCTCCAGACACACAAGCATATACCATCCACGTACGAAAATCTTTGTGTATTCATGTTTGTTTATATTTGTAACTACAATTTCTTCCATGACTTCGACAGTCAAATGTACGCTGCATTTCTGATTAAACATACAAACATATACCAGAGTATTTAAAAATTTCAGGAGTATTGTTGTTTGTTATTACCTTTAGTATTAAACTCTACTCTTCCTTGTTGGCTGTTGCGTACATTTTTGTAACATCCCAAACTTTTTAATTAACGGTTGACTTGAGTCGTTAAGTCAACGTAAAGTGTTCGTTAAGTTTAGGGTGGATTAACGCTTATATGTAGTTAAAGTGTTTTATGTGTGAGACTTGAATGTCTTATTAATTAATGTAGAAATATGTTTAAAGAAGAAGTTATGTGCCTTTTAGAGGTGTTCAAAGTGTTAATCAAGTTGTATATAGTCCATAGAGGTGTTTTGGGCTAATAATATGACTTTACGAAGTTTAGGGACCAGTTTTGACATGGTGTGAAAGTCAAAAACGGGATTTGGGTCAATGGGGGAGTCATTAGTTTATCAAATCAGATCTAATAACTTTTCTCCCAAGTCCTAGCCACCCCTTTGATCCCCTATCAAATTCCTAAGCCGAAAATCCTTCAAAACATGTGATTCAAGTGAAGTTTGATCAAGATCTCTCATCCTTGCTTTCATCTACAGGTAATATAGACGATTTCCCTTTGATTTGTGATCATAAGAGTCGATCATATGGATCTTACTTCTGGTCTCTAGGGTTGAGATTGATTTGATTATGTTTCATTGTCGATTATTGGGGTTTTCGGGTAATTTAATGTATTGTAATTGTATCCTCTTGTTCCTGGAACAAGTGATCATGTGAAATCATTATATGAGTCATATTTTGGGTGCATATGAGGTTCATAGGTCGTGGTGGTTGCTATGGTCATCTGATGGTCGAAAATTGATTGCAAAACTAAGGGTTTACTAGATCTGAAAAATTAGTAATATTGCAAAAATCATATCTCTTTCAATTAGAAGAGTTATAAGATGAATCTTATATTTTTGAAAAGGTATATGTGTCCTCTTGATTCTATATGAACAATGTTTCTTTTGATTTTGCCCAGATATGGGTGAAAAATGTCAATTTCCAGAAGTGGTCGGATTTAAGACGAATTCTGTAGGTCTGTTTTGCAGACGCCATAACTAATTCATTAGAGATCTTCAAGAGTCAAACTTTATATTTCTGGAAAGGTCTTTGAATTCCCTACATTCCTTAAGAACTAAGGTTTGACTCATTTGGTCGTCTTGAGGTCGAAAAGTCGCCTGCAAGTGAAGGGCGCGAGTCAGTCTTTAGACCAGCACTCCATATGCGGCGCATATAACCTATGTGCGGCGTATATCGGGGCCTGGGAGGTTTCTGGGTGATTTTTGAAGCAAATATGCGACGCATATTCAAAGCATGCGCCACATAAAGGGTCTGTGAGCCCGTTTGAGGTCCGAAACAAGCGTTTAAGGGTCTTATAAGTGTACCTAAGTTAATGTATGGTCTTATAACCTTATTAGGTTGGGTTTATACAGGTTTAATGACTATGAACTCGAGATAGGTTGTCGGGATCACAAACAAGATACATTAACGTTGCTTATTGATCGTCACGAGGTAAGATACACTACTTTGACACGCTGAGGGTTCAACGAAAAGATGGTTTCAAATAATAACTTCCCAACTTATATCTTAAATTGCTTATGGGTATTCGGGGTTACACGGGAGGTGATATGGGTTATGTAGTTGACCATTGAGACCTGAAATGCAGTCCCAAATGAAGTATAATGTAGTGTATGTTATGATATGAAGTATAATGTAGTGTATGTTATGATATGAAGTATAATGTAGTGTATGTTATGATATGAAGTATAATGTAGTGTTATGTTATGAAGTGATATGCAGTAGCTTGTGATGCTTTGAGATGTAGTATATGTTGTTGATTGTTGATATGTGCATGATTGTATGGCTTGCTCATCTAGTTCACTAGACTTGTTAAGTTGCCATGACACGTGCACGTTTAAGGGCCCAAAACGTAAAAGCAGTAAACGTAGTAAATGTTTAGGTAATGCAGTCACCTAAACTAAATAATGCAGGATCGAGCTCGTTAAACTTTGATGCATGAAAGTGTTAAGCTTAACCCGTACTTGCCCTAGCCCGGCTAAGTGCGTTGACGTAGGTTGCTTAGGTGGCTCCTTGCAACATGGTCATTGAGATGCAGTTGAGTAATACGAGGGGTCTGACCCGCCCTCATTTGTCTTGTGCATACGGATTACTCGGGGATTGGCTTGCCATTCCTTAACGACGTTTGATGTTCAACTGAACGGTTGTCATCTAGTCGGGTGTAACTTATGTTACACATTGACGCAGTTAAAATGTAGTTACGCAGTTAAAAGTAGTAATGCAGTTATGTGGTTATATGTGTGTAATGCAGAATGAAGGATAGGCACATTTAGGGTGTTTCATCCTATTATGTAGTTTTGATGATGTGATATGCTTGATGTGTGTTGTGCCTTAATGACGTTGATTAAATCCACAATGTTTGAAATGGATAAATGTTTTATAACTTGAGTGTTATCTTACTTAGCTAATTCGTTAGCTAACACTTGTCTTTTGAAATGTGTTGCTCCCTCAGGTTTAGCGTAGCTGAGGTAGCTGATGAAGAAGAGCGAGGAATGGGTAGATAGCTTGCTGACGACCTTAGCTACCCATAGTTGTTGCACATTTTTAGACTCTTGCTTATGTTTTGGCATTTATGTAGTTTGCATGTTATGTAGTCGGTTGTTTTGTGTTGGGCAGCCGATGAGTTTCTATTTAAACTTGTTTTGACGATATGACCGAGTAACACCAATGATTAAAGAAACCAAATAGATTTTAATTGGTTTGGACTTTCAAAGTTTACTTCCGCTTTGTTATAATGCCGTTAGGCGAAAATTTTTGGAAACCCGTATTTTTAAATGAAGGGTCTTACAAGTTGGTATCAGAGAAATGGTTTAAGTGAACCAATGACTATAACTGTGCCATAGGAATTGGACTTAAACCGATAGACGACAAGTTAGGCTTAAGTAGGTATGCTTAGCTTTGAGATGAAATGCCTTATGACGGGTTTGAGATGAGTGAGAGTGTAGGAATAAGGCTATATGATGATTGTTTATTGATATGTGAATATGTGTTTTAGCCTTTATTCTTCCGTTTCTCGCTTCTCCGTCGCTAAGTTGTGCTATTGCTACGATAGACGGTCCTCGAGGTGATCTTCTATTCCTCTAACTGAATTTGATAAACTTGTGCTTTATATTATGTGAGAAGTTGTTGAGATGGACAAAGGTTGGAGGATTAGGTGAGATGGTGTTCCATCAATGTTGCCTAGCCCATGGGGTTAGTGACAAGGACCGCAAAGGATATGAGATGTTGTATGTGTGCTGAAAATCATGTGAATTGGAATTGATGGGAAAAGAGGCGATATACAAATGTGGTAACGAACATGCATGTGAAAGGATACAATTACAATTATGGTCCGGAACATAATTGCAAGTGTATCACGACGCGAGTGTGTTTGTATGGCCATGCTTGTGTTGACCGGTGTACAAAGTAATGAAGCTGGAGAGATTTCTATGTAGTGAATCTTTATGTGTCGAGAGTAAACATCGTGTGACAACTTTAATGACGTTGATGCCTCGTGTGTGTGGAAATGTGTGAAGATCGGTGAAAAGTTATAACCGGTTAAATGTTTATGATAATTATGAAGTACATGAAGTTAAATGAAGTCTAAAGGTACGTGAGGAATGAAGTGGTTGGTAGACAATGTTGTTGAGTCTACTAGTTCAAAGGACATGGACTTGAAGTTGACAATTAGAGTTAATGCTGGATATTTGAAGGGTGATAAGCAGGTGATGCACAGAAGGGTTACCGGGTACACGTATGGAAGGATACAGTTACAATTCTGGTCGCGAACGTAATTGTAAATGTATCACGACATGTGTGTGTTTGTGAGACTGTGTCTGTGTTGATCCGACTGAAGAGAAGATGGGAAAGATGGAATCACTGGTTGGTGGCATAATTAACCATGTGAAGAGTAGACATGTATCTATGGATTAAAGAATGATGAAGCTGAAGCAAGTAAAGAAGATAACGCTATGGATGATTGAACCTTTTAACCATGAAGCTCTTCCATTCGATAAACACCATGTTATGATGTGAGGTTACCTTCGAGCTGCGGAGTCTTAAAGTTGTGCTTGGGTGTAAGGAAGACGCTTAGATTTTGTTTGAAATTATCTTTCCTGGTCATAGATGGTATGCGGCGCATATTCTGAGTTTTTAAGTTTATGCGGGGCATGTGAAAATGCATGAAAGTTACTGTTCAGAAATGCTCGAGTTATGAGGCGCATGCACCATCCATGCGGTGCATATTTTGGTCTGTTTTGGATTTACGACTCGCTCAGTTTAGATTTCGTTACGGGATGATATATGACGATTGGAACGAGTATTCACAGCTGGAGATTCTTCCTTATATTGCATGAATGTGTGGTGAACTAACACGTGAACCTTTTTAGCAGTTCTATCGCTTACTGCCTTCGCCGGTGTGACGTGAAGGTGTTGTTGATATCCTATATTTGTACAAGATTTTATGTTTGGCCGCTTCTCAAAGATAATGATTTTTTTTCCCTTATGAAAAGTTAAGAGGTTGGATGACGGAGTTAACTATGGATCCTTAAATCACAAGAAGTAGAAGTTTTCAGGAGCATTCGGTTCCGAATTGATCATGTTTCTCGCCTATGTGATTTACTCATGTAAGGCAAAGGTTGTGTATTTCTAAAGTCGAGGTCACTCGTAGTTTTGAGATGTTCTATTAATGTTCTCGGTTTCATTGCGATCGTGAGGTCAAACCTTCTGTTGATGTGTGACGAGTGCTACTTTTATTCAAAGACACCTTTCGTTTTGTTCTCACTTATAGGAAGAAGTTAATGTTTTCGATTGTGGGATGTATTTCTTTCTATAAGATGGGTTTACGATTGGTACTACCATATGATGAAGTTGATGATGAAAGTCCTGTTTAAGTTAATTATACGCTCATTATGACTCTATTGAGTTTCTTGAAGTCCTGCATGTTAACGAATGGTCCTTACCATGTCGTGAACTTAAGGGATAAAGTTTAAAGTTTCTCTAGACCGTTCAGTCATTACATTCGGTGATGACATTATTATCTATTCTAAGTATGACGAAGAACATCATGTTGTGTAAGGAACGTTACTACGATTTTCTATAAGTAGAGGCCTAATTTTAAATTCGCCCAAAGTGAGTAAAAGTTAAAGTAGAAGCTGACGCGTAGAATTGAAAGGAACAAGGTTCCATTTAATGTTTAATTCCATGACTATAAGGTTAGGGTAAGCAATTGTCTACAATGAGCCAGTCCAAGGTGATGTTTCTAGAGACGGAGATGTTGGTATTATGTGGGTGGATTCTGAAAATTCATAAATACCAGCGTGGAACTATAAGTCTAAAAGTAAGATTTCGGTATCCGAGAACGAAATGACTAAAAGTTGTACTTGAGGAAGTTTATGAACCGTGGTGACATGCTCATTTGGATGCTGCCTGAAGTGTGATATGACCTATTATGATACGAGGTGTAGTAAATTTTATATGTTGACGTGTGATTGGGTTAAAAGCCAAGACTAGACACCGAAAGTTTGGTAGCAATACAAAGAGTTTAACGATCCTTTAACGAAAGTGAGGAGTCATGTCACCGTGGACTAAGAGACAAAGTTGCGTGGGAAGCGAAAGGTAATGATAAGACATGAGCAGTTAGTAGGAAAGTTGTCCAAGAATGCTTATTTTGTTTTGTGAGCTATTACGCCATTTCCTTGGACATGAAAGAAAAGATGTGTGATCAAGAAGTGCTCTTAAAGTGTGAAAGTAAATGGTGGAATGTTTTGAATCGAGACGGCCATTATATGAAAATTTTTAAAGATGTTTGACAAAGTATGAGGAAAATGGTGAACTCAAGTGATGCCTATCACTCTTAGATTGATGAGAAAGAGAATGAATGAGTTAGAAACTTGGTAAAACCATATGATGGCGTGATGGTGCCTCGAGATTTATTGTTGTGTTCATAGGCAACAATGATTATGCCATATGAAGTATAATGTAGTGTATGTTATGATATGAAGTATAATGTAGTGTATGTTATGATATGAAGTATAATGTAGTGTATGTTATGATATGAAGTATAATGTAGTGTTATGTTATGAAGTGATATGCAGTAGCTTGTGATGCTTTGAGATGTAGTATATGTTGTTGATTGTTGATATGTGTAAGTCCCAACTCAATAGATGGTACTACCTGAAGACACCTCTATGTCGATGGTGGAGTTACTTTGCAATATAAGCGCTGAACTGGAGACGACCGGTTACAGTGAGTATATACCAAGTTCTAGATAGATTACTTATTTAAGTGACAATAAGTAAAGAACAATGCAATAATATAAAATACTTGTAAAGTAAACTGGTGAGACAATATGTAATTTTCAAGTGTAATTTATTTATTAACTTTAAATAAATTACAAGGTTGTTGCGGAACCAAGATAATACAAAGTATGTAAATATCCTAACAACCTATGAACTACAATTGATCTACACTTGGAAATTCTCTAAACAATCGAAACACTTAGAGTTGTGAAATGTTCCTTTTAGCGATTGAGAGAATATTGCACAAGTTCACCAAGAATATTGCAGGTTTGCAAAGTGTGTGTCTCCATTTTCTTGTTGTGCAATGACTTGTATTTATAGGCAAAGTTAACATTGGGATGTTAACTTTGGCTGTACAAATATGGTTGAGAACATTTAAGGAATAACATTTAATTCCTTAAAATGCTGTGTAAAGTTGCAGTATAAAGCAACTTTACTCAACCAGCTTTATGTAAGTGCACGTCTATGTCAATAGCAGTCTAGATTGTTTGGGCTTATATTGTTATATGTCTTTGTAATGTGATTGTCATTAATGAACTTAGTATTATGCATAGAATACTAGATTAAGTTTAAGTATTGAATGTATAGTAAATCTGCTAAGTATGAATTGCGAGCTCGCAATTCATACAGAAGAAATGCGACCCCGTATTTACAGGGTTAAATACGAGGTTAGTCATATAGGTAATACGACCCCGTATTTGCAGGGACAAATACGAGGCCAATCACAGTTACGACCTCGTAAAAGTGACGGGCTGGGCTGAGTTTGCGAGGCTAACATGCTAAAGCCCATGTCGGGTGTTACCTATATAAAGCGAACCCTAACAGAGTTTAGGGTTGAAGATTTGTCGAATTATCAAGCAGGTATTGCAGGTTAAAGTCGTCAAAGGTTGTTCCGCTAGCCCGAAGAAGATCTACGAGGCCGTAGATGATCTAGGGGATTTCTTGTTGATCACCAAGTTATTGTGAGGGATTCCGCACCTCAAGATAACTGGATCAAGCTATTGAAGATCCGTACCAGGGGACTTACAATTGGTATCAGAGCCTCTTGGTTTAAATACCGGAAGGTTATAGCTTGTTGGTGATAGACAATATTGATTTAGGGTCGTTTAGACGTGATTCTTTCACGAGTTTACGATCGGAAATCTTGTTTGTGACCTCTATTTGGGTTTGCAGCAGTCGAAGGTGTTTTTGTTGGTGTTTAGGGTTTCGAATTCAAGAGATCTAAGGATCCCAGCAGCTGTTGCGACCTCGCGGGCTCGTATTACCTCATCCAGCTCGTATTGCGACCTGGGTAGCTAATTACGACCTCGCCAGTTCAATTGCGACCTCGTGTTTCGTTTGCGACCTCGTGCGTTTGCGACCTCGCGGGCTCGTATTACCTCATCCAGCTCGTATTGCGACCTGGGTAGCTAATTACGACCTCGCCAGTTCAATTGCGACCTCGTGTTTCGTTTGCGACCTCGCGGGCTCGTATTACCTCATCCAGCTCGTATTGCGACCTGGGTAGCTAATTACGACCTCGCCAGTTCAATTGCGACCTCGTGAGCTCTTTAAGACCTCACCAGTTCAATTACGACCTCGAGTAGTTAATTGCGACCTCATTTTTCTTTACGACCTCGTAAAAGTGACGGGCTGGGCTGGGTTTGCGAGGCTAACATGCTAAAGCCCATGTCGGGTGTTACCTATATAAAGCGAACCCTAACAGAGTTTAGGGTTGAACATTTGTCGAATTATCAAGCAGGTATTGCAGGTTAATGGATGTGAGGATGTGGATATGTATCGTTAATGGTTATGTTCATCCTATTGTGCAAAATGACAAAGAACCTACTGGTTCGAGTGGTGGGAAAGCGGCTTCGTATGAGCAAATGACTGTTGATCAAAAGAAAGACTACGAAGCAGAAAGTAAAGCTTTAGGATCACTCCGAATGGCTCTCCAAGGGGAATTCCTGCACTTGTTTGAAATGTATGATAGTGCAAAAGGCTTATGGGATGCACTCAAAGAGCATTGTGAAGGTGATGATGATCTCAAGAAGAGTAGGAAGGATTTGCTGAAGAAGCAGTATTATGTTTTTACTAGCTTCAAAGATGAACCTCTTGATGAGATTATAATTCGTTACAGTCATCTGCTGGTTGAGCTTGCATATTTTGGGTACAAACCTGATCCAGAAGATGTGATCGAGAAGTTGTTGGAAGCACTTCCAGTTAAGTGGGAAGGGTTTATAACTTCAATCCAACAAAATCCCGAATTCAGCACATGGACTCTGGATCAGATCATTCGAAAGCTGAGAGGTCAAGACATGAAACGAAAGTCGAAGGAAGCAGGTAGCAGTGATTTTGTTCAGCGTCCTGAACTCTATCATAGCAAATCAAGCGTTCCTTCTGCAAAATCTTCAAATGGAGGGATTACTGCCTTCTATAGTGGAGATGATGACAAGATGAAGATGTCGACGGATTCTGATAGCAACTTGATGTATGTAACTTCTCCAGAATCAGCCATGATAGTGCATAATGGGAGTCAGAAGAGTAGTTCTCCAAATTCGAGTTACACAGGGATGCCGATGAGCATAAGATCCGCTGAAGGACAATTGGGCATGCTCGCTTCATTTGTGTCTGCTCATGAAAAGTTAATTGGAGGAAAACTAACTGATCCTGAATTGGTTAGAGAGGATTACAAGCAAGTTGATCCAGATGATTTGGAAGAAATGGATCTGAACTGGCAATTAGCTATGTTAACATTGAGAGTTCAGCGTTTCACAGATAGAACCGGAAGGAAGGTTGTGAATGGCAAAGTAGGGTTTGACAAGACCAAGGTGAAGTGTTATAACTGTGATGGTTTTGGACATTTTGCAAGAGAATGTCAGAGGCCAAGACGGGACAACAATTCAGCTATAGGCCGTCAGAACTTCAATCAAAGTGGATCTATAGTGAGTCAGAATTCCGGACATCAATATGCTAATACTGGGAACCGAAGCTCAGGAGAAGCGGACAACTCAAGAGCCTTAGTTGTTCAATCTGATGGTACATATAATTGGAGTTCCACTAGTACCGATGATCAGAATCATGCATTCTTGGCAGAAATTCATGACTTTGATGGAGGAATGGATGATCTTGTTGATAATTCATTCGACTATACACTATATGCCAGCACGGATGATCATGATAGTTTTCATCAGAAGGTAGAAGAGGAATCTGAACCGTCGGAACCAATAAGAGCTGAGAATGAGGAAGTTTTCACTGAAGCCATTGAAATTGTGAAAACTGAGAAAAAGGATAAGGATGTAAAGATTGAGATACCTGATGATCTTAGTACAGAAGAGCTCGTAAATTTTGTGGCTAATCTTGAAGCACCAGAACAACAGGTAAGTCTTTCTTTACATTCACTTATTTCTGTTTGTAAAAGTAGCATAGGTTTGTCTAGCGAAGTAACTGTCCTTAGAAAGGAACTTGATTCTACCAAGACTCTTTTAAATGATGCCACTAGTGATAGAAGTAAGTTATCTACTGATGTCATGGTATTTAAAGGTCATGCCAAAGAATATCTTAATCGGATTAAATCTGAAGAAGATAGATTTGAGTCACTTAGGGTAGAATATGCTCAGTTACAAGGCAGAAAACAAATGCTAGAAGAGGATTTAGAAAGGGTAGTGAAAGAAAGTGCTAAAAAGGACAAAGATTTAGCAGATTCTAGGGTACAGATTGTTGAACTAAGTGGCAAACTAAATAAAATGAGAGACATAGGAACTATGATGGGTCACCTTAGAGATGCAAAACTTAAAGGTGAACAACCTAGTCTTGTTCAGAAATATAATGCAGTTCCGCCACCTTTTAGTCACAATTATGACAGTTTTCAGAAGCTTACTTTAGAAGAATCTGCAAAATCTAGTTCTGAACATGTACCCAAGACTACCACTTCGGAGACCAAAACTAGTGATGTTCTTATCCCTGAGATGTCTAAGTCAGAGGGATCTGGGAACAAGACTAGTGAATCTTTGGCTCACTCAGACCCAAGTGAAGCCAAACGGACAATGGATAATAAATTAAAAGGAATTGAAAAAGAAGTTGAAATGGAAACAATTGTCTACTTTACTTTGAAAGGTAATGATGAAGTGTTTTCAGCAAAGGAGTCAGATTTAAACGGTAAATATCCTAAAAATATTGATCAAATATGGAGTATTGATGAACCCGTAAAATCTGAACATTTGCCAAAACCTGTTAAAAGCAAGAACTTTAAAGATAAAATTTTCAAGAAAGGTTTTGTTCAAACTTCTACAATTAATGCAGAAGGTTTGAGTGTTCAATCTGAAACACTTGAACAATTTGCTGAAAGGAAAATTAAAGAAATGTTATCCATTGATCCAAAGATTCAAACTGTGAAACGGTATGCACCCCCCATACAAGCTCCGACTTCTTGGGAAGAGGCTTATGCAGCCCTTGAACATATAGATGAATTAAGAGGTCATGGGGTTCCAGTGCCTGAGATTATTCATGGTGATTTATCGAAGAAGGCTTCTAAAAGGTCATGCCAAAGAATATCTTAATCGGATTAAATCTGAAGAAGATAGATTTGAGTCACTTAGGGTAGAATATGCTCAGTTACAAGGCAGAAAACAAATGCTAGAAGAGGATTTAGAAAGGGTAGTGAAAGAAAGTGCTAAAAAGGACAAAGATTTAGCAGATTCTAGGGTACAGATTGTTGAACTAAGTGGCAAACTAAATAAAATGAGAGACATAGGAACTATGATGGGTCACCTTAGAGATGCAAAACTTAAAGGTGAACAACCTAGTCTTGTTCAGAAATATAATGCAGTTCCGCCACCTTTTAGTCACAATTATGACAGTTTTCAGAAGCTTACTTTAGAAGAATCTGCAAAATCTAGTTCTGAACATGTACCCAAGACTACCACTTCGGAGACCAAAACTAGTGATGTTCTTATCCCTGAGATGTCTAAGTCAGAGGGATCTGGGAACAAGACTAGTGAATCTTTGGCTCACTCAGACCCAAGTGAAGCCAAACGGACAATGGATAATAAATTAAAAGGAATTGAAAAAGAAGTTGAAATGGAAACAATTGTCTACTTTACTTTGAAAGGTAATGATGAAGTGTTTTCAGCAAAGGAGTCAGATTTAAACGGTAAATATCCTAAAAATATTGATCAAATATGGAGTATTGATGAACCCGTAAAATCTGAACATTTGCCAAAACCTGTTAAAAGCAAGAACTTTAAAGATAAAATTTTCAAGAAAGGTTTTGTTCAAACTTCTACAATTAATGCAGAAGGTTTGAGTGTTCAATCTGAAACACTTGAACAATTTGCTGAAAGGAAAATTAAAGAAATGTTATCCATTGATCCAAAGATTCAAACTGTGAAACGGTATGCACCCCCCATACAAGCTCCGACTTCTTGGGAAGAGGCTTATGCAGCCCTTGAACATATAGATGAATTAAGAGGTCATGGGGTTCCAGTGCCTGAGATTATTCATGGTGATTTATCGAAGAAGGCTTCTAAAAGGTCATGCTTTAAGTGTCGTGAGGTAGGTCACGTGTCAAGCTGTTGTCCTTATAAGAAGAACAAATCTAAGGTGTCACCTGAAAAATCTAGAGATGGTAAGGATTCTAGTGAAATCAGTAGGTCTGTGCACAACATGTCCATGAAAGATTACAAGAATAAATATTATGAGGAATATGCTGAGAGAAATCCTGATAGTCTAGCTGTTAAGAACTACTTAAGATTTAGAGAATTTGAAAAAGACATATCTGAGAAGTCTAGAAGTATCTCACCTAGAGATAAGTCTGTACAATGTAGAAGTGTCTTACAAAAGGAGATTGAGAATAGAGCCAAGACAAGTAGTAATAAGCCTAAAAATGTCTCATCTCGAAAAGGTTCTAGTAGTTCGAATCAGTCTAGTAAATTAAGAGATAAACCCAACAGTGCTTACTATGAAAGATTAATGGCTGAAGCTAAATCGAATTCTAGTTCTTTATTTCAGCGACATAGTCCTAGGAGAATGTCTTCATCATCTCCTGAGAAAATGTCAAGTTTTCAAAAGAATTCTAAGGGTTTTGATCAAAGAAGGTCCAGTGGTTCCCCCAGTCGTAGGCTTAGTGCTGGAAGAAATTCACGAATTTCACCTAGCAGAAAGCCTGCTGACAGCTCAACTGTTAAACCAACTAAGATTTGGGTGCCTACTGGTGAATCTTGGGCGGATATAGTTTCGGATGAAGAGAATGATCGACCCAAAGCCAACAGGGCTAGGGGTCTTTTGAACAACTAATTATTTTTGAATGTGCAGGAGCTGCTAGGGAAGACCGCAGGTTTATGGTCTGTCAGTAGCAGAAGCTCCAAGCACATTATGGAAGACAAGGGATTATTAACGAAGTTTACTTCTGTTAAAGAATCCTATGTCTGTTTTGTAAATTTATTTTGAAATAAACAAAATACTATAGAAGATCATGTTTAGATGATGATCTATAGTACAGATTCTCATATTTTATGTTTTATTTTTGTTGTTGGTTATGTTATATGTCAGTTCCAGAAGTGCACTAGTTTAATCACAGGGATGAAGAAATTGGTGTTCTTGAGGAAGTAGACATCAGTGGATGTTTGTCTTAGGGGAGAGATCGGACTGCATAACAGCAAGTGAATACTCATTCACCGGCTCAGGCTATCACGGTTAGGTTTTCCTTTGTACTCTCATAAAGACAGACTGTTAATCCACCATATCTATAACTAATAATCCTGTTAAGCACAGTAGGACTAAGCACATAGACATAAGGTTTCATTTTATACGTGATTGTGCTGAAAAGAAACTAATAGTCCTAGAAAAGGTGCCGAGTGACTTTAATTTAGCTGATCTGTTCACTAAGGCTTTCGACCGAACTCGTTTCGAGTTGTTAGTCCAATTGATTGGAATGAGAAATCTATAGTGACAGTGTCTCTCAAAAGGAACTTTGTAAAATGAGTTAGTGTTTGTGTCGTAATGTATGTGTGTCATATAGTGTCAGAAAAACAAAATAAAAATGAGAAAAATCAGAAAAGAAAAAGAAAATAATAAAAGGAGTAAGGTCACTGCATCAAGATGATTAGACGTGACGGTACTTTAGCTTTTAAGCCTACTTAATTGTACTTTAAAATGCTCAGTTCAGTGATACCATTATATGATGTATCGATAGGCACAAAGTACCAAAGTTTCCTTATAATCTGAACTTAACTGTATACAATGTTCTTATGGGAAACGTATTCAGATATATGGCTGAGAATGCTTGTTCTTAAGATAGACAAGTCCTTTAAATCTTATGAAAGATCTTGCATTGTAATTATGTATATTTGTGACAAGATATGCAAATATCTAACAAAACTAAATCTGTTGAAAATATGAAGCTAATGTGGCCTTTGAGATTCGAACAAGTAAGTCCTTGGGGTGTCTTTGTATACCTAGCCTACCTAAAGCTTCCAACTTGGGATAGGTTGTCATAAAGTTCGCTACACGGGTCTCATCGAAAGTCACGGGTTTTCATAAGTGTTTAAAAAAATTATGTCACAAATATGCAAGTACTTAGCATTATGCAATGTTGAGTATATTTCCGTACGTGAGTCAAGTTAAGTCTCTTTGCGCGTGAGGAATCACCGACCTGTCACCGCTGACTTGATTCTTAAAGACTTTCTCACTTTACTCATCAAATGTCTTAATCTTAGTGCTTGTGTCGATTGTGAGAGTATATCTGAATATGGGGCACATAAGTTCGCAAACTAAAATTGTGGCATGAGTAACTTACTAGGTTACATGGTGACTGTCCTTGGCTCAAGTAATACGAAAGTGCCACAAAACCAAAGGAAACTGGAAGTACCGAGTGTTTAAGAGGACAAACATATTGGTAATCGTTTTTGGATCACTGTTCATAACTAATAATAAGAGAATTATTTCTCGCTAGTAGGCTTATGTAACATGCTAATCTGATCTAATCAGCAGTAACTTTAGCTCTTGTACCTATGTTATTTGTTTATGTTTAGTGTATGTGTGTGTGTGTGTTGTTGTTATTTGTTTATGTTTAGTGTATGTGTGTGTGTGTGTTTTGTTTTTCGTGAAATGTTTAACTTTTGTTGTTGTTGTAAAATAAAAGTTCCTATTGCACGAGAGACAGAGTCAAAATAGAATCTAGTTTCCAAGAGGACTCAACTACGTTCTTATGGAACACTGAATAAACGAGTAGGGTAGTTTAGCGGTAGTGAAATGATCAAAAGCTAAAAGAAAGTTTGTCATATTAACCTATATTCTGTTAATATGTTAAATGTGCTTATATGATAATATAGGTTTAAGGAAAAGAACACAGAGTTGTTAATTTCAATAAACAGATATTGAGTTAATGCTTCTGCATTGATTCTTAGAAGAAGATTTTCTTAAGAATGAACACAGAGATGTTCATAGTTTTGAATTTTATCTTTAAAAGAATCATTTTATATCTTAGAAAGAAGATTTTCTTAAGAATGAACACAGAGATGTTCATAGTTTTGAATTTGATCTTTGAAAGATTTTTGAATCAAAAAGATTTGGAACAGAGTTTCTAAATAATTTTGATAAACTATGTGTGAAGATTGAAAGTGCTCAACAGTGAATTATAGACCTTAATATGACTTAGGTTAATAATAGATTGCTGAGTATATTCATTTTATCTTGCTTTTTATTCATTTCTTCAGATTGTATGTTATTACTTTGAGAAGATTTGATGTTTTTGTTGAGAGGTGCAGGACAGCGGACAAATATTCGTTTTTGTAGGTTGTCGAGCAAGATCTCACCATGGAAGCAAGATATGGATCATGCAAAACAAAGATAAATACTAGTATGATGAGACAATCATAGAGGTATTTATAATTGTTACTTTGTTCAACCACGATGTATGCTGGTATGATAAGGTAATCATAAGAGTATTACATATGGTTTGTAATTTTTGCCAATGATCTTAAAATAGGATAAACATGAAGAATTGAAATTTTGGTAGCGTTCGAAAAATTTTAGGTCAACTTTTATCCGTTGTCAATACGGTTTTGGCAGAAAATTTTAGGAATCATCAAAGTTTTCTTATGATCATGTTATCCAAAGTTTACATGAAATTCAAAGTTTCATGAGAACATATTTTGAAGGCAAAAATTATGTTTCATTTGCAACAATATAAGAGATTAGGTTTCAGTTAGATGTTTTTACAGAGTTAAAAACAAGTGACTTTAGAAACGGAATCTATATAAATTTGCATAATGAAGGATATAAGGTCTTCCAACAAACTTATAAGCCTAGTTAATCATTCTGAAGACCTTAGATTAGGTTATCCATAGAATAATAAGACAGGGTTCTTAAGATTCTAGATAAGTATCCATAGAATAATAAGACAGAGATCTTAAGATTCTAGATAAGTATCGATAGAATGATAAGACAGAGATCTTAAGATTCTAGATAAGTATCGATAGAATGATAAGACAGAGATCTTAAGATTCTAGATAAGTATCCATAGAATAATAAGACAGAGATCTTAAGATTCTAAATTTGTGATAAGTATCCGTAGAATGATAAGACAAAGATCTTAAGATTCTAGATAAGTATCGATAGAATGATAAGACAGAGATTTTAAGATTCTATAATTTTTAAGTTGACGGATAAACAAGGAGTTTATAGGTCCTTATATTAAACCTTAAGATTTCAATAAGAAGTATAAGGTTTTGATTATTGAACGATAAAACAGTGTTTTTAAGGTTCAAGTGATTGAATATTTGTAGTTCTAGACTAAGATAATGTCATATGTTTATGACTTATGATAGTAAAGAATAACAAAATTTGGAGAAGAAAACGAAAAATGTAGTTCTAGATTAAGTCATTGCTATGAATAGTGATGAAATAATGAAGAATAACATTTTTATTATTTTTGTCTCTTTGTTTGTATTTTTGAGCTTGGTTGTGCAGGTGTTAGCACAAAGAAGCTTAATGGAAAGTCTATAAGACTTATATTATGTTTCTTCTGATTATGAGGCCAAGAAACATTTTTGGAGACAAAGAGTTGCTTTTGAAATAGGTTCCATGTTCCTGAAATTTGTGATTCAAGTTTCAAAGTTTCTGGTTTTCATGGGAGTCAACTCGTTCAGGATAGATTGTTGGAAATTTTACCTCTCTATTACATGCCGGTTAGGCAAGGCGAGCAGGGACTCGAGATATGCTTAATTCGGAGAGATTTATTGTTGAGGGGGAGAACTACAACAAGCTATGGTGCATTAGTTGATTTTTATGACGATACAGAGAGTTTGAAGTTTACTTCTCAAATCTGAAGTTTCAGAGGATCAAAGTTTCGGGTATGGCAATTATATTTGTTGTCTCGAAATGATTATTTTTCAGTGTATTTGCAGAGAAGTCGATCCAAAGGAAGGATTTCTAAGCAAAAGACTGAAATATTCAAGACCTTGCTATTAAAAGCTAAGATCATCAGGTTTTTACTATTTATAGTATTTACAAGATGATGATAGAAAGGTCATAATTAGTTGAAGATCTTAGATATAGACATTAAGTGAATGTAGAAGATTAAGAAAATCTTAGACATAGACATAATGTGAATGTAGAAGGTTAAATAAATCCTTAGATATAGACTTAATGTGAATGAAGAAGATTAAGAAAATCTTAGACATAGACATAATGTGAATGTAGAAGGTTAAATAAATCCTTAGATATAGACTTAATGTGATTGAAGAAGATTAAGAAAATCTTAGTCATAGACGTTAAGTGAATATCAAAGGTTATTGACTATATTGTGCCTTAGACATAGAAATGTCATGTTTGAATGTGAAAGGCTACATAGTTAATATTTTATGCCTTAGACATAGATATATTGTTTGAATATGAAAGGTCTTTGTTACCTTAGATATAGAAACATATATGAATGTGAAAGGTTTAAGCATTGATTATTTAGATCATATAGTTATGAAAATATGTCATAAATTGAGGAGGAGTACCTAGTCAATTGTGTTTTCATAAGAATATGAAGTATTTAATCAATATTTTGTTCTATCATAGTTATGTATCCCAGTCATAAATTGAGGGGGAGTACATAAGAATGATGATTGTTATAATGATTAGTCATCGTTATACTTCCTAGTCATAAAATTGAGGGGGAGGTATAAGAATGAAGAATCAATTTTATAACTGGTTAGAAATAAGAATTGTTGCAAGTGGTACAGGTTCGGGAAAGCTTAAATCGAGAAAGTTTTGGAAAGATTGATCGTTGAAAAGTTAAAGGATTTTGTGTAAGTGTGAGTCCCTGAATACGATGGTTAACCCCGAAAGTGTAAAATACAACAAGTCTAATAATCACTAGAATGGACTAGTATTACTTAAATATAAATGCAAGTATATAAATAAAGTAATACACGACTTAAAGCAATAAACAAGTAAAGTGGAACATTATGTATTTTTCAAGGTGTATTTTATTTATGATGTTAAATAAAATACAAGGTTGTGCGGAATCAAGATAATACAAATAAGTATGTATCCTAACAACCAATGAATTACAAATGATCTATATTTGTCAAATAACTCTTTTGGATCGAGATACTTAAAGTTGTGAAGTATCCCTTTTTAAGATCGAGAGTATTTAGACAAATTCACTCTAATGCAAAATGTATGCTTTAAAAGTATTTTTCTCAAGGAAATGACTTTGTATTTATAGGCAACAAAATTCACCAGTGAATTTTGTGCCGTACAAATATGGTTGCATGCATTTAATGATCCGACAAGAACATTAAATGCATTGGTTAATGGTACAAGGATAAAGTCACATCAATATGACTTTATTCTTTTAACCAACCACCTTTACACACGTATAAACTTTGGTAAAGAACAAGTGAAATGTCCTTTGGAAATTGTGTAAAGGCAAAAGTCAATTACTCGATATCAGTGTTCAGACTTGTAAGGTCTAGAACACTGACAATCCTTCAGTGTACAGATCTGGTAAGACTTCCAGTGGACTCCGCCATTTTTCAGTCTTCTTTATTCTGACTTCAGTGAGAATGTCTTCAGTAAAGTAGATCTGGACTGGGGTGAAGTCCAGTGAGCTAATCTGGAGAATACTCCAGATTTCCTATACAAGTATTTGCTCACTGGTCTTCCATTATTTCTGGACAAATCTTCAGAGGGACTCCAGATTCCAAGTCTGGAGTAGGTCCAGTAGAACACGTTTCTGGACAGATCTTCAGTAAGGCTCCAGTAGTCGAGTCTGGAGCGAGTCCCGTAAATCTGGACCTAACAAATTCCCCCTATTTGTTTAGAAATAATGCAAGTGTTTTCAAGCTTAAATCTATACAATTTTGTATGCTTGAAAAACACAAGTTTTGATTTAGTCTAACAAATCTAAGTTACTGGAAAACACTTTATAGATCATGAGTGTTTTCAGTTTCATCTTTTAAGTTCTAACTTAGACTAAATCTAATCATTTACTTTTATGAATCAAAAATTGCAACTGATTATTACATACATCAACTGATAAATAGTTACAATTTTTATCAAACAATAAATTACAATAAGTAAATGATAAGAGTCAGGCCCTTCTCTTCGATGTCTGTCCTGGAGCATCTTCAGAATCCTTTCTCTTTGGTGATGGAGAAGATGGTACTGATTCTGGCGATTTCATGCCTATTGCAACTTCCATCTGTTGCTTTCTTCTCCATACCTTCTCAACCCTCTTCAGAAATGCTTTAACATCAGTCGACACATTTGTCTTCCCCCTGAATGTTAAGGCAATCTCCTTCAGTTCACTCCATCCAAACGCCTGGACTGAAGTACTCTTTCTTTCATCAGTAAAGTTACCTTCCCTGGTCAACTTTACTTCAAACTTTGACATACCTTCATGGTTATCAGCAAGCTTAATCTCTGCACCAATGATCCTTCTAGCATCAACCCTGAAATTCAACATTTCATTATACTTGTCTTTCAATTTGGCTGTCTGGATCATTGCTTCAGTTTCCTTTGACACTCTCTTTTGTTCTACAGCAGACTGGAGTTGTTGACGATTGATTTTTAGAGAAGTGTCCAGGGGAATGAATCTGCTTACATCAGCATCTTTAATTGCTTTGATCTGTTTGGTAGTCAGTTTTGGTAAGCCAGTCACTTTCTTTCTGTACTCTAACTCCAGAGCACCAACATTTTTCCTTATCTTCTTCTGGAGGTTCACCAGTTCCTCCTTTCTCTGTCTGATAAGTTCTGGTACACTAACGCCATAAATTATTGAGTCATAAATCTGTTCTTCTTCAGCGTAAAAGGAGCGTACATGAACATCATTCAATGCATTCAGACATTGATGAACTCTGGGGTCTTCCTTCATCTTTTTGTACACATCAATATTTATGCCTAACCTGCCAACATTATAAGAGTCCAGAGTCCCCATAGTTGCCATCTCCCTTTGATGGGCCAGCAGTTCATCTTTTTGATTTCTCTTAAATATTTCAATCATTATGCATTCTTGTTCCAGCTTCTTAGAAGTTTCATCATCAACAGTGGGAAACTCTGATGATTCTTCAGCAGTTTGTTCTTCTCCAGATACCATTTGTTCTTTTCCTTTAACAGACTTCAGAGTAGTTGGTATATCTGGGAAAGACTCAAACTGGGGCTCACTGGCTTCAGTACCAGCAGCTTCTTCAGTCAGCATTGTGGCTTCAGTGCTAAATGCTCTTTGTGCTAATCGTGCACTGGCATCAGTACCAGTCACTTGTTTTTGTTGCACAATGCTTTTAGTAGCAAAGGCCTTTTCAACAGCACTGGCAACAACATCCTTCTTCCTTATCAAACCTTCTTGGTCACCAGACGACTTTTCCCCCTTGGAATGATCACCAGTTCTGGACTTGAGATCATTCCATAATTGTTCTAGCATATGTCTGTCCAGTGCACCAAAGGTTCTTCCAGCCACTGGAGTTGTATCAGTCACAATTTTCTTAAGTGCCTGCACTTCCTTTTTAACAGTTTCAACTTCTTTAGGCAAGTGCTTTGGCAATTTTTCTTCCATCAACTTGTCCACTTGGGGTAACAGCCCATCTTGAATAGTTCGAAGAACAGTCTCAGAAATTTCTTCAGATAATTCTTTCAGCATACTGATTCTGAACTTCTTTGTACATTCATCACTAATCGTGCTAACAACAGCATCCTGATCAAGTGTGGGCCTGCTTTCCAGAGAACTAACCCTAGTAACCAACTTTTGAACCTCTTCTTTCAGACCTGCCAGTGGTTGAACAAGTTCACCAGTCACTGCAGTCTGAACCGAACTAACCAGCCTTGTCTCTAATCCCTGGACTGCCACTTTGAAATTTTCAGTATTGTTGTTTGTGGCCAGTACCAGTTCATCAAGCTTCTCAAAAACAAGCTTCTCATTCCCAGCAAACACATTCATCTCAGATGCAAGGTTATTTGATAATAAAGATTTAAAGTCTGAAATAACCTGCGATGAAGTCTGGAGTGATCTCTCCAGGTCCGCCACCTTATTTAAAAGGCCTTGGACCTCGGCAGAAGATGAAGTGGAGAGACCACTGGGAGGTTCAAGATGAGAAGTCAATCTGGTCATTAGTGGTACTTGTGCCCAGACCTCTTCAGTTGCAGCTTCAGATGTTACAACTGTTGAGTCCAGCGCACGAGGTTCAGATACATTGACTGGAGTTTCAATTGGTGGAGGTTGAGATTGTGAAGTTTGAATGGTTGCAGGAGTGAAGTATTGAGTATTTCTTGCAATTGAAGGTGGTGGTGGTGGTGGTGGGGCATGTTTGATTCTGGTGGAGGTGGTGGCATTTCTGATTCTGGTGGTGGAATATTTGTTTCTGGTGGAGGTGGTGGCATTTCTGGTAGACTTTCAACTTGTACAACATCCTCACCCAGAAAGTTCATATTAACATCAAAATTTTGATCTTCTGACATGGGAGAATAAGCTCATCCCAAAACATTTCACCAGCCTGAGCACTAACCGGTTCACCAGCCTGTTCACTTGCTTCAACATTCAAATCGATTTGAGCCTCTTGCTCACCAGATACTTGTTCATCAGTCTGAACAACTTGTGACCTGCTCAACAACCTGCTCAATAATCTGAGCCACATTTTCTATCTGTTCATCAGTCACCTGCCCAACATTCTCTTCAGGTTCAAAAATCGGAGACCCATCCAAATTCATTACATCACCAGGATGTCTTTCTGGATTTACCTGAACTCCAGCTCTCATCAGACGCCTTGATCTTGGTCGTCTGGAAGGTTCAACATATTCTGGTCCTTGACCTTCAGGAGCCACTTGTCTAATTGGTTGTACAACTTCTATAAACTGTACATCTTGGTCACCAGAGGGTCCTTCACCAACTTGACCTCTACCTGGAGCCAATTCTACTTCTTCCCTTTGAAAGGAGAGCATGGATTGAGGAATATCTACCTCATTCAGTGGAGATCTGAGGTTGGTCAGATCCCTCATATACTCACTCACAGAAAAGTGAGTAGTTTCATAATCGTACTGGTCTCCAAGAGCTCTTTTAAACATTAGTGAAAGAAAACGGATATAAGGAACGAAGGCTTTTCTACCTTTCACTCTAAGACGCTCTACCAGATCATCAAATAGGATCTGAGCGAAATCCACTCTAAGTCCAAACCAGAGGCAGTAGGAAATCTGGAGATGAGTTTGATTTATCTGGTCTAACCCTCCAGAACTGCCTCCCAGACATTCAACGATATGCGTGAAGAAGTATCTCCATGAGTCTGTCAGTTTGCTCATGTAGACTGTTCCCTTCCTGGATAGCTGGCCATGCTCATCCACAATATCACTGGTGGATTAGTCCAGTGAAGCATGCACTGATGGTACACTGGAGGGACACTCCAGTATCACTGGTGGATTAGTCCAGTGAAGCATGCACTGATGGTACACTGGAGGGACACTCCAGTATCACTGGTGGATTAGTCCAGTGAAGCATGCACTGATGGTACACTGGAGGGACACTCCAGTATCACTGGTGGATTAGTCCAGTGAAGCATGCACTGATGGTACACTGGAGGGACACTCCAGTATCACTGGTGGATTAGTCCAGTGAAGCATGCACTGATGGTACACTGGAGGGACACTCCAGTATCACTGGTGGATTAGTCCAGTGAAGCATGCACTGATGGTACACTGGAGGGACACTCCAGTATCACTGGTGGATTAGTCCAGTGAAGCATGCACTGATGGTACACTGGAGGGACACTCCAGTATCACTGGTGGATTAGTCCAGTGAAGCATGCACTGATGGTACACTGGAGGGACACTCCAGTATCACTGGTGGATTAGTCCAGTGAAGCATGCACTGATGGTACACTGGAGGGACACTCCAGTATCACTGGTGGATTAGTCCAGTGAAGCATGCACTGATGGTACACTGGAGGGACACTCCAGTATCACTGGTGGATTAGTCCAGTGAAGCATGCACTGATGGTACACTGGAGGGACACTCCAGTATCACTGGTGGATTAGTCCAGTGAAGCATGCACTGATGGTACACTGGAGGGACACTCCAGTATCACTGGTGGATTAGTCCAGTGAAGCATGCACTGATGGTACACTGGAGGGACACTCCAGTATCACTGGTGGATTAGTCCAGTGAAGCATGCACTGATGGTACACTGGAGGGACACTCCAGTATCACTGGTGGATTAGTCCAGTGAAGCATGCACTGATGGTACACTGGAGGGACACTCCAGTATCACTGGTGGATTAGTCCAGTGAAGCATGCACTGATGGTACACTGGAGGGACACTCCAGTATCACTGGTGGATTAGTCCAGTGAAGCATGCACTGATGGTACACTGGAGGGACACTCCAGTATCACTGGTGGATTAGTCCAGTGAAGCATGCACTGATGGTACACTGGAGGGACACTCCAGTATCACTGGTGGATTAGTCCAGTGAAGCATGCACTGATGGTACACTGGAGGGACACTCCAGTATCACTGGTGGATTAGTCCAGTGAAGCATGCACTGATGGTACACTGGAGGGACACTCCAGTATCACTGGTGGATTAGTCCAGTGAAGCATGCACTGATGGTACACTGGAGGGACACTCCAGTATCACTGGTGGATTAGTCCAGTGAAGCATGCACTGATGGTACACTGGAGGGACACTCCAGTATCACTGGTGGATTAGTCCAGTGAAGCATGCACTGATGGTACACTGGAGGGACACTCCAGTATCACTGGTGGATTAGTCCAGTGAAGCATGCACTGATGGTACACTGGAGGGACACTCCAGTATCACTGGTGGATTAGTCCAGTGAAGCATGCACTGATGGTACACTGGAGGGACACTCCAGTATCACTGGTGGATTAGTCCAGTGAAGCATGCACTGATGGTACACTGGAGGGACACTCCAGTATCACTGGTGGATTAGTCCAGTGAAGCATGCACTGATGGTACACTGGAGGGACACTCCAGTATCACTGGTGGATTAGTCCAGTGAAGCATGCACTGATGGTACACTGGAGGGACACTCCAGTATCACTGGTGGATTAGTCCAGTGAAGCATGCACTGATGGTACACTGGAGGGACACTCCAGTATCACTGGTGGATTAGTCCAGTGAAGCATGCACTGATGGTACACTGGAGGGACACTCCAGTATCACTGGTGGATTAGTCCAGTGAAGCATGCACTGATGGTACACTGGAGGGACACTCCAGTATCACTGGTGGATTAGTCCAGTGAAGCATGCACTGATGGTACACTGGAGGGACACTCCAGTATCACTGGTGGATTAGTCCAGTGAAGCATGCACTGATGGTACACTGGAGGGACACTCCAGTATCACTGGTGGATTAGTCCAGTGAAGCATGCACTGATGGTACACTGGAGGGACACTCCAGTATCACTGGTGGATTAGTCCAGTGAAGCATGCACTGATGGTACACTGGAGGGACACTCCAGTATCACTGGTGGATTAGTCCAGTGAAGCATGCACTGATGGTACACTGGAGGGACACTCCAGTATCACTGGTGGATTAGTCCAGTGAAGCATGCACTGATGGTACACTGGAGGGACACTCCAGTATCACTGGTGGATTAGTCCAGTGAAGCATGCACTGATGGTACACTGGAGGGACACTCCAGTATCACTGGTGGATTAGTCCAGTGAAGCATGCACTGATGGTACACTGGAGGGACACTCCAGTATCACTGGTGGATTAGTCCAGTGAAGCATGCACTGATGGTACACTGGAGGGACACTCCAGTATCACTGGTGGATTAGTCCAGTGAAGCATGCACTGATGGTACACTGGAGGGACACTCCAGTATCACTGGTGGATTAGTCCAGTGAAGCATGCACTGATGGTACACTGGAGGGACACTCCAGTAAAGTACCAGTGAAAACCATTTTGAAAGACTGGTAACCTCAAACGTGCACGTCAACTAATACAGACAAATGAGAGGGACACATTTACAAGGAGACAAAAGTCACCCCAAACACGCACTTCAACCTGTCCAATTACCAGTGAGAGGGACACATTTACGAAGTACCAGTAATATTTTCTGAAGAATTTGTCCAGTGAGAAAACAAATTAATAAATTCCCCCTGAACTTAAAACATTTTTAAGAAAAAATATCTTTCAAGTCTTTCCCCCTGGAATGTTGATCCAGAAATCTATTAATGCAAAGATAGTATACAACGGCGTTCAATATCTGAGCAGTTATAAATTTATAAATCTTTAAATCAAAGATCCTCAGTAGTACACAATGGCGTTCAATACCAAGGTTCCAGATTTAAGGGTTTAACATTCCCAACTCACTAACAAGATATTCAAAAGTTTTGACATCCAGAGGTTTAGTAAAAATGTCAGCGAGTTGTTTGTCAGCGGGAATAAAATGGAGTTCAATGTTGTTTTTCATAATATGATCATGGATAAAATGATACCTGAGATCAATGTGCTTCGTTTTGGAGTGCATGACTGGATTGTTTGAGATAGCAATGGAACTGGTATTATCACAAAAGATTGGGGTCTTTGAATACTTAATACTATAATCAAGCAACTGGTTCTTCATCCAGAGTATCTGAGCACAACAACTGGCTGCAGACACGTATTCAGCTTCAGCAGTGGACAATGAAACTGAAGTTTGGTTCTTACTGGTCCAGCTGACCAGTTTGCCACCAAGGAAATGACATCCACCAGTAGTGGATTTCCTGTCTATCTTACAACCTGCATGATCTGAATCTGAATAACTCATTAGATCCATGCCTGAGCCTTTGGGATACCAAAGACCCAAACTGGGGACACCCTTAAGGTACTTCAGTATGCGCTTTACAGCAAGCATATGAGATTCCTTTGGATTAGACTGATATCTGGCACATAAACATGTTGAAAACATAATATCTGGTCTACTGGCAGTCAAATACATCAGTGAACCAACCATGCCTCTGTAGACAGTGGTGTTCACTGGTTTACCATCTGGATCGGAGTCCAGTGTCAGTGGTGCAGAAATTGGAGTTGGTTTAGATGGTGAAGAGTTCATATCATATTTCTTTAAAAGATCTCTAACATATTTTTCCTGATTAATAAAAATGCCATCTTTGTTTTGTTTAATCTGGAGTCTAAGAAAATACGTTAATTCACCCATCAAACTCATTTCATATTCAGTTGACATTATTTTCGAAAATTTCTTGCACATGTTTTCATCAGTAGACCCAAAAATAATATCATCAACATAAATTTGTACCATTAACAGATTACCTTTTTCATGAAGAATAAATAAGGTATTGTCAATTGCACCTCTTTTGAAACCATTTTTCAATAAATGTTTAGTCAGAGTATCATACCAGGCACGTGGGGCTTGTCTGAGGCCATAAAGCGCTTTGTCCAGACGATATACCCAATGTGGATGCTTTTCATCAACGAAACCTGGTGGTTGTCTGACATAAACTTCTTCTTCAAGCTTTCCATTCAAGAAAGCACTCTTTACATCCATCCGGTAGACCTTGAACTGATGATAAGCAGCGAATGCTAAGAATATTCTGATCGCTTCAAGTCTAGCCACTGGAGCAAACGATTCATCAAAATCGACATCTGACTGGCAGTAGCCTTGTGCTACCAGTCTGGCCTTGTTTATGATTACGTGGCCATCTTCATCTACCTTGTTCCTGAAGACCCATCTTGTTCCAATTGGTTCTTTCTTTCCAACTGGGAAAGGAACCAGATACCAGACCTTGTTCCTTTCAAATTGGTGAAGCTCTTCTTGCATAGCAGTCACCCGGCTTGGATCTTCCATAGCCTCGTCAATCTTCTTTGGTTCCACCAATGATAGAAAACTAACATATAAGCATTGATTACTGGAGGCTCTTCTGGTCTGAACTCCTCTACTGGAGTCACCTATGATCTGATCAATAGGATGAACTTTTGTCCATCTGGAGTGCTGACCAGGATTGTTACTGACAACAATATCAGTGCAAGAATTCAGTTGAGTCTCCTCTGGAGTTGCTTTAGGAGGAGGATCTTGCCAGACTACTTCAGTATCTTCATCTGAGTCATTTAAATCACGATTTGCATCATGAAATTCTTCATTTGAAGGCATTTCTTGAAGTACTAGTTCAGTTTGGAATTCTTCATAAGAAGACATTTCTGGTATATTCTCAACTGACACTGATACTGGGGGAGTAGTACGAACATCTGATCCAATATTAATTTCAGAGGGTAGTTTGAAAATAATAGAAGGATAGAATGGAGTACCACTGGAGCGTTTCCTTTTCTGAACAGGTTCCAGATCAGGATGACTGGAAACTGTGTCTTCTGAATCTTCTTTATTGTAGTTGATAGGATCAGATTCACAAAAGACAATTGGAGTTACTGGGGGAGTGTCAAGGGCTGGCTTCTTGTTGATTGCAGCATTTGATTCATCAAATGTGACATGAATTGACTCATGGACCTTCTCCAGTCTCTTGTTGTAGACTCTGAAGGCCTTGCGAATGGCTGAATAGCCTAAGAAATACCCTTCATCAGCTTTGGCATCAAATTTGCCTAACTGACTGGAGTCGTTCAGGATGTAAACTGGACATCCAAAAACGTGAAAATAACCAATATTTGGTTTTCTATTTCTTAAGACTTCATAGGCTGTCTTTTTGTGTCGCTTCACATACACTGACCGGTTCTGGGTGTGGCAAGCAGTAGCAATTGCTTCAGCCCAGAAACTGGTAGACAGACCAGATTCAGCAAGTATAATCCTGGCAGCTTCTATCAGCGTTCGATTCTTCCTTTCCACCACTCCATTCTGTTCTGGAGAGCGGCCTGATGAGAAATTCTGGGAGATGCCAGTGTCAGTACAGAATGACTCCAGAGTTGCATTCTGGAATTTTGTTCCATTGTCACTTCTTAACTGACACACCTTTCGACTGTACTTGAGCTCAATTTGCTTGATAAGACTGATGATTTCAGCAGCAGCTTCACTTTTAGACCTGAGAAAGATAACCCAACAATATCTGGAAAATTCATCTACTATTACCAGGGTGTATCTTTTACCAGCACGAGTCTGAACATTCACTGGACCAAAGAGGTCCATATGAAGCATATGAAGAGGTTCAGATATGCTGAAATTCTGTCTGGTCTTGAAACTGGTACATTTCTGCTTACCCATCTCACATCCTGGACATGGCCTTTCCTTTTTGAAGTAAACTGAAGGTATCCCATCTGCAAGTTGTTTTCTGGACAACTTATTAATATTCTTGAAGTTTAAATGGGATAACCTTTTGTGCCATAACCAGTTTGTGTCTTCATCAGCTTGAGTATAGAAACACTGCTCTGAAGGAGAGCTTTCCATATCATCACGTACACATTCCCTTTTCTGGGAGCAATCAACACTACCTTCCAGTCCTTGTTGAATACGATACCCTGAGCAATATTGAATAGAACTTAATAGCCATCATCACACAGTTAGCTTACACTGATCAGGTTATATTTCAAACCATTCACAAATGCAACACGTCTGAACTTGACTTGTCCATTGTTCAGAACACCGTATCCCTCAGTCTTTCCACAACCATCATTTCCAAAAGTAATGGAGGGTCCATCAGAAATGGTGAACTCCTCCAGCAGGGTCTTACATCCGGTCATCGTCCTGCCAGCAGCACTGTCAAGATACCAGATATATTTCTTTCGATCGCCCTGCACATCCACCAGATATTATCAGTTAGATTTGGGAACCCATCGACTGATGGGTTCACTGGACCCTCCCTTATAGGTCCCTGGGGCAATCTGGTTTAGTTCACTTTCTTCAACAGTGGTCTTAGTTGAAAAGACCACTGGGGTTGATAGATTTGAAACCTTTTTCTTTTTCTCAACTGGAGAAATAGATTTAACTTTCTTTGCAAAAGGTTTTGTATTTTGTCTAGGGCCAGATGAAGTACCCCCAATAAAGTTTAATCTTGCATTAAAACTTTGAAATTGACGAGTCAGTATTTGAATCTGGCTCTCTAACCTTGACAAAACATTTTCATCAGATGATACCTTAGCCTTTCCAGTTCTAGGCTTAGGTAGGGGATTGGTCTGAGGCAAAGGTTTCGTCTGATTGACCTTTTGAACTGGAGCAGTCATCTGGAATGCTCCAGTCTTAACCTCTGGGTATTGAACTGGGAAAATATTGGTCTTGGGAGTTACAGGCTCATCATAAACAGTGGTGGGCCTGAACCACTCTGGTAATCGATCGATTACTGGTATTAATGATGCTACATGAGTATTTCCATCTAAATATGCACGTTTTTGAGCAGGAAATTGATTTACTCCATCATCATATGGCTTTCTGGTTTCTAGCCATGATTTAATCACTAGTTTTTCTTTCTCTAAAATGACTTCAAGATCTTGTTTTTCTTGAATCAATTGTTCAGTTACCAGAACCTGGGCTTGAAATGCCAGTTCAATGTCTTGAAGTTCTTTCAGTTTTGATTTTAAAACAGTTATTTCAGAAAATCTGTTTCTAGACCATTTACACAATCAGATCTAACAGTTTCTACAAATATCAAATCAGAATTAAGAGCTTCAGCTATGTCCAGTTTTAATTCTTGGTCAGTTGCAGTATCATAATCATTAACCTTTTTGATAACAATGTCCACCCATCGTCCAGATGTGACATCTTCCTTCACCAGGTGCTCTTCGTCTGCCAGAGCCATGTAACAGCAATATCTTTCTTCTTCTTCATCAGCAGATGATTCATCAGAAGGAACCCACTTCTCTTCAGTTGTTGCGATCATGCACTTATTATTGTTTTCCATTTGTTGTGCCATGAAAGCAATCTGGGCCTTAAGCTTTTTATATTTCAATTTATAGCTATCATTAGGCTTATTATTTGAAGAAAATGGACCAGGCTTGGATACAAACTGGCTGGACCTGCAATCTTTCATGAAATGACCCTTTTTGCCACACTTAAAGCATGTCAAATTGGTCTTATCAGTTGAAGAACTGGATGCAAATTGTCCAGATGGCCTATTTGCTCTTGCTTTGAAACGGTTAAACGTTTTAGCAATCATTGCAATAAGGTCATCATCATCAGTTTCATCACAACAGTCTGGAGAGATTTGACTGGATTCTCCAGAATCCATGAGTTCAGACACCATCTTCTTCATAGAAAATACATTCTCAGAAGATATCAGTGCTGTACTTTGTGGTTCAGTATGACTAACCACATTAGGACTACTGGAGGCATGGTTATAAGCATCTTGTTCTGCCACCACTCTCTGAGCTTGATTTTCTTCAGTGTACCTGAAAGCTCCATATAAAGTTGAGAGAGTGTGTGTGTGCAGAGTTCTACCTTGTCGTAAGACCAGGATCATGTGAGACCATTTGGTGGGCAGAATATCACAAAATTTCTCCAGAAGTATATCCTTGTCCTTCTCAACCCCAAGACCTCTCAACTGGTTTATGATACTCATAAATCAGGTGTAAGTACCAGTGAGAGACTCATTAGGCTGAGCAAAAAAATGACTCATACCTCTTGTTTAAGGAGACCTTTCTGGTGACAATGGTGTCATCTCCTCCTTCATGCTGGTTTAAAAGTTCATCCCACATGGTTTTAGCACTAAGAAAAAGAACTAGTGTGGGAATTAGGGTTTCTGGAACGGCCCCGAGGATCATGTTTTTGAGAAGGGTGTCTAGATTCACCAATCCCCTCTCCTCTTCAGACCAATGTTCCTCCCTCTTTTCCCTTCCTCTTCTAGATCCAGAAGGATCAAGAAGGGGATTGAGAGGTGATGTAGGGACATAAGGACCTTCATTTAAGATTTTCATCATGTTCCTCTCAATACCAGTGATATGCAATATCATCCTAGCTTTCCACGTACCAAACTCATCACTGTTCCCACTGAATTTAGGAACATGATTATTTGAATAGTGCACATGCACGTGTGGAGAAGCATGAGTAGGAGGAGGAGGTGGTGGATTAGTGTTATTAACAATAGGTGGTTCATTATTTTGATCATTAACATTAACATTAGGATCGGGACCAAAATTAAAACTTCCTTGTGTATTTTTAGGGGTGGCCATCAAAGAAGCAGATCTAGACAATGTTTAGCCTTCTGCTCTGATACCAAATGTGAGTCCCTGAATACGATGGTTAACCCCGAAAGTGTAAAATACAACAAGTCTAATAATCACTAGAATGGACTAGTATTACTTAAATATAAATGCAAGTATATAAATAAAGTAATACACGACTTAAAGCAATAAACAAGTAAAGTGGAACATTATGTATTTTTCAAGGTGTATTTTATTTATGATGTTAAATAAAATACAAGGTTGTGCGGAATCAAGATAATACAAATAAGTATGTATCCTAACAACCTATGAATTACAAATGATCTATATTTGTCAAATAACTATTTTGGATCGAGATACTTAAAGTTGTGAAGTATCCCTGTTTAAGATCGAGAGTATTTAGACAAATTCACTCTAATGCAAAATGTATGCTTTAAAAGTATTTTTCTCAAGGAAATGACTTTGTATTTATAGGCAACAAAATTCACCAGTGAATTTTGTGCCGTACAAATATGGTTGCATGCATTTAATGATCCGACAAGAACATTAAATGCATTGGTTAATGGTACAAGGATAAAGTCACATCAATATGACTTTATTCTTTTAACCAACCACCTTTACACACGTATAAACCTTGGTAAAGAACAAGTGGAATGTCCTTTGGAAAGTGTGTAAAGGCAAAAGTCAATTACTCGATATCAGTGTTCAGACTTGTAAGGTCTAGAACACTGACAATCCTCCAGTGTACAGATCTGGTAAGACTTCCAGTGGACTCCGCCATTTGTCAGTCTTCTTTATTCTGACTTCAGTCTTTGACTTCAGTGAGAATGTCTTCAGTAGAGTAGATCTGGACTGGGGTGAAGTACAGTGAGCTAATCTGGAGAATACTCCAGATTTCCTATACAAGTATTTGCTCACTGGTCTTCCATTATTTCTGGACAAATCTTCAGAGGGACTCCAGATTCCAAGTTTGGAGTAGGTCCAGTAGAACGTTTCTGGACAGATCTTCAGTAAGGCTCCAGTAGTCGAGTCTGGAGCGAGTCCAGTAAATCTGGACCTAACAGTAAGTTTATTAACTTTTCAGGTTAAGACGAAGATCGAGGAAAAGATGAAAATTTGATGCTTACAGGTTTGATCTTTTAAACTTTCATGTTTCCAGAAAGTTCGTGGTAATCGTTGATCAATTATTCAGAAACTTTGACGAAATTTTGATTTTAAAGTGTGCAGGAGGTATTTACGACCTCGTAATTGAAGATGGCAGAATGCGACCTCGCAATTGGTCGAATTGGGCTAAGTTTAATTACGACCTCGTAATTGGGACAGGTTGACCCAGACCCATTCGGGTCAAGTGGGTATATAAACCAAATTTACCCAAACACGACCTCACATATTAAAATCAAAATTAGAGCATTACGACTCCGAAATACTACTTTGCTACCCCGTATTAGATTCGATATATACAATTAGATCAAGTGTTTTTGGTTGATATATTCGTCATCATCGTGAAAAACCGAATCTAGGTATACTATCTAATCGTCCAGTAGTTAACCATGCAACAAGAAAATCAAGAAAAAGGGTTTCAAAATTTTCGAATTAGGTTTCCATATTTTCTTCGATTTTGATGTTTTCTGGGTAAAACTAAGGGTTGGGGTATCTTTATCGTTTGAATACGAATATAAAGAAACAATTTTGACCAGTTTTGGGTAAATCGCAAAATCGCGTTGGGGAAGATGAACAGTGCGACAGACTCGTAAAAGTGGGTTTGCTAGCCCAGATTTGCGACCTCGTAAATGTCAATTTATTTTGACTAGTTTGACTTTCGGAATACGATGCTGATTTACGACCTGATCAAATACGATGCCAAATTGGAAAATACGACCTCGTATTTTAGAGTTTGGTTGACCGTATTTTGACTTTGAAATACGACCTCGTACAGGGATACGACCTCGTATTTTTTACTTAACAGATTTTCAAAAGTTTATTTTCTATAAAAATTTGAAAATGAGTTAATTTACCTTTAACTTAATTACAGGGATAATTTAAGTTAATTTAAATTACAGGGATAATTTATGTTATATTATAAATTACAGGGATAATTTATGTTATATTATAAATTACAGGGATAATTTATGTTATATTATAAATTACAGGGATAATTTATGTTATATTATAAATTACAGGGATAATTTATGTTATATTATAAATTACAGGGATAATTTATGTTATATTATAAATTACAGGGATAATTTATGTTATATTACTAAATTACAGGGATAATTTATGTTATATTATAAATTACAGGGATAATTTATGTTATATTATAAATTACAGGGATAATTTATGTTATATTATAAATTACAGGGATAATTTATGTTATATTATAAATTACAGGGATAATTTATGTTATATTATAAATTACAGGGATAATTTATGTTATATTATAAATTACAGGGATAATTTATGTTATATTATAAATTACAGGGATAATTTATGTTATATTATAAATTACAGGGATAATTTATGTTATATTATAAATTACAGGGATAATTTATGTTATATTATAAATTACAGGGATAATTTATGTTATATTATAAATTACAGGGATAATTTATGTTATATTACTAAATTACAGGGATAATTTATGTTATATTATAAATTACAGGGATAATTTATGTTATATTACTAAATTACAGGGATAATTTATGTTATATTATAAATTACAGGGATAATTTATGTTATATTATAAATTACAGGGATAATTTATGTTATATTATAAATTACAGGGATAATTTATGTTATATTATAAATTACAGGGATAATTTATGTTATATTATAAATTACAGGGATAATTTATGTTATATTACTAAATTACAGGGATAATTTATGTTATATTATAAATTACAGGGATAATTTATGTTATATTATAAATTACAGGGATAATTTATGTTATATTATAAATTACAGGGATAATTTATGTTATATTATAAATTACAGGGATAATTTATGTTATATTCTAAATTACGGAGATAATTTATGTTATGTTATAAATTACAGGGATAATTTATGCTTTTGACTAAATTACCGGGATAATTTATGTTGAATTAACTTTATTACAGAGATAATTAAAGTTAATTGTTTGACTGCATATGAATTTTTATGTCTATTTGAGTAATTAATTACTTGTTATTGATTACAGAAATGGCAAGAGAGTTTATAGCAGGTCAAAATTATGTGATGAACTTCGATGATAATCAGGAGGGAACTGCGTATTATCATGAGATATTCGCTTTCTTCAGAAGATCAAGGATTCATCATGTTCTTACACATTCTCCAATCATATATTTAGATTATCTCAGAGATTTCTGGAATAATGCTAACTGTGTTAAGGCAGGAGATGTGTACATATTTCATACCATAATTGCTGGGCAGCAGATACAGTTCACAGCTGCTGACCTCATTAACATTCTTAATCTGGGCACAGTTGAACAAGAAGGTGGTGCTACAGGTCTCACCAAGTTCAGACATGAAGTCATTCAAGGTGCTTTCAGAAGAATGGGGTTTGCTGCAGATATGTCAAGTAAAACTCTGTTTAAGAAGGGTTTTTATGGCAGGTGGAGGTATCTTGCTCATGTTCTGAATGTCAGTTTGAGCAATAAAAAGTCTGGTTTCGATACATTGAACCAGGAAGCCCAGGCACAGATGGTTGGCTTGGTTTTTAATAAGCCGTATAGTTTCTCGAAATTCTTCTTCGATGAGATGAAGAAACAGATCACAGCCACGGGAAAGAGGAGGTTTTTGATGTATCCTCGGTTCGTGATGATGATTATCAATGCTCGACTTCCAAATCTACCTGTTGTAGGAGAAGTAAAGCAAGTGAGCTCGATCATCCAACGTGGTTATGATGAGTTTGTGTCTCGATACCACAATGATCCAAATGCACAAGATGTTGCATTGTTCGGTGCCATTATCAATGCCAACTACATAGCACCTACTGATGGGGTCATATCAGCTTATGAAGGACCTCAGCCAGAGGGTGATGAAGCTGCTGAGAATGTTGAGCAGTTACATGACGTAGTAGTTCAGGAAGATGTACCAGAAGAGCCTGAAGTTGTTGTACAGGTTGCAGATGATGTGATAAACCAACCTGGAGCTAATCCTGAGATTGTAGATGATTTATTGGAAGAGATGGCTGATCCAGATGGTGATATTGCCCAAGTGCAAAGGTACAATGCCAATGTTGATGACCTAGTAGATGTGGACCTTGACCAAGACATAGATGATTATGTAGCTGAAGCTGCAGTTGATTCTGAAGCAGTTAGAGCTAGTGGGTCAGGTACTGTAGAAGCTAGTGGGTCAAGAGCAGGTCAGGCTAGGGGATCTGGTATGAATGCTGAAAGTAGAGGAAAGGCTGTTGCTGATGTTCAAACAGACAGAGAGTCTTCTATCCATTCTGATGATGATTCCAACAGTGATGGTGATGAAGATCCTTATAGATCTCATGCATTCATCAGAGTTGGATCTAAGATGGTTCCTAAACCTACTGAGGCAGCTCAAGGAAGAAGAAGGAGAGAAACAGATGAAGATTGGGTGCCAGAGCAGCCTATGCCAAAGAGAACTAGACTTGTCAGGGAACAAGAGACTTCTGCTGCTGCTGGTGGCTCACAAAGTGTGCCAAGGATTGTTGTTCCTGAGACTACACAGCCACAGTTTCAAACAAGTGAAGAAACAATATTTTTCTTTTCTATTTCTTTGTAAAACCGACCATGTATTCACTGTTTAATCAATGTTACTTATGATTAAACATCTTTACTTTCTTATCTCATGTTCTTAGAGTAATTTACATTAGTTGTTTAATTACTTAATCGTTGCAAACTTGGGACTTTTAGTTGGTATCAGAGCAGTGTTTCGATACACTGAAACTGATCTGAAAAGCGTTTGCAAGATTATCTTTCTTTCTGTACTTTAATTTTCTGCATCTAAAATCTTTTCTTTTCTTTCTTTTAAAACCTTTTTCTTTACATGGCTTCGGTTCCTACTCTGGTTAACACCAGAGACTTTGGGTATGTCTCTATCCCACCAAGATTCGAAACTCATGATTTCGGATCTTGGAAAGAGAGAATGCTCCTACACATAGTAGGAGTTGAACCTTACTTGATGACCATTCTGACCAGAGGGCCATATGTACCGGTTCTGGTTACCAGGAGCCACCACTGATGCTCCTGAGGTTGTCTCTGAGCTCATAAAACCAGAAGTACAATGGACAGATGATGAGCGTAGGCTTGTCAATCTGGATGCTCGGTTGAGAAATTTGATCATTACCACCCTTCCCGATGACATAATGAAATCTGTCATCAAACTTTCTACTGCCAAAAAGGTGTGGGATAATCTGTGTACCAGATTCGATGGTACGGCAGATGTTCTAGCCACCAAGAAAATAGATCTGAAACGTGCCTATGAAGGATTCTTCTCTCTCCCTAATGAGAGTCTGGATGGCACCTATAATCGGTTCAAATGTCTTTTGAATGATATGACAAACGTAGGCATAGAGCATGATACGCTTGAAATATGCCACAAGTTCATTGACGTCTTGCCTATCAAATGGCAAGGTCTAAGACAAATTCTTCGAACCACCAAACTGCTGAAAACGCATGACTTAGAATCCCTCTATGGCACTCTTCAATTTGAAGAGAGAGCCCTTGCTCAAAATTTGAGAGCTGAGGCTGAATCTCTAAGGCATGCTGGCTCATCTTCTTCTTCTCTTTCTAGCACATCTCATTCTCATGACCCTCTTGCACTGGTCTCTGCTGAAGTCAGTACTGTCCATCTTGACATCAGCAATTCCACCCCCTCTGACATCCAAGATCTTGTCAATGACCTCGATTTCGAGGAGAGACAAAACATGTTCTCGGATTTCATGAATTTTGCCCTTATCGCTGGTAAACGATATTCTAAAAAATGGAATAGTCGTAGGTCGACTCCATTTCAAAAACCAGTGGTGGATAAGTCGCAAGAAGAATGTTGGAGGTGTGGTCGAAAGGGCCATTACCAAAAAGAATGCAAAGTTTCTATTCCTTCTTTGCAGGCAGCGAAGTCCTCTTCTTCATCAGCGAGGCCCTCTTCAGTCAAGCCTGCTGATGAATACAAGAAAAAGTACTATGAGCTTCGAGCAAAAATGGCTGAAGTGGAAGAAGCCAAAGCTCCTGCCAAAGGTCTTGTTGCTGAAGAACATGACGTTTCTGATGAATACAAGAAAAAGTACTATGAGCTTCTGACGTTTGAATTTTGAATCAAAAACATAATTCACTGTGCCAGCATTAAATGCTACGACGGCTTAACTTACTCACGCGCCCACTAATTTTCATTTTCCCAATAAAAACAGTTGTCATTTACCAAAATGTCTATTAACACGTCGGATGACGATATCAAGTGGGTTAAAACACTCGAGTACCATCACGTGTCTTAGATATTGACCAAGTATTTTCTAACGTTATGAAAAATTAAGACAAGACTGAACTTGGTCACTCGAGAGTTCTCCAGTTGCCATTTTCAAACAAAACGAATTTTAGTCAGAAAATTGTTTTAAGTCTTTCCCCCTAAAATGATGATCCAGAAATCGATTAGTGCCAGGATAGTATCACAAAGGCGTTCGATAGCCTGACGAGCAAATATTATCTGGACCTCCTCAACTGGAGAACTTCATCAGTGTCACTGACGCGTTCATAACAAAAATCTCCAGTTTTAAGGATTTACCATTCCCAGTTCGCTGATGAGATGTTTAAAGGTTTTCTCATCAAAAGGTTTTGTAAAAACATCAGCGAGCTGTTTGTCAGTGGGGATGAAATGAATTTCAATGTCTCCTTTCATAACATGATCACGAATAAAATGATACCTGATGTGAATATGCTTTGTCTTGGAGTGCATCACTGGGTTGTGAGATATAGCAATTGTACTGGTGTTGTCACAAAAGATTGGGGTCCTTGTATACTTTTGACCATAATCTAGTAACTGGTTCTTGATCCAGAGAATCTGGGCACAGCAACTGGCCGCAGAAATGTACTCTGCCTCAGCAGTGGACATAGAGACTGACGTTTGCTTCTTGCTGGTCCAACTTACCAGTTTTCCTCCAAGGAAATGACAACCACCAGTTGTTGATTTTCTATCTATCTTACAACCTGCATGATCTGAATCTGAATAACCCATTAGATCTAACCCTGAGCCTTTGGGGTACCAGAGACCAAGGTTAGGACACCCTTTCAGGTATCTAAAGATACGCTTAACAGCGTGTAAGTGTGATTCTTTAGGGTTAGCCTGAAACCTGGCACATAGACATGTTGCGAACATTATATCTGGTCGACTGGCAGTTAGATACATCAGTGAACCAACCATTCCACGATATTCAGTGATGTTTACTGGTTTGCAAGTTGGGTCAGAGTCCAAATTTAATGGTGCTGCAATAGGTGTGTTTTTTGATGGGATTGAATCATATTTGTATTTTCTTAACAAATCTCTAACATATTTTCCTTGGTTTATGAATATTCCATTTTCAGTTTGCTTAATCTGAAGACCTAAGAAAAATGTTAATTCTCCCATTAAACTCATTTCATACTCAGATGACATGATTTTAGAAAACTTTTTACACATTGCATCATCAGTTGAACCAAATATAATGTCATCAACATAAATTTGTACCAATAAGATATTACCTTTTTCTTTCAAGATAAATAACGTATTATCTATTGCACCTCTTTGAAAGCCATTTTTAAGAAGATGTTTAGTTAAAGTATCGTACCAGGCTCTTGGGGCTTGTCTAAGACCATACAAAGCTTTGTTCAGTCTATAGACCCAGTGAGGATGCTTTTCATTGATGAAGCCTGGAGTCTGCTTAACATACACAACTTCTTCCAATGTTCCATTAAGGAACGCACTTTTGACATCCATCTGGAAGACTTTAAACTGCAGATGGGCTGCATAAGCCAGAAATATTCTGATGGCTTCAAGTCTTGCAACTGGAGCAAAAGTTTCATCAAAGTCAACGCCTTCTGCTTGACAATAACCCTGGGCAACTAATCTGGCCTTGTTTCTTACAACATGGCCATCTTCATCCATCTTGTTTCAGTAGACCCATCTTGTACCAATGGGTTCTTTCTTTAACCCTGGTGGACAGGGAACAAGTTCCCACACATTATTCCTTTCAAACTGGATGAGCTCTTCTTGCATAGCTTCCACCCAGCTTGGGTCTGCCATAGCCTCGTCAATCTTCTTCGGTTCAATTAGTGATAAGAAGGTGACGTTTAAGCATTGCTCACTGGTGGCTCTTCTAGTCTGAACCCCGCTATTTGGATCTCCCACAATCTGTTCAATTGGATGTGCTCGAGTCCATCTAGTGTATTGACTAGGCTGGTGAAGTACAATATCAGTGCAAGTCACCTGGCGATCTTCTTCAGTTGCAGTAGCTTCTGGAGGAGGATATGTCCAAACTACTTCTACGTCCTCATCAGAGTCAATGAGGTCACAATTTGCATCATGAAATTCTTCATTAAAAGACATTTCTTGAAGAACTGGAGAAGTTGGAGTTTGAACTGGTGCTGATATTGGAGTGGCACGTACATCAGATCCAATCACCAATTCCTGTGGTAAATTGAAATTGATGGAGGGATAGAATGAAGTGTCACTGGTGGTGCTCTTCTCTTAACTGGTTCCAATTTGTTGTAACTGGAAACATCTTTTGGTGAAACAACTGACTGATGAACTTGGTCAGTTTCACCAAAATTTATTGGAACGACTGGAGAAATATCAAGGCTTGGTCTCTTGTTGATTGCTTCAGTTGATTCGCCGAATGTGACATGAATTGTCTCATGAACCTTTTGGAGTCTATAATTATAAACTCTAAAAGCCTTTCGAATATCTGAATAACCTAAAAATACCCCTTAATCAGCTTTTGCATCAAACTTTCCAAGCTGACTGGAATCGTTTAAAATATAAACTGGACAACCAAATACATGAAAGTATCCAATATTTGGATTACGATTCCTGAGTACTTCATAGGCAGTCTTCTTATGTCTCTTGATGTAGACTGACCGGTTTTGGGTGTGAAAAGCAGTTGCAACTGCTTCAGCCCAGAAACTGGTGGGAAGACCTGATTCAGATAGCATACTTCTGGCTGCTTCTATCAGAGTGCGATTCTTTCTTTCCACAACTCCATTCTGCTCTGGAGAGTGTGCTGATGAGAAGTTTTGAGAGATGCCAGTGTCATTGCAAAATGTTTCAAGTACCTTATTTTGAAATTCAGTACCATTATCACTTCGCAACTGAAAAACTTTTCGAGTATACTTGAGTTCAATTCTTTTGATGAGAGAGATGATTTCAGCAGGTGCATCACTCTTGGATCTGAGGAATACCACCCAACAGTATCTGGTGAATTCATCGACCACAACTAGAGTGTACTTCTTTCCAGCTCTAGTTTGAACATTCACTGGACCAAAGAGATCCATATGTAGCATGTGAAGAGGTTCAGTGATGCTAAAGTTTTGCCTGGTATTGAAACTGGCTCTTTTCTGCTTGCCCATCTCACACCCTGGACATGGCTTTTCTTTATTAAAAGAAATCTGTGGTATCCCATCAACCAGTTGTTTGCGAGACAACTTGTTAATATTTTTGAAATTAAGATGGGATAATCTTTTATTCAAAAAAAAAAAAAAAAAAAAAAAAAAAAAAAAAAAAAAAAAAAAAAAAAAAAAAAAAAATGAAATTAAGATGGGATAATCTTTTATGCCACAGCCTGGTGTCCTCATCAGCCTTGGTATAGAAGCACTGCTCTTTTGGAGCTGGTTCGATATCCATGATGTACACATTTCCTTTTCTTGGTGCAACCATCACCACTTTCCAATCCTTGTTAAATATGGTGCCTTGAGCAATATCGAACAAAACTCTGTAGCCATCATCACAAAGTTGGCTGACACTGATCAGGTTGTATTTCAAACCATTCACAAATGCAACTCTTATGAATTCGACCTGTCCGTTATTGAGCACACCATATCCTTCAGTCTTTCCACTTTGATCATTACCAAACGTCACTGCCGGTCCATCTTGGACAGTGAACTCTTCAAGCAGGGGCTTACATCAGGTCATAGTCCGGCCAGCTGCGCTGTCCAGATACCAGATATTCTTCTTTCGATCGCCCTTTTTCAAAATGATGTCCACCCATCTTCCAGTGATGACATATTCCAGTTTAAACAAAATATTGTTTTCATCAGGCTGCTGAACCTTGGACCTTGGTTCAACTGGAGTTTTAGTCTTTTGGGTCTTGGGCTCCTTAGACTTCTGAGGTAAAGGCTTGTTACCAGTGGCCTTTTTGACTGGAGCACTAGCCTGTTTGGCTCCAGGTTTAACCTCAATGGGGGTGGTCTCAATGGGTTCAGTTTCAACAGCCTCAGGTTGATCATAAGGAGTTTCAACCCTGAGAGCTGGAGGCAATGCATGAAGATCTGGTATGAGAGCTGCCATTTCAAGATCTCCAGATTTCCATGCATTTTTCTGGGCATCAATAGTTCTAGAAAATGCATCATAATTCTTTCCATATGCTTTTACCCATGACTTGATAATCATTTGTTCTTTTTCAAGATCAGAAACTAATTTTTGATTATCAAATTCTAAAGCCTCAATTTTCAAAACTGACTCCTTGAGAGCCAACTGGACACTTTGTAAATCATTCAGTTGTGGTTTAACATTGTTTAGTTCAATTAAGATAGTGTCCAGATATCTTTCACTATCTGCTCTAACAGTTTCCACAAAAGCCAAATCACCACTTAATGATTCAGCAAGGTCCAGTTTCAGTTCTGGGTCAACTTGGTTGTCATAATCACATACCTTTTTCAAAATGATGTCCACCCATCTTCCAGTGATGACATCTTCTTTTGCCACATTCTGCTGTTGATCTTCCAAGGCCATGAAACACATGTCCCTTTCCTCTTCTTCATCAGCTGATGAGTCATCAGAGTATTCCCATTTTCCCTCAGTTTGTGCCATCAAGCACTGATCCTTTTCTTTTTCCATGGACAGGAGGGCAATCTGGGCCTTAAGCTTCTTATATTTAGCTTTGTAGCTATCATCAGGCCGATTGAAATTTGGGACAGAGGGACCAGTTTGGTTGTTCATCTGACTAGATCTGCATTCCTTCATAAAATGACCTTTCTTACCGCATTTATAGCAGGTAAGATCAGTTTTATCCAGAGAGCTGGAGCTGGAAGCATTGTTTGGGCCATTAAATCTTTTAGATTTATGCTTAAACCTATTAAAGGTTTTAGCGATCATGGCTACCAGATCATCATCGTCAGTTTCATCACAACCATCACTAATTTCAGTGGTCAGGCCAGAGTTCAAGAAACTGTTTAACATCTCCTTCATTGAGTGTGTCTGGACACTCTCTGCAGACATTAAAGCATTACAAGGTCGCTCAGTTACACTAGCAACCTTGGGACTCTGGGCATGGTTCATGGCATCCTGCTCAGCCACCAGTCTTGCTGCATTATTATCTTCAGTGAATCTGAAGGCTCCATAGAGCGATGCAAGAGTGTGACTGTGCAGGGTTTTACCTTGTCTCAAGACAAGAACCATATTTTCCCATTTGGAAGGAAGAATATCACAAAACTTCTCAAGAAGAATATCCTTATCCTTCTCTACACCCAAGCCTCTCAACTGATTAATGAGGCTAGAAAACCTGGTGTAAGTACCAGTTAGACTTTCATTGGGTAGAGCAAAGAAGGATTCATACTTCTTGTTCAGGGCAACCTTTCTGGTGACAATGGTGTCATCACCTCCTTCAAACTGAATAACTAATTCATCCCACATTGACTTGGCACTGGGGAATAACACAAGTGTTGGAATTAGATCTTCAGGGACAGCTCCAAGGATCATGTTCTTAAGTCTGGTGTCCAGATCTACAAGTCTACGATCCTCATCAGACCAGTGGTCTTCGAGCTTTTCTCTGGAACCTCTTCTTCCAGTTGGATCTAGAAGAGGACTTACCCCAAGAGACATGGGTATATACGGTTCATCCTTAAGGATTTTCAGCATATATCTCTCTATCCCACCAAAATGCAAAAGCATTCTGGCCTTCCATGTACTGAAGGTCTCACTGTTTCCATCAAATTTTGGAACAGGAGTGTTAGAATAATGTACATGGACATGGTTTGGGGCAGTAAGAGGAGGAGGGTTAGTATTAACATTTTGAACAGGTGGTGTATTAGTATTCAAAGGGTTTTCACCTTGACCAGAACCATCTCCACCTTCAATAGTAGTCATCTAAGCAGATCTAGGCAAGTTTATTAGCCTTTTGCTCTGATACCACTTGTAAGTCCCAACTCAATAGATGGTACTACCTGAAGACACCTCTATGTCGATGGTGGAGTTACTTTGCAATATAAGCGCTGAATTGGAGACGACCAGTTACAGTGAGTATATACCAAGTTCTAGATAGATTACTTATTTAAGTGACAATAAGTAAAGAACAATGCAATAATATAAAATACTTGTAAAGTAAATTGGTGAGACAATATGTAATTTTCAAGTGTAATTTATTTATTAACTTTAAATAAATTACAAGGTTGTTGCGGAACCAAGATAATACAAAGTATGTAAATATCCTAACAACCTATGAACTACAATTGATCTACACTTGGAAATTATCTAAACAATCGAAACACTTAGAGTTGTGAAATGTTCCTTTTAGCGATTGAGAGAATATTGCACAAGTTCACCAAGAATATTGCAGGTTTGCAAAGTGTGTGTCTCCATTTTCTTGTTGTGCAATGACTTGTATTTATAGGCAAAGTTAACATTGGGATGTTAACTTTGGCCGTACAAATATGGTTGAGAACATTTAAGGAATATCATTTAATTCCTTAAAATGCTGTGTAAAGTTGTAGTATAAAGCAACTTTACTCAACCAAGCTTTATGTACCTTTTTGTACTTTATACATAGATAAATCTTATTATCCGTGTAATAGCACATAAAGCATAAAAGTCAATTCCTCGTAATCAGTGTAAAGCTTTGTAAGAGCTTTCCACTGATGGTCTCCAGTTTGTAACTGACTAGAATGTCAACTGGGCTTCGCTGCCATTGTCATTCTCTATCTTCCACTTGTTGTCTTCGACTTCAACTGGAATGTTTCTTCAACTGGTCAGTTCTCAACTGGAGGAAGTCTTCAGTTGCGTTAACTGTACGATGCAACTGGACTTCAATATATTTCTGGACAAATCTTCTTGGTCTCCAGGTGCAACTGGAGACTGGCCAGTTTTACCGAAACTGGTCCTAACAATATGTGCATGATTGTATGGCTTGCTCATCTAGTTCACTAGACTTGTTAAGTTTCCATGACACGTGCACGTTTAAGGGCCCAAAACGTAAAAGCAGTAAACGTAGTAAATGTTTAGGTAATGCAGTCACCTAAACTAAATAATGCAGGATCGAGCTCGTTAAACTTTGATGCAGGAAAGTGTTAAGCTTAACCCGTACTTTCCCTAGCCCGGCTAAGTGCGTTGATGTAGGTTGCTTGGGTAGCTCCTTGCAACATGGTCATTGAGATGCAGTTGAGTAATACGAGGGGTCCGACCCGCCCTCATTTTTCTTGTGCATACGGATTACTCGGGGATTGGCTTGCCATTCCTTAACGACGTTTGATGTTCAACTGAACGATTGTCATCTAGTCGGGTGTAACTTATGTTACACATTGACGCAGTTAAAATGTAGTAAAGCAGTTAAAACGTAGTAATGCAGTTAAAATGTAGTTACGTAGTTAAAAGTAGTAATGCAGTTATGTGGTTATATGTGTGTAATGCAGAATGAAGGATAGACACATTTAGGGTGTTTCATCCTATTATGTAGTTTTGATGATGTGATATGCTTGATGTGTGTTGTGCCTTAATGACGTTGATTAAATCCACAATGTTTGAAATGGATAAATGTTTTATAACTTGAGTGTTATCTTACTTAGCTAATACGTTAGCTAACACTTGTCTTTTGAAATGTGTTGCTCCCTCAGGTTTAGCGTAGCTGAGGTAGTTGATGAAGAAGAGCGAGGAATGGGTAGATAGCTTGCTGATGACCTTAGCTACCCATAGTTGTTGCACATTTTTAGACTCTTGCTTATGTTTTGGCATTTATGTAGTTTGCATGTTATGTAGTCGGTTTGTTTTGTGTTGGGCAGCCGACGGGTTTCTATTTAAACTTGTTTTGACGATATGACCGAGTAACACCAATGATTAAAGAAACCAAACAGATTTTAATTGGTTTGGACTTTCAAAGTTTACTTCCGCTTTGTTATAACGCCGTTAGGCGAAAATTTTTGGAAACCCGTATTTTTAAATGAAGGGTGTTACAATTTTGATTACTTATGACGTTATACTTGCTAATTTTTCATTTCAGGGAAAATAAAAGTCTGACTGGTAGTGCCCGTGATGCAACTCTTAATATTTATCTTAGACTTGGTAAGTGATATGCCCCGTTTTAAGTTTTTAATGCGTTGGTTTGTTGGAAATGTTTCATAACAATCTTCTTTGAAATAACTCCCTTGAGTTCAAGTTACATGGAACTTTTAAGATTTTGGATTAAAAAAAAATCAAGTATCTTTTTGAAAAACTTCATCAATGTTATTTTTGGGCAATACCAATATTTTTGTTAGTTTCCAATTGATTAATTATGAAATTGTTTTTTACTATCAATTGTAGAGCAAAGCAGGAAAGATGACTGGAGTCCTTGGTTATGTGCTCATGTATTTCTTGAGAAGAAGGTCAAATATATTCTAGCGTGCTTCATTGTTTGCTTTTATTATTTTAATTTTCCAATTATAACTCGTTTCTTATATCTATGTGCTTGTATCCTTCCTTGGGAGGGGCTGAGAGCCGACACTAAGAGAAAGAAGTATGATAAAATTAGTCAAAAGAAGATGCTTAATTCTGGAATAGAGGTATTTCAAGATCAAACATGTTCAAGTAGTTATTTACTATGATTACGTAATTCTTTGTTTAATTATCTTTTATAACTTTTTAATATGACAAAATCTAGATGGTCTATGCAACTCATGTCCTACTGAGTTCATAAAGTTTTTTCTCTATTGTCGATCATTGTTTGAAGCCAAGCCAGATTATTCATACTTAAAAAGTCTTTTCCAGGACCTTTTCTACCAGAAAGGAAAAGTATTAAATTGATTTCTTATTCTTCTATAACTCTGTCATTCATAGTGTACTATGAATAAGAACATTTGATATGGCTAAACATATGCTTTGTCAGATTTTGGTTTTCCCTCCATTCTTATATTTTCCATCATATGAGCGCCATTTGGACACTAATATCATCTTAAGTTCTTAAACAAGATTTATGAGGATTGTCCATCATATTTCATGTTACGTGCATTAGAATTCTTTTGACTCGACCTTTTTGGAGAATTCTGGAGTTGCTTTAGCTTCGAGTTCTAGACGAGTTCGTATTTCTTCTTTCTATTATTGGTTTATTTTTCTATTAAAATATCTTCTTTTTATAAATCTTCCTTATAATTAGGTGGCTAGCATACAACGGGTTTACTACTGGTTACCCGCTGATAGAGTTGAAAAAACCTTAGGTATGTTTTCTCATTTAGTTTGGTGCACGAGCTCTCTGTTCTTATGCATTACAAGTCTGTAATGCATAAGAACAAAAAAGACTTTTAATGCATAAGAACAGAAAGCTCGTGGATCAAACTAAATAAGGAAACACACCTAGGGTTTTTTCCACTATATCTGCCACTAATCAGTAGTAAACCAGTTGTATGGTAGCCGCCTGATTATAAGGAAGATTTATACAAAGCAAATATTTTAATAGAAAAATGAACCAATAATTGAAAGAAGAATTACGAACATGTCTAGAACATGGAGCTGAACCAATTCCATAATTCTCAAAGAAGGTCCCGTCAAAAGAATTCTCACGCACGTAACCTCAATTATAATAATCCTCATAAATCTAAAAGAACTTAAGATGTTACTAGTGTTCAAATGGCGCTCATATGATGGAAAATATAAGAATTCAGGAAAAAAACAAAATCTAGCAAGCATATGTTTATTCATATCAAATGTTCTTGTTCACAGTTCATTCTGAATGGAAGCAGAGCTATAGCTTATAAGAAAATAAGAAATCAACATAATAATTTACTTTTTCGGTAGAAAGCGTCCAGGAAAACACTTTTCAAGTATGAATAATTTGGCGTGGCTTCAAAGTGCAATGATTGACAATAGCGAAAATACTTTATGAACTCGGTAGGATATGAGTTGCATAAACCATGCAGATTTTGTCATACAAAAGTCACTTAAATAAAAAGTAATAGAGAATATTTTTAGTATTAAGAGTTCCATAATGGGCCGTACACGTGAGATTTTTAGTTTCCCTAAAATGAAAATTAGCAAGTATTAAGTAATCAAAATGTATGCAACAACCAACAAGACCTTAATACTAAAGGTAACAGCAAACAACAGTACTCATGAAATTAACCAAAAATATGTATGCACAAAGGTTTAAATACTCTTGTGTATGTTTGTATGGTTAATACTAAAGGTAACGGCAAATGTAGCCAACATTTAACTACTCAAGTCATGGAAGACATTGTAGTTACAGATTTAAACGAAAATGAATAAACAAAGATTTTAATACCTGTATGGTATATGCTTGTGTGTCTGGAGATCTCTGTACTTTTTTCCAAGATCATAATCGATAATGTAAACCTGTAACACAAATACAAACAAAATTCTGTTCATGATCATAATCTCTCATTGAAATCAAAGGGTGTAAATAAACATTGCACAAAAGAGGTTAGAATGAAAGTTAATCACATACACTTAAAGGATCTATTGAGTTCATTGTTCATACACACCTTAACTATCAGGAAATTGGATCAAAGGCCAACAATGTCTCTTTAGCATCTTCAAGACCCGAGTGAAGTTCTTGTAGGTCTTGTTTCATCATATAAGTAAGTCAATTATGTTATCAAAAATGACATTCATTGAAGTTGAAAAGTAACAACACGTAATTAAGGCAGCAAGTTGAGTTCCTTTCACATCCTTTATTAACACAATAACAAAAAATCATATTTTAACAATAAATGTTACTTCAACTACTTGATTTAGATGTCCCAAATACTTAATTTCCCTATATCAACACTATGAATGATCAAGAACGTTTAAAGTTCAGCAACTAAGGTTCCATTTTTTGGAATTGTTGAATGGTATTATACATTTGATCTTGATCAAAAACTTTAGTCAAATCTGTTTTAAGTCGATGGTTGAGTTTGTTTGTACGAATGGAGAGCTTACCCCTGAATTGTAAACGAGATTGATGACTTGAAGAGGTGCCGCTATCACATCTGGTGATTTGTACATGTTGTCCAATGGAAGATTTTCTTCCAAAACCTACATACTTTGATTGGTTAGAAATATAGAAGCATAAATGATAAAAGTTGAAATTAAGTCAACTTGATTATGAACATATCCAACATTCTACCTTCAAGTTATTCCCAAAGAGTTTCACTTGAGCACTTGATATATGATCCTGAACTCCGATGAATACCTCAAATGTTGTCTAAGTAAAGATTTAGAAAATTCTCACTTTTCATTTTTTCTCCTTTAACCATTACAATGTACTGAACAATGCACAATATTATACTCATGTAGTTATGCCAATACTTATAGGATTTACACCAAAACCGCTAAATGAGAAAACAAACAAGTTTGAGCTGTTGAGTTGTGGATTCGCTGAAGATCACTTGCTGAGTCAAGTAGTCGCTGACAGCCTCAGCGAGAGGTTTCATCAGCGAGCCTTCAGCGATCACTATTATCTTCAAGTTAAAGGATAAGTTCAATGACTCACCGCCATGTTTGTAAGTCAAATATGGGCGGGAAAATGAAGATAAGAAGACTGGTCCCCAAGGACACGTGTTGGAAGATCAGATTGAAGACAAGTGACCTTGTACCGTTTTGGTACTAAGTAGTTTCTCTTTCATGCCGTTTTGGGAAACAAACAAGATGAAGAAAAGAGATCTCTGCCGACCAGTCTTACACACCAATAGATAGTTGACAACCTTCATGTGTCAACATCTATTGGGTTGTCATGTGATGTCTCTTCTCTCCTATATAAGACATCACTTGACCTAGCCGCAATTCTGTTGGTTCATTCTACAATAGTCACTTAGTGTGTTTTTCTCTCATTGTAGAATTATATCATTGTTAAGTTTTTAGTGTGTGCAAAAACTTAACAATATTTTCTTTCTTCTTTTATTGTAAACCAACCATGTATTCACCGTTTAATTAATACTACTTATGATTAAACGTGCTTACTTTATTATCTTACATTCTTAGTGTAATTTACATTAGTTGTTTAATTACATAATCGTTGCAAACTTGGGACTTTCAGTTGGTATCAGAGCGGTGGTTCGACACACCGAATCTGATCTGAGTAAAAGTTTGCAAGATTATCTTTCTTTCTTTCTTTCTTTCTGTACTTTTATTTTCTGCATCTAAAAATCTTTTCTTAAACTTCTGTTTATCTTTCTTTTCTTGATTATTATGTCTTCTGTTCCATCTCTGGTTAATACCAGAGATTTTGGTATGTCTCCATCCCACCAAGATTCGATTCACATGATTTCGGATCTTGGAAGGAGAGAATGCTCCTACACATCGTAGGAGTTGAGCCCTACCTTATGACCATCTTAACCAGAGGGCCATATGTACCGGTTCTGGTTACTAGGACACCAGGAGCCACTGCTGATGCTCCTGAAGTTGTCACTGAGTTAATAAAACCTGAAGTACAATGGACAGATGACGAGCGTAGGCTTGTCAATCTGGATGCTCGGTTGAGAAATCTTCTCATTACTACCTTCCTGATGACATAATGAAGTCTGTCATCAAACTTTCTTCCTCCAAATTGGTGTGGGACAATCTGTGTATCAGATTCGATGGTACAGCAGATGTTCTTGCCACCAAGAAAATAGATCTGAAACGTGCCTATGAAGGATTCTTCTCTCTCCCTAATGAGAGTCTGGATGGCACGTATAATCGGTTCAAGTGCCTCTTGAATGATATGACTAATGTGGGCATAGAGCATAACACTCTTGAAATATGCTACAAGTTCATTGACATCTTGCCTATCAAATGGCAAGGTTTAAGGCAAATTCTTCGAACCACTAAGCAATTGAAAGAGCATGACTTAGAGTCACTCTATGGCACTCTTCAATTTGAAGAGAGAGCCCTCGCTCAAACTCTGAGAGCTGAGGCTGAGTCTAGGAGAAATGCTGGCTCATATGCTTCAACTTCTTCTTCTTCTGTATCTTCTCTTCTTCTTCTTCTTCTTCTTCTTCTTCTTCTTCTTCTTCTTCTTCTTCTTCTTCTTCTTCTTCTTCTTCTTCTTCTTCTTCTTCTTCTTCTTCTTCTTCTTCTTCTTCTTCTTCTTCTTCTTCTTCTTCTTCTTCATATGCTTCTTCTTCTTCTTCTTCTTCTTCTGTATCTAATGTCTCAAATGTTCATGACCCTCTTGCCCTGGTCTCTGCTGAAGTCAGTCCTGTCCATCTTGACATGGACATCAGCAATTCTACTCCCTCCAACGTCCAAGATCTTGTCAATGACCTCGATTTCGAGGAGAGACAAGAGATGTTCTCGGACTTCATGAACTTTGCTCTCATCGCTGGTAAACGTTACTCTAGAAAATGGAATGGTCGTAGGTCGACTAATTTCCAAAAACCAGTGGTGGACAAGTCTCAGGAAGAATGTTGGAGGTGTGGTCGAAAAGGCCACTACCAAAAAGATTGCAAAGTTTCTATTCCTTCTTTGCAGGCAGCGAAGCCTTCTTCATCATCAGCGAGGCCCTCTTCAGTTAAGCCTGCTGATGAATACAAAAAGAAGTACTATGAGCTTCGTGCCAAGATGGCCGATGTTGAAGAAGCCAAAACCCCTGCCAAAGGTCTTGTTGCTGAAGAACATGACTGGGCTGACTCGGATGTCTCTGACAGCGAGGACTTTGTTGATGCCATCTGCTTTATGGCACTCGCTGATGACCAGGCGCTGACAAAGGACCAAGTGTGCTCCAGTCAGTGGGTCAATTCCACAATCAAGAAGGTATGCACTTTTTCCTCTGCCTCTGAAGAGGACAAATCCACTATTCTTGAATCTCTTACTTGTGACATACAGTATGTCGAGTCAATTCGTGCCGACCTTCAGTCCAAACTTAACTCAGTAAGTGCTGAGTTAAGTGATAAAGCTGACAAGCTCAAGGACCTTAGAAACGTCCATATTGAGCTTGAATCTCAAAAGCTCCTCAACCAAAATCTTCTAATCTCTAACGAGGAGCTGAAGAACAGGGTCGCTGACCTTGAGAGAATCGTTACCTCTTGGTCTAAAGCCTCCAAGCTTCATGACCAAATCTTCAGCTTACAAGTCCCAGCTCAAATGAAAGCCATAATTGGTGGTGACTATGAGACGGCCGCTGTCATTGCAAATATGTTCAGTGACTGTCCTACAGCTGAAGAGAGGATTCCTCCCAAATCTCTTGAATCTCGTGAAGAGTTGCTAAAACATTATTTTGTTAAAGGCATGAATGACTATCATTCTGAACTAAATAATGAAGCACCCCCAACCAGCACTTCTACTTCGTCTTCACAAACTGAAACTAGCTCAACTCCTAGTTTTGCTAAAACCATTTTTCCAAACCATCCAATTATTGATATGATGCCCCATGAAGGCAGAATTCAATATTCTTCTCCTGAAACATTTGAAGGAAATCCTTCAAGTGATGGTTATAAACCTATTGCTCCTCAGCTCTTGACTGTTCAGTCCACAGATCTTGAACCTTTCAAAAGGAGTAAGGTCGCTGTTCCATATGACTACAGCACTCCTCAGCAAGGAGGACAGCGAGTTGCTCAGATCCTTCATGGTTCTCAGCAACCCAGACCTGTTCAGCAAGTCAGACCTCCTCAGCAAGGAGGACAGCGAGTTGCTCAGATCCTTCATGGTTCTCAGCAACCCAGACCTGTTCAGCAAGTCAGACCTCCTCAGCAAGGAGGACAGCGAGTTGCTCAGATCCTTCATGGTTCTCAGCAACCCAGACCTGTTCAGCAAGTCAGACCTCCTCAGCAAGGAGGACAGCGAGTTGCTCAGATCCTTCATGGTTCTCAGCAACCCAGACCTGTTCAGCAAGTCAGACCTCCTCAGCAAGGAGGACAGCGAGTTGCTCAGATCCTTCATGGTTCTCAGCAACCCAGACCTGTTCAGCAAGTCAGACCTCCTAGGCAAGGAGGTCAGCGAGTTGTTATGAACAATCATGGCCCTTCCTCCTCAAATACTCAATCTAAGGGCAAATCTGTTCTTGGCCCTGTTCCCAAGACTCTTCCTGTTCAGTTCAGGAAGAAAAAGGCCTCTTCAGTAGCATCATCTTCTTCCTCAAATCATGAGATTTGTGAGCTGAGCAAGCGTGTCAACGACTTGACCTCTCAACTCAAGGAACTTCTGACCCAAAATCAGAAGGCTGGAAGAAAATGCTACCTATGTGGCGAAAGAGGACACATAGCTGCTGACTGCAATGACAAAGACTCCAAGAATCCTCCTGAAGTAGTCATTCAGCCAAATCTACCCTCAGCTTCCGCTGCTCATACCTCCTCTGAAATCTCTGAGCGAGCTCCCTCAGCTGAATCCAATATCAGCTTGGGTGATGATGTTGTTCTTACTAACGACAACATTGCTGAGTACATTGCCGCTCAGCGAATCTTTCTTCCCCAGGCTCATGAAATCATTACCAATGGTAATGATAGTGTGCTAGCTGAATATGGGGAAAATAATCAAATCAGCAACATGGTTGTCCTCAACACTGGAAGCTCTATCACTTTCACCTCTGAAGATCAGTTCTTCACTGGTGAGGTGGCTCGTGATATGCTTCCTGCTCATCAGCTGGTTGATCCAAATGTTGATCCAAGAGCTCCTCTTCCCCCAGTTTCAAATGATGATGACGTTGCTCATCTTCTTCTCACATCCTCTACTGATGATACTATCAGCGAGGATGCTCATAACTCTTCCTAAATCCTTCTTATGTTATCCTGCAGGCCTCGCTAGGAAAAGAAGTGTGGTATTTGGACAGCGGCTGTTCAAAACACATGACTGGATCTAAGGACCTGCTGGATAACTTCGTGGAGACTGACGGTCCCACGGTTGTGTTTGGTGACAACTCTACTGGCCAAACTGAAGGATACGGGTCTCTCTCAAATGGGCTGATCAAGTTCACAAAGGTTGCCTATGTGAATGGATTGAAACACAATCTTATCAGCATAAGTCAACTGTGCGATGCTGACTACAAGGTTATCCTTGATAAGCATCAAGGCACAGTGATTAATGTAAATAAAGAAGTGGTCTTGGTCGCTCCAAGAAAAAGAGATATCTACTTGGTAGATTTCACTCCTGTCAAAACTGACAGCGAGACCTGCTTCTTCTCCAAATCTGCTTCTCAAATCAACTGGTTATGGCACAAGCGTATGTCGCATGTGAATTTCAAAACCATCAACTCTTTGGCCAAGAAAAATCTAGTTCGAGGCCTTCCTCCTCTCACTTATGAGAAGGACCGGCTTTGTGGTGCTTGTGAAAAAGGTAAAAGCCACCGAGCCACCTTCAAGACCAAACAGGCCAACTCTATCAGTGGCTGTTTCCATCTCCTTCACATGGACCTTTTTGGACCAGTGAATGTCCAAAGTCTAAGGGGTAGCAGATACACCTTAGTTATTGTGGATGAATATTCACGATATACCTGGACGATCTTTCTTCACTCCAAGAGTGATGCTGCTGAGGAAATAATCAATTTCATTAAAAAGATGGAAAACCTCAACAGCATACGTGTTAAAGAACTCAGAAGCGATCATGGCACTGAGTTCAGAAACCACACTCTTGAGACCTTTTGTGCTGATCAAGGGATTAGACAAAATTTCTCTTCTGTTCGTACTCCTGAGCAAAATGGGGTAGCTGAAAGGAGAAATAGAACTCTCATTGAAGCTGCTAGAACCATGCTCAGTGAGTCCTCTCTTCCTAGTAAATTCTGGGCTGAAGCAGTTAGCACTGCGTGCCATACTCAAAATAGGTGTCTTATTGTCAAGCGACATGACAAGACTGCCTATGAAATTCTCAAGGGCAAGAAACCTCAAATTGGATATTTCCATGTTTTTGGGTGCCCAGTTTTCATCCTAAATGACAAGGATCATTTAGGTAAGTTTGATCCCAAAGCTGACGATGGCTACTTTCTGGGATATTCTTCTATAAGCAAAGCTTTCAGAGTTTACAATACTCGCACTCAAAAGGTAGATGAATCAATTCATATTACTTTTGATGAAAGCTGTTCTGCTTTAGGTGATCTTTCAAATGAGTCATCCGCTGAAGTAATCCTCAGCGATCTATCTGACTTGTCTGAAGTATCAGCGACACATCATGATGTTGCTGAACAACCTATCGCTGAGTCTTCAAAATCTTCACCAAATGATGAGTACATCGCTCAGCGAATCTTTCTTCCCAGGCTCATGAAATCATTACCAATGGTAATGATAGTGTGCTAGCTGAATATGGGGAAAATAATCAAATCAGCAACATGGTTGTCCTCAACACTGGAAGTTCTATCACTTTCACCTCTGAAGATCAGTTCTTCACTGGTGAGGTGGCTCGTGATATGCTTCCTGCTCATCAGCTGGTTGATCCAAATGTTGATCCAAGAGCTCCTCTTCCCCCAGTTTCAAATGATGATGACGTTGCTCATCTTCTTCTCACATCCTCTACTGATGATACTATCAGCGAGGATGCTCATAACTCTTCCTAAATCCTTCTTATGTTATCCTGCAGGCCTCGCTAGGAAAAGAAGTGTGGTATTTGGACAGCGGCTGTTCAAAACACATGACTGGATCTAAGGACCTGCTGGATAACTTCGTGGAGACTGACGGTCCCACGGTTGTGTTTGGTGACAACTCTACTGGCCAAACTGAAGGATACGGGTCTCTCTCAAATGGGCTGATCAAGTTCACAAAGATTGCCTATGAAATTCTCAAGGGCAAGAAACCTCAAATTGGATATTTCCATGTTTTTGGGTGCCCAGTTTTCATCCTAAATGACAAGGATCATTTAGGTAAGTTTGATCCCAAAGCTGACGATGGCTACTTTCTGGGATATTCTTCTATAAGCAAAGCTTTCAGAGTTTACAATACTCGCACTCAAAAGGTAGATGAATCAATTCATATTACTTTTGATGAAAGCTGTTCTGCTTTAGGTGATCTTTCAAATGAGTCATCCGCTGAAGTAATCCTCAGCGATCTATCTGACTTATCTGAAGTATCAGCGACACATCATGATGTTGCTGAACAACCTATCGCTGAGTCTTCAAAATCTTCACCAAATGATGAGTACATCGCTGCTCACATTTATTCTATAGATCCAGTTGAGCCTCTTCTTCGAACAATTAATGCCACTTCCATTAATGTTCCTCTCTCAACTGAAACTCAAAGTGCTGAATGTGTCGCTGAGGAAACATTTCATGATGCCTCAGCGAATCCTCTTTTAGGAGACACTGAGGATGACACTCCTCAGCAAGAGGTACCCACTGTTCTCAGTGACCCTCCTGTCAGCAACTCTGAGCCCTTGCTAACTATCGATCTCTCGTCTTATCTTCCCACTCCTAGTGGTACTACCACCACTGTATCCACTGTGAATCATTCTTCTATTCACACACCAGCACTCAAATGGACTGCTGATCACCCTCTTGACCATGTGATTGGTAATCCACACAATGGTG